>CM057100.1:19875014-20447514 GCA_029959045.1 Taenioides sp. WSHXM2023 | reverse complement strand
TGACATTATTTTTTTAAGTTTTGAAGTATTGTGCTTCTTTTGAGTTTGTTTTAAATGAACTTTGCAAAAAGTCATGTTTTTTTAATTTTTTAATTTGTTAAAATTACTATACTCTGTACAACATATGTAAATCAAATTTTAATCAACTGTAACACAAAATTAAAATGCTGCAGAGGTGGACGGAGTTGTAGAGGATGCCTGGTACACACAAAAAAGAAAACAAAATTAATACATAGTCATAAACATATATAGTTGTTCTGGTACCTACAAATATTATAGAATGTAATATACCTTATATTTTATTTTCAAATTCTCCCACTTTTTTGAAGCTTGTTGGACTGACACAACTCCAACAAGTCCAGCCTCCTACAAGAAATTTCTAAACAAAATACAAATGTGATTAATAACATGTCGTTTTTAATATAAATAGGGCATAATTTACAAGGCGAAACGAAACAATAATATTTTAGGCCATGCATGTTCGTAATACTTTACACATTCTACCGTAACGTGTGTATAGTTCTAAAAGCGCATGAGACGAGTTACGAGGCGAAATTAAAACATATACAGATACAGCGATATATTTGACACATTCTAGTCTAACATATATGCGTATATAGTTCTTTTGGGCCATGCATGTTCGTAATACTTTTCACATTCTACCGTAACAAGCGTATAGTTCTAACCGGGCATGTTACGATAAGCCGTATATGTCAGAAAGCGTAAATGCTGGCGCCATGAGTATACCTACAACTTTTCAAAAGTTACTACAGTTTTATACAACTTTTTATGAGGTTCTTGAGTGCAAATACTCACATTTGTCCAATTTCTTCCCGATTGCTCGACACTTCCAGATTTCCGTGTTGCTTTTTGCTCCAACTTGCGTTAAGCCACGCCTATCCCCTTTGCACAAAGGGTGCATCTGAAAAAGCTCTGCTCAGAGGGGTAGAACAGCCCTTCCCCTTAGCCCTCGCACTTACAGAAAAGAGAATTGGGACACCCCTCTGTCTCTCGTGAACGCGCACAACAGAGGGGTAGGGCTAAGACAGAGGGCTAAGGGGGAGAATTGAGACACAGCCTTAGTGTCTGCACTTGAAGTTTCTACCCCAACTGATAACTGCATCGAATGCACAGTCAAAACTGGGAAATGGTCAAAACTTGACCATTTGAGCTTTAACACGCTACACATTGGGTGTTTTACTTATTTGTATTATATACAAACCTATCGTACTTGTTGCTATGTGCATATGTTATGTTTTGTCATCATGTTTATTGTCATGTCTATAAGATGTTAAATGCCAGATCTGTGAAATCAGGTGTAGGGTCAGGGAGTGGCCAGCAAAATGTGTCAAAAATCAAAATCAAAAATCCCTGAGCGCCTGAGAGAGTGGCAGCTGGGTATAGTAGCTCCTGAGGTTTTTCCTTTCCTTTAACCTTTTTAAGTTACTCTTCTTTGCACTTTAAGTTTCTATTTTATTTGTATTTATTCGATCTGTCCATTAAAACACTTACCATGTTTTTTGGGCATTTTTGTCATTTTTTCTTGATTTTTGCTGGCCTCTTTGTTCTCTGCTGTGTGGCTCAGCAGTCCAGACTGCCCATTGTGTATTCCAGAGAGCACCTTCTTTCACTCTTCAAGTCCCCAGTGCTGTTTAGAGTTAAGCCTGACATTCCTGTGGAACTACGGAGGAGGACGCACAGAGGATGCCCTGCTGGAGTGAGAGCGAAATTTAGGCCTGCGGTTCCATCAGTTCTGATGGGGTGGGTAAGGTCACTGGGAAACAAGATGGATGAACTGTGTGCGCTTGTTTGGACCCAAAGGGAGTACGCTATCAGCAATATCATGTGCTTCACAGAGACCTGGCTTCATACAAACTTCCCGGACAACAGTGCATCTGTACCAGGCTTTAAAACGGTGCGTGCGGACAGAGACACTTTCCTTAGCGGTAAGAAGAAGGGCAGCGGGATTGCTGTTTTAGTGAACGAGGGGTGGTGTAATCCTGGCCATATTACTGTGAAGGAGCGTATCTGTTCCCTGGACATTGAACTTATGGTTTTGGGAATACGTCCATATTATTTACCAAGGGAATTTACTTCTGTTCATCGGAGTATACATCCCTCCCTCAGCTGATGAAGAGGAAGCCTGTGACATGGTACACACTGTGGTCGCTGGGTGTCTAAACACCCGGAGGCTTTATTACTGATTTCTGGAGACTTCAGTCATGTTTCCTTGGACAGTGTTTTACCCACACTTCACCAGTATGTGGTGTGTAAAACTCGGTACAATAGAACTCCTGACCTGATGTATGCCAATTCTAAGGAGGCATACAGTGCCACTGCCCTGCCCCCACTGGGACGATCAGACCACAATCTTGTCCTGTTAACGCCTCAGTATGTCCCTGCTGTGAAGAGGCAGCCTGTCACCACTAGGACTGTAAGGAAGTGGAGTCAGGAAGCCAGTGATTCCCTTCAGGACTGCTTTAAGACCACAAACTGGACTGTGCTCTGCCTGCCGCATGGGGACAACATTGACAGCATGATGGACTGTATAACGGATTACATCAACTTCTGTGAAGATACAGCCGTCCCCACACGCACTGTCCACTGTTACCCCAACAACAAGCCCTGGATCACCAGCTAGCCGAAGGATCTATTTAATAAGAAGAAGCGGGCCTTCAACTCTGGTGATAAGGACGGGGTGAAGAGCAGCTGAAGGTCCAGCTAAGGCAGGGCCAGGAGGCCTATGGGAGGAAACTGGAAGTCAAACTGCAACAGAATAACACCAGAGATGTGTGGAGGGCTATGAAGGCCATCACTGGTCTCTCCAGATCTATGCAGCATGACAATAGCCCAGACAGATCAAACCTACTCAATTTACATTTTAATAGTTTTTCATCCCCTGGCACCCCCATCTCTACACCTCCTTTGATGCCCAATCCACACTTCACCACAGACCACTCAGACGACCATTCATCAGCCCATCACCTCTGCCCCCACACCTACTCCCACCCACATGGAGGAACCCAGCTCAGTGTCTTTATCACCTGCGCAGGTGAAAAGGCAGTTGGAGAAAGTTCACCAAAACAAGTCCCCTGGACCGGACCAAGTCAACCCCCGCGTGCTGAGGACGTGCTGCTCAGCTCACTGGGATCCTGCACTTTCTCTTCACCCTGAGCCTGAAGCTTGAAAGGATACCGGTGCTGTGGAAGACCTGCATTGTACCAGTGCCCAAGAAGCCTGTCCCATTAGGACTTAATGACTTCAGACCAGTTGCTTTGACTTCTCATGCAATGAAAGTGTTTGAGAGACTTGTTCTGGCTCAGCTCAGACCCTTGGTGGCACCATCCCTGGATCCTCTACAGTTTGCCTATCAGATCCACAATAGTGTGGATGATGCTGTAATCTATCTTTTGCAGTGGGCTCACTCTCACCTGGATAGTGTTAAGGGCTCTGTGAGGATATTGCTCTTTGATTTCTCCAGTGCTTTTAACACTATCCAGCCCTTTCTGATGAGTGAGAAGCTGCTCAGGATGGGTGTTAGCTCCTCCATTGTCTCCTGGATTACTGACTACCTGTCAGGCAGACCTCAGTACGTGCAACTGGGGACCACCCTGTCTGACACTGTGGTCAGTAATGTAGGAGCCCTCCAGGGTACAGTCCTGTCTCCGTTCCTGTTCACTCTGTACACCTCTGACTTCCAGTACAGCTCCAGGTCCTGCCATCTGCAGAAGTTCTCAGATGACTCTGCAGTGGTAGGGTGTATCAGGGATGGACAGGAGCTGGAGTACAGGACACTGATTGCAAACTTTGTGGAGTGGTCCCAGGCAAACCATCTGCTCCTGAATGTTGACAAGACCAAGGAACTGGTGATTGACTTTAGGAGAAAGAGGACATCAGTGGAGCCCATTACCATCCAGGGCCAGGATGTGGAAATAGTGGACTGCTTCATTTATCTTGGCATCCATGTAAACAACAGGCTGGACTGGAGGGACAACTGTAATGCTGTGTACAAGAAGAGCATGAGCAGACTCTACTTCCTGAGAAAGCTCAGGTCTTTCAATGTGTGCAGCAAGTTACTGGAGATCTTCTACCAGTCTGTGGTGGCCAGCACCCTGTACTTCGCTGTGGTCTGCTGGGGGAGCGGCACCAGTAAAAGGGATATTGGGTGGATTGACAGACTGATCCGTAAAGCTGGTCACATGATCGGCTGTGAGCTGGAGACATTTGTCACAGTGAGGGACAGGAGGACACTGGACAAACTGCTCTACATCATGGACACTGCTGCTCACCCCCTGCACCAGACTATAGAGGGACAGAGGAGCTCATTCTCCAACAGGCTCCTTCAGCTCCGCTCAGACAGTGAGAGATACAGGACTAACAGAACACCTCACCCTTGGGTAACAGATAATACTCCCTACAACTGTACAACAACTTTAATCTCAAGTAACGGATAACCTATGCTCTGTCAATCAGCATATTATCATTCTTGTCTCTTGTATATAGCTGTGATTTTATAGCTTATTTTATAGTTTACTACGTATTTTTCTATTTTATTTTGACTTGTACATATACATTTTATTTTTATAATTATGTCTCATTTATTCATTCATTCATTCATTCATATATTCATTCTTATATTATATTGTGATGTTTGAGCTACTGTATCCAAATAATTTCCCTTGTGGATCAATAAAGTTTGTCCAAGTCTAAGTCTAAGCAGGAGGTGCAATGTTATTTCAGCCCACTGTACCGGACAACTGTCCAGATGGTCTAGAGTTGTTCCCTGCATTAGTAGATGTTCCTAGTGGTTTAACAAAAACTGTGAAAATCCCTATTCAGAACGTCACTAAACATGACATCTATCTTCCAAAGAGAACTGTTTTGGGAACATTAGAAGAAGTTGCAGAAGTAAAACCTGTTAATAGTGTTTTGAACTCATACCAAGAAACGAATGTAAACACATGTTCTGCCAATCTCAGTGTGGTGCAGAAAACCAGTGACAAATGCCCAACAAAGGACACTAATATGAAAAGTGAAAAATGGCATCCACCTGTTGAATTGTCACATTTGAACGAGAAAGAACAAAAGACTGTAAAGGACATGCTGTTTGAGGAGTCGGATGTTTTTGCAAAAAGTGACTCAGACATTGGCTGCATCCCAAGTCTACAACTCAAAATCAATCTTACTGACAATGTGCCAGTCCAGACATCCTACAACTCCATTCCAAAGCCGTTGTATAGGGAAGTGAAAGACTATGTTCAAAAGCTGCTTGATCAGAGCTGGATTAGGAAATCCACTTCTCCCTATTCCTCACCAGTGTTCTGTGTGAGAAAAAAGGACATGTCATTACGGTTGTGTGTCGATTTTCAGGGGTTAAATCGCAAAACTATCCCTGATTGCCACCCACTCCCACGCATTCAAGACCTGCTGGATAACTTGGGGGGCTACTCATGGTTTTCAATACTAGACCAAGGTAGTGCCTACCACCAAGGCTTTGTGGAAGAGAACTCTAAACACCTCACCGCTTTTAGCACACCTTGGGGTTTATATGAGTGGAATCGCCTCCCATTTGGCCTTACCAACGCCCCAGCGGCCTTTCAAAGATGCATGGAAGGTGTTCTTGAAGGTTTAAGAGATGAGTGTTGTTCTCCCTACTTAGATGATGTGTTATGTTATTCTAAGACTTTCACTGAACATGTAAATGACTTAAGACGTGTTCTACACAGACTTTTTAAACTGAACTTTTTAAACGTCAAATCAGATATGTAGGCCATCTTGTCACTAGTGAAGGTGTCCAGATCGACCCTAAAGACCTAGCAGTTATGCAGCTCAGAGACAGAGAACCAAAAAATGTTGGAAAGGTTAGAGCTCTCCTTGGTTTCTTAGGTTACTACCGGGAATTTATTCAGGACTTTTCAAGGCTCGCAGGATCCTTATTCAAACTTGTTGAGAGTCCCAGCGAGGTGCAGCATAGGCCCACTAAAAGCCAACCTCACAAGTCCAAGAAAACTGCGAATGGTCAGCTTCCATCCAAAACTCCTGTTAACTGGACACAAGAACACAGTGCAGTTGTGTCACATTTTGTAGATATGTTAACCAGTCCACCTATTTTAGCATACCCAGACTTTGACCTACCTTTTGTCTTCCATACAGATGCTTCCAATGAAGGACTAGGGGCTGTACTTTATCAGCAACACAACGACAAACTCAATGTCATTGCGTATGGTTCCAGGATGCTCACGCCTGCTGAAAAAAACTATCACCTTCATTCCGGCAAGCTTGAATTTCTTGCGTGCAAGTGGGCGATCTGTGACAAATTCAGGAATTATTTTATTATGCGCCAACTTTTACTGTATTCACAGACAATAATCCCCTCACATATGTTTTGAGCACAGCCAAGTTAAACGCAGTAGGGCATCACTGGGTGGGTGAGTTAGCAGATTTTCATTTTACCATCAAGTATCGTTCTGGCAAATCAAATGCCGATGCTGACACACTGTCCAGATATCCAGTTAAACTGCCCAACCACTTGCCAGAGTACACAGAGACAATGCCACCTGAAGTTATTTCTGCTATTTGGCAAGGTGACAAAGCAGTGAGAGAGAGTGAAGTGCTATGGGTTGCCGTTTTACAGTTAAACTCAAATTCCATTGAAACAAACACTGAAGGTACTCCCATAATCTCACCTGAAGATCTCAGAACTGCACAAAAAGAGGACAAGTCGATCTGTGAAGTGATACAATTGAAGAAAAGAGGATGGAATCCAAATGCAAAGGACAAGAGACACATGACACGTGAAATAAGGAGACTAGTACATGAGTGGAACAGACTAAAACTTGAAAAAGGACTGCTATATAGGTTTACTGGAAAAAGGAAACAATTAGTTCTGCCAGACAAACTGAAAAAGACTTTTGAAACATTTACATGATGATATGGGTCATGTAGGAGCCGACAAGGTCATTCACTTAGCTAGAAACCGCTTTTATTGGCCATTTATGCAGCACGACATAGAAGAGTATGTCATTCGCCAATGCACTTGTATCAAACAAAAATATCCATGTGTCCCAGACAAAGCTCCAATGGGTTCGATCACCACAAGTGCCCCATTTGAACTTGTATCAGTAGACTACCTTCATTTTGAACCAAGTAAAGGTGGTTACGAGTATATATTAGTCCTGGTAGACCACTTCACGTGTTTTGCGCAAGCTTATCCAACTAAAAATAAGTCAGGCAAAATGGCGGCTGAGAAAATATTCCATGACTTCATCCCGAGGTTTGGGTACCCTGAAAAATGATCATGATCAGGGTCGGGAGTTTGAAAATGGCCTATTTCAAAGACTCCAACAACTCGCAGGAGTGGCCCATTCTCGAACTACCCCTTACCATCCTCAGGGGAATCCTGTTGAGCGTCTAAACAGAACTCTCCTTCAAATGTTACGTACCCTGCAGGAAGAAAAGAAAACACAGTGGAAAGATCATTTGCCTCACATTCTCCATGCGTACAATTGTACAAGACATGAAGCTACAGGCTACTAACCGTTCTTTCTTTTGTATGGTAGAATGCCTAGACTACCAGTAGATTTACTTTTTGACATTAAACCTGAAAGTGACTGTAAAACGAAACAAGAGTATGCTGAAAAATGGGCAACTCGTATGCAAGAAGCTTATAAAATTGCCTCCGAAAATGGCCTATGTATAACTATATGTATGTGTTTGCACTTTATGGTTTATTTTTATTGTCTATTTTGGATTTTGAGTGAATTTACGTATTATTTTATTGTCCATTACCAAGTATTTGTTTATTTATTTATTGTTAATTATTATTATATTAATTATATGATTTTTGAGAGAATGAGCCAATTGAATTGAATTGAATAGGAAGTGAATAATTGAATGACTGTCAGAATTAAACAAGCTGTGGCCAGACTAACATGTCTCCTCTTCGTCTATCCACAGCAACACCACACCTTTAGGCTACACAGTCTAACCCTAGCTGTGTGCCACTTGCTACCGCCCAACATTTACATTCTATTCTATTCTGAGTATTTGCACTTTATGAATTGCACTAATACTGTCTTGCACTATAGCCACACTACTGTTTAATGCTCTAAATGCAATTTCGTTGTTACAAAGACTAAAAACTAAAATAGACCAAAAACTAACACTGAAAAAATCATGTAACACGACGAACTTGGACCTTTAAAAGTATTGATCTATAAGAGGTTGAGCTAGTATAAGACCACATGATGAGGTTAAAAAAAACTGATAGTCGTGAGTGAGTGTTTTTTATTGTCACTATTTTGAAATGTGTATTGAGTATTGGGCCTTTTCCTTAGTATTGAAACCAAGAGAGAAATTCTAGTATTGTGATTAGTACTTGATGTTTCTAATATACGTTTAATACATTTTCTACCAAACAAACCTAGATATTCAGTTTGACCAATATCAGTTGTTTTATTCTGCTTATGCTTCTTTTTCTATCATCATTGATTAAGCCTATTCCAAACAGTAGTTTTATATTATTATGTAATGTAAAACAAAGGTGATTTGTTGTGGCAAAACCAGTGAGTCTGTAATGCTGATACAACAAGGCATTTCAGGAAATACCAGAGTTAAAAGAACAAAGTGTTGAGGGGAAGTTGAGGAGGAACTTGTTAGAAGTGTGAGACATGTTAGAAACACAAGGAGCACAGTTTTGGAAAATACTTAAGCTTGAATGAAATACCTTTTATTTTAGTTTTAATAAAATGCCAAAATTGAATTCATCTTTGAACCAGAACCAAATTGTAAAGTCCACTCCACTGAGGTTCAAGTCCAGTAATGCACTAATATCTAATAAAATTGTACAGACATCATAAAATCTTGATGGTTTTAGAAATATATAGTCAATATATACATACATAATGGCACTTTCATTGTGTTTTTTCTGATATTCTTTGCAGATGGATGAACTGAAAGCCAAGGACCGTGTGGTATGTGCCTTGGAGAGGGAGTTAGGAGTGCAGGCTGGATATGCCCAAAAACTGCAGCTACAGAAAGAGGCTCTGGATGAGCAGCTGGGGCAGGTCCGAGAGGCTGAGAAGTTCAACCACGGCAGCCCCAAAAGAGAAGTGGTGCCGGGCCTCGGAGATAACGGAGAACTGCAGTACAACCAGGTATGTCATCATGTTAGGAATAAGATATTACTTCCTTTCATTTCATGGTTGCTATGCATAGGGCAGGGTGTGATTTAAATGTACCAGTACAGTACTGAAAAAATAAGTAGATTTCTTTTGTTTCTTTTGATGGTGATAAGACCTGGGAGAGCACTGTAGGAAGATACTAGCAGTGTCCACCATAAATGAGTAACAACTACAAATTTCCTCAAATAAATTGTATTATATGGAATTTCTCAATATTATAATCCTCTTTTGTCATTCTCGATTGCGATTAATACAGGAAAATGTACCAAAAAAGTACCATTTAGGTACCGATAAAGAAAACCAGATATCAAAATCACATATGAAGTATTAGTATCACTACCTAAATTGAAAGGTACTCAGCCCTACTAAGCATGCATGCACATAATCAAATAACGCAGATAAATTAAATATTAGTGCATTGTTCTTATACCATTAAGTGCTTGCAGCATTAGGTTCTGCTCTGTGGGGGCTTGAGCGTTTTGCTGTTCTGCACCACATCTTTGGAACAACATTCCCTTTGAAATAAAAGAAGCACAGAGCCTGGACTATTTTAAGCTTTTATAATTAGAGACTTTTATCATTAGAGAAGCTTAAATTGTGGATGTTATGAATGAGAAGTGTGTCATATTGAAATGTATTATGTTTCTACCAGTGGTTCTCATATGGCTGAATGATACTTTTAAAGTCAAATATTTACTTGGGAAAGTTTGCAAACACAGCACCATTCATGTTTAAACAGTATTTGCATCTTTGACCCACCTCATCTTTTCCATCTACTTTCAAAACCTGCATGTGTGCCTGCATGACAATCCCCTTTTCAGTTTGTGTCTTCCTCCTCTCCTCTGCCCTCTGCTGTTCAGGAGGTGGATGAGCGTGACATGAGGAGGTTCCAGTTGAAAACTGCCGAACTTCATGGTATGATCCGGAAACTTGAAGACAGAAATGCACTACTGGCCGATGAGAGAAATGAACTGGTAAGCAGTGCAAATTAATGAGCATACCTAGTCAAATTTAGAACTATGTAAAGACAGTTAACGGTATTGCAATGATTTTGTTTCTTCTGTGTATGTAGGTAAAGCGGGTGAGGGAGGCAGAGAGCCAGATGAAGCCCATGTTTGAGAAGAACAAGCGTTTGTCCAAGAAGAATGATGACCTATTACAAACTCTGCAGCGAATGGAGGAGAAACTCAAGAACTTGAGCCGCGAAAATGCTGAGATGGTGAGTTTAAAAAAAAAACAAAAAAACAATTTTTCATATTCAGAGCTTTTTACCAATTTAAATCTTAGCAGTCTTTTAAAGAAGTATACTCCTATTACTAAAACAGACAACAAAAAATTCAGCATTAGCATTTAATAATATAATAATATAACAATAATACTTGATAATGAGTCATTCTTATACCCAGCTAGTATTTTAGCACAGATATACCTATTTTGTGATGTTTTCTAGTGTTGATTTTTATAATAGAGACAAGAAGTAATAGATCTTATGTCATATTCTGTTCCTAGAAAGAGAAAGCTGCCTCCTCTCGTCCCCCATCACAACAACAGTCTCATCAGTCCCAGTTAAAGAGGCCGAGCTCTTTGACAGATCTGAGCCATGCCCACGAGGAACAGGAAGTGGAGTTCCTCAAACTGCAGGTCGTCGAGCAACGCGGCATTATCGATGAGCTCACACAGGTCTGAGCAGGCCCATACTTTCACTATGATACTTCTGTACTAAAACTATATTCAAATATATAAGAAAAATATGTAAAATAAATGTGTAGTAGTTGTGTTTTTTGCCCAGTACATTTACTTTTAAATGTTAATGACAATACAATGGGCAAGTGTGATTTTGTTTTTAGAATATGGGGAAGAATTTCAGACTATGGCAGGCTGCACTATTAATGGGAAAACACTTTAGATTAAAGGTTAAAGATATATTTATTAGGTAATACAACAAGTTAATGAAAGTAATATCAGTGTAGATAATTCTACCCTTGATAGAATTTATTTTTACAAATTGCTGGACTATTATTTGGTAATATGTTAAAAAATATGTAGTAGAAAAAACAAAAAGAAACCCCCTGATAACAGCTTGTATTAACCTTGTTTGTAGGAACGTGACCGATTGGCAATGACCATAAAGACCAAGCGGAGACAAGTGAAGATGCCTAAAGTAAGTGTAAATTGGTTCCTCTGTTCTCTTGATAAAGCAGCAACTCCTCCTCCCTAACAGGTGTGTGTGTTGATGCTGGTGTGCAGTATTTTTAATGTAATTGGCCTCAAGGGACTATAATGACAGTATGCCTGACAACAAGAAGCATCAAGCTGTCCAAACACACATCTCCTATTGTTATAGTCCCACACTGAAGTGGAATTATCAGTGGCATGGCTGCTGGCTGCATGTTTTTAGATGCCAGTTTTAAGATATGTTATGTTTCTGGTAAAGTTGATGTTTAAAAAAAAACTGTAACCAGATGTACAAATGTGCAATTAAACTTGATAGTCATTTCAGCTAGTAGCCCACACTATATCTAAACGGCTTTGATTTCTCAAGAGTAGGGCTACGATAGCATGGTCAAATTAAATGTAAAAAAAAATAATTTGGCCTACATTGTATATAAACATAATAACAACAGTTTTTTAACCTTATAATTTTACTTTACTTACACAATGTGGTATTTTTTTTTCTTTACTTTGTACTTTTTATTGCATATTTGTTATTCTCCTGCTGGTAAAAAACAGGTCACTGTACACTTGGAATTGGTACTTCAATTTGCAATATTTCCCTTTTTTTAGTCTTTTCATTAAATCTATCACAAATGTTTGGAGCTTGAAATTTTAGTATTGTAACACAGTGGAGATTTCTTGCACAGGCAAGAAAATACTTAGTGAAGATCATTGTGTAAAGGAATAAATAATTGCCTGTGTTACTGCATGTTGGGATGAATTCACTGGAGGTCATGATGTTGCTAAGGGTGGAGTTTAAAATGTGGGTCTCTAGTCTCATCTTCACTTAGTACCTCTGTGTTGTTTTGTGTAAAGGATGCAGCAGTTTGATTTGGATTATTGAGTACTTTTATTCTTTAGATATTCCACAGACTCTAGGATTTATTGTGGAGTCCTCTGAACTATACATCTTTTGCATTTTGTGGATTATATATTGTACGTTGAGAGGTGGGAAGACATTTTTGGTAGCATCATGACGGAGTATTTTCTTTTGATCCTCTATTTTTCTGCCTTCATCTGCTTATGTGCTTTAGTCTGTCTGTATTTTTCTGGTTGTCAGGAGATGACTTATAAACATGATGGTAAGAGTTAATGTTAAGAAATAACAACTAATGATGAGCAGTATGTTTTTAGCACTTTAGATTAGGGCTGTAGCTAATGATTATTTGTTGATTTAGTTTTAGTTTTTTAGCTTTGTCCAAAGAGTGCACATGGAAAGTCCTCTTTCCTTTTGTAAGATTAATGAATTTGTGCATGGTTCCTAACAAATAAAGAATAAACTAAACAGTAGTGAACTAGTTAATGATTATTTTTTTGATAAATTGATTATTCAAACAATAATTTCTTTTGCACATTGAGATATATTTTTAGATTTTTTTTTTTTTAAGATTAAGCTATAGATATGCTGACTAAAGATTTCTAGATAGAGAAAAAAATATTAAAACTGAATTTGCTATATATTTTTCATAATGCCGTTTTTGTAATAAATACGTCTTTTGTCTGTCTAGTTCAGAAAATGTTTAACAATTATTAGAAGAGTTCATTTGGTAGTTGTTGCAGTCCTACTTTATATGAACAAGGTATAACAAAAGAAAAATTGTCATGTACAGTATGTTCATTTACCTTTCTTACAGAGGCATGTTGTGGAGACATATTTTGGATTTGATGAGGAGTCGATTGATTCAGAAACGTCGTCACTTGTTTCGTATAATACCGACCTGACAGACCGCACACCTGCCACTCCAGAGGAAGATTTAGAAGAGGTAAAAAGTCATTTGAAGCTAGATTATTTCAAGATTTTAAAATATTAAGGCTGATGCCGTGTTATTATTGCAACTACTTAATTTAGAGGTTAGGGTTATGATTTTAATTGGTTAACAAGTAGTAATTAAGCTGAATCATTCTTGATAAACCTGTTCATTATGACTTAAGTCTTTCTTCATAAGGCTAATTAAGGCTAACCAATTGCTTTTTACATCAGTAGTATGAATTAAAAACTGTAATAACATGCATCAGTCGCAACATTTTTAAACCTTAAAACAGCTTATATACACACTCATTGAGTTATATTGATATGTATTCTTACAGAATATTTCTCGTGAGGAGTCAGAGCTTCGATTTCGACAGCTGACCAGAGAGTACCAGGCGCTCCAACGAGCCTACGCCCTCCTGCAGGAACAGACTGGTGGGACGCTGGATGCTGAGAGACAGGCCAGGGTTTGTACACCTGTATAATCAATAATGACTTTAAACATGAGCTCCTCTTGTACTGGGACTCATTCATGTTGTGTCCCACAGGCCCGAGAGCAGATGCAGGCGGAGCTGAGCAGCTGTCAGGCGAAGATTGTGGACCTGGAGAAGGCCCTGTCGGAGCGGGGACAGGTAACATTGAAGAGGGAGGGGGACAGGAGCTTGAGGGGAGGAGTCTTGGTGTCACTGGCTGTCCTGCATATTTTTCTGGCTGCTCTGCTCTTGGGCTGGCGCTATGCCGAACACGTCCGCACCTTTCTGTGATGTCATTTCCTGCATGTATGATGTCACTTCCTGCATGTATGGCTGTCATCTGTGCCTTGCTCTATGTCCCAGACACATTTCTGAATGATCTATTTCATTCAGAAATAGATCAAAGCTATTGTTTCAGATGTGCTATATTTTCCAAATCAATGTAAGGTCATATTTTCAAGTGATGTAAATTATCTTTAAAGTGGCAGTATATTTTATCAGATTAATTTGTGTTGATTTAAGACTGATAATACGTGTCACATATTCTGTTTCTTGGTTGACACAGCATGTTCTTCACCAAACGCCTTTAACAAAAAGCATTTGTTTCCAGTTTGTTGTGTTTCTTGCCTCAGGTGGTGGCCTCTTCTTTTCTTCCAAATATTGATTTTCTTTCAAATCAATAAAACTGAATGTCACCTCGTTCTTGTCTTGTGTTTGTACCTACATCACATCAGCTTGTTTTCACTTGTTTTACTTAAATGCATGTTGAGTGTTTGGGAAAGTTGGGATGAAAACAAGGACATCCATATTGTTTTGTGATTTTTCTTCTAATGTTTGACTTGGTTGCTATGACAGGATTCAAAATGGGTTGAAGAGAAGCAGTATTTGCTTAGGACCAATCAAGATCTTCACGAAAAGGTAATTAATATATTTTAATTTGAATTCAACTCATGAGAAAGTATATGCTCGGCAATATGGTGATTAAAAAATGGATTGTGATCTCATCTTTAGGACGATATTTTGGTCATATTGTCATGTCATGTCTCACTATTTTGCTACATAACACTGTCTTCTCAAATACAGACACTTTTCCCACCACTTCTCCTATTGGTTAGACTGTAGGGATTTGACAGCTGGATTTAACCAATCATTATGAAGTTTGAATTTACTGAAGAAGCAGATTACTTAATTTACCTCTAAAAGGCAATAGAAAAATACAGTGTGTTCATGATAAAAGCAAAATCCTGAACTGGCTCCAAGAAAACCATGATATTGTTTGCCATATCGTCCACTTTTACCTACAATAGATCCTTTTAAAAATGGGTAAACAAAAACACTCTAAAGTCCGGGAATGGAGGTAACTGAAGGCAAAAGTCAAATGGAACATAATGTGATTTTAATGAAACTGGGATTAATCTCAGAATATCACAGAATATGAAAATAAAATATGAATATGAAAATACAAAGGAAATTTGACAAGTTAAAACCTCTCAGATACATGTCAGTGATATCAGAGCCTGGTTTAAACATATTTACAATTGTGTTTTACGTTATTTGTTCATGTAAGAAGAGATTATGATAGACACTAAGCATTTTGACAAAGAAAAAAATCCAGATTTTTAGGTTTTACTAGATAAATCCTGAGCCTTATACAGTTTTCACGTCATCTACAGATTTCATCATAAATTATACTTTTTGTGAAGTTCATATACAATTTTGAGGTTTTACATCCATTTTCCATCCTTAACAGAGAAGCACATTAACTAATGTGAGCTCCTTGGAGATTCAAAATTGCTCTTTATTTTTTGGTGTAATGTTGTAAAACCATTAGCATTTAGATCTGTTAATCATTGAAAATATTATTATGTCTGCTTCACTTTGCCTCCATTCGAGAATTTTAAGATTCTGATATTTTTTAAATGATTTTAAAGGGTCTATATAATTTTGATGTTTCTGTCTTAGATTTGTGCACTGCAGCAGGCAGAAAGGCGACTAGAAGCGGAGGTCCAGGACGCTCGGGACCAAAATGAGCTGCTGGAGTTCAGAGTGCTTGAATTAGAAGTAAGAGACTGTAATGCCATCATAGTGTCACCAGGAGGCGACAACAACCTCAGCTCCAGAATACAGTGATCCATAGACTGCCTGGATTGTTTCATTGAACTCACAAAAAAACTACACTGTATCCATATAATTGTTGTTTATAGTTTTGCATGGCAGCTGTTGGCCCCATCTGTGAACTGGAATCATTTTGAATGCATGAATGTTAATGTATTTTACTTGAATAAACCATATTTAAGTACAGCACCCACTTTCATCTTTGCTCATTTTGTATCCCATTTACACGCATGTTTTCTTACTTTATTTGTATTGTGTAAATCATCAGTGTTGTATATTACTGAGGTATAATATTTATAATGTGAATAAATGATTATTGTTATTATATCTGAGCACATATCTTCACTGATGTTTTCAATTTGAACAATGTGGCAATCCTTTTTCCAGATTTAATTTTGTCCATGTGAATTTTTGCACCCCATTTCTGTATTTGTTTTCTTCACCTCTTTGTTTTAGCAGATCCCGGTCTTTTTTTCTGTCTTAATGTAAGTAACATCCCAATAGATTCCTTTAAAGGTGCACTATGTAACTTTTCTGGTGGAGGGTCTGTCAAATGCTTTTCTCCATGGAGATGTTATTGCTTTGTCTGGAGTCTTTCACAGTACGTTATTAAGCCTTTCTGTCTTTATGGCAACAAACCAGACCAAGTTACAAGTCAGATCTGTGGAGGCAACTCTGCTTACTGTCAGAATACCTGTTTTTCTATGTATTTTTGAGCTATAAAACCACCTGTAATTAAATAAATGTAAGGTAGAGCTGTTTAATGTCATACTGTGGAACTTTCTAGGTAGAGCAATGATATATTCATAGAAACAAGTAGGTGACAGACCCCCAACCAAAAAGTTACACAGTGCACCTTTTCACTCTCAAGTACTGTTAGAATTTATTACTTGTCAAACATGTTGGCATCAGTGTCAAGGCAGTAGTTTACAGATGAGATTATAGTATAGTGCTGACAGTCTGTTTTCTTGTCTGCATTAACTGAATTGCTGTTATTCCAGGAAAGAGAGCGGCGATCTCCTGCCTTGAATCTTCACATGTCGGCCTTCCCAGAAAACAGCAGCAGCGCCCTGCAGACCTACTGTCACCAGCAGGGGGTAAAGGTGAGTACAAATATGTCTTTGCCCAAGTACATACAGTCATATTTATGGTTAATTATATTGTCAACAGGATGTAATTATCCCTGAGCTCATGAAGAAGCTTGATATACTTGGTGATAATGGGGTGAGCTTTTATATTTTATTATTTATTATGTATTATTTATTTGTTATTTATTATTATTATAAACATCACTCTTTTCTACAAATGCACAGAATCTGAGAAATGAAGAGCAGGTTGCTGTGATCCAAGCTGGGACAGTCATCTCTCTCTGTGAAAAGGTAAGTGTGTTGTTTTTACTGACACTCAGTGGATAGTTACTGCTACTGCACTGTCTGTATGTAACCAAATGGCATGTGTTTTTATAGTGGCTAAAGCAAATTGACAACACTGAAGCAGCTCTAACTCAGAAAATGATTGACTTGGAAAATGACAAAGTAAGAAAACTGATCTTTTCCATTCAAATATCCCTTTGATTTACTGTTGATTCTGTTGTTTTGTGACAGGAGCTGTTCAGTAAACAGAAGGGATTTCTTGAGGAGGAGTTGGACTATAGAAAGCAGGCTCTGGATCAAGCCTATATGGTATGGACTTTTTTTTTAAAGAATAAAAACAGACATTTGAGTTATACTGCAGAAAACTGCTGATTTTGTAGAACATTAGTCCATGAGCAAATTGTTTCATATGATGTTGCCAGTGTAGTAGAACACATATGCATGACACATCTTGGACTTCATAAACATTTTCATAACGGTACTTTACATTTTGTTGGGATACTGCATCTTTTATACCTGTGAGATTACCCCAATTGAATATGTTTGGATTTTTACACTAGATGTACTTTTCATATTGAATACAATTCAAATAATTAACAAAAAATACTGAGCTTGAAGATGAAGTCATGGTTGTGGTTTTGAACTGTTTTAGGTCCTATTTAAAAGACTGTGATGTAGTAGTGACTGTTTTTGATTTATAGCATAAAACATATCATTTTCACAACTTCAACTATTTGATGAGTTTTGTTGTTTCCTGGGTAATGTCCCACTTTAAATTATGGTGCCAAGTGCTTGATTTATACATGCTAGCAGCAAATCAGCTGTGATATAATTCAAACGTGATCCAGTTGTTTACCGTTACAGTAGATTAGTCCTGTACCACTGTGCAGTATGTATAAGTCAAGCGGCTTGCAGTGTGTAGTGGACAGTGTTACAGATTTCTTGGTCTCAGTGGTGTGTTTGTCTCTGGTCTATGTGCATGTGTGCTGCATGTGCATGTGCTGCATGTGTGTGGCTGCCTGTGCAGAGGATCCAGGAGCTGGAGGCCACTCTGTACAGCGCTCTGCAGCAGGAGGAGCCGGGAGGCCGCGCTGTGGCCGAGTCTCTGAGCGAGCGCCAGAGGGACGAGCTGCAGCTCGCCGTGGAGAAGCTGCGGAGGCAGATCCTCAGGCAAAGCCGGCAGTTTGACAGTCAGATCTTACAGGAGCGCATGGAGCTCCTCCAGCAGGCGCAGCAGGTAAGGCCCAAACCCCAGGATATAGATGACCCTGGTCTGAACCAAACCTCAATGGAAAAGATGCAGTATCCCTGTGTGTGCTCCTGTGCCTTTACTGTGACAGAATGAAACGTAGTCAGTCTTCATTGTGATTACCCCTGTCCCCAGTCCTTCACTCTCCTGCCTCACTGTAGTTTACTCCCATTAACCTCATTCTTATCATTTCTTCACATTAACATAGCACTTTGATCTCTGTTGTAGGATGGGTTCTCTTTCCTGGTATGACTGGATTTGTAATACAACATGGGGAAAGGAAAGAGTGTTACAGTTAACAGAAATTAAGCACTTTTAAAACATAAAAAACAGCTATTCAGTATAGGTTTATAGACAATGTTCAACGTTTGCAACTGGACAAATCTCTTTTGCAGTTGCTATGGGAGCTCTCCCAGAGACATGATGAGAAAAGTTGAAACATAACTGCACAGAACATAATTCTCTCTGTTGTTGAGTGTTTTTTCTATGGTCGATACACTTCTTTATCCTGCCATTTTGCTCATCTAAATGTTTTTCTTTTTACTTTGCAGCGAATTAGAGAATTGGAGGACAGGATTGACTTTCAAAAGAGACAAATAAAAGAAATAGAGGAAAAGGTAGAAAGTATACATTCAATAAATTCATAAATTCAGTGGCTATTTTCATATTAATGCTGTTTGTCTTTTCTCTCCTTTTACTTATTATTCCTTTAGTTTTTGTTCCTATTTTTGTTTTTCTCTTTAGCATTCATACTTTGGCCCTAACAAGTTGCTATATGGACCAAAATGAGGTACACCTAATTGTATTTTGCAGTGGTATTAACAAACAAAACCTAAATTGTATTTATATATTATATTTATATTTGTTTAGGTTTTGAAGCACTCTCAAAACACAAGGATGAAAGACCAGTTTTTATGCCTTTATTGACTCTTGAAAACCCAATGGCCTTTTTGATAAATGTGCAATTTTATAGAGAATTTTTACATGAACAGATATACTAAGATAAACGAAAGCTAGCATAACACTTCTAATACCAGGACCTGAAAAATATAGTTTTTACATAAAGACAGCCCACTACCACTAAAGAGAGAGGAGAGGGGGTGAAAGTGGAAGACAAGAGCCAGGATGGAGTGAGAGTGGAGCCGACCGGATCCGGAGGAATCTGGCAGAACGCCTGCAGTGTCTCTAGGGATACCACCACACAGACCACCAACGCTCGGGAAGAGGCTCCTCACTTTGAAACTAAAGTGAACTAAAGGGTAAGAGCACATAGATTTACATTTGTATAGTGCTGAACAGTTCTATTAGAGGTGATTCTTTTGCTTTGGTGATTCATGTTTTTGTTTCATTTGACCTGGAATTCTTAACAGTATGTTCTAACACTTAACCATTATTTATTTATTATCAAATAATAAACATTAAATAAATATGCATTCTTACTGTCAGTGGGCTTGCCTCTCCACAGACCTAGCGCCTGGTTGCAACACCTTCTTGTGTCTATGGAGATATATAACTTAAATGCCATACTGTGGAACATTCCAGACGAAGCAGTATTGTCTCCATGGGGACAAGCCTCCAGCAGAGAACATAGTGCACCTTTAATGCTGGCTTACATATTAAATTGGGAGGATCGGTGAAACACAGTACTGTAGGAGGTCAGAAAGGAGAGAGATGATTAGGAGTTGTGGAAACCTGAGAGATGCCAGTGCCCAGCCATTGCTAACAAGCTGTTGACGTGGTTAATAATAGATGATTGCATTTTCTGTCTTTTTAGTCATGTTTACTTTTGCCTGTGCCATTTTCATCTGTGTAGTTGCTTAATACGATGTTATACTTTCCTGTTTAGAGAGTACCCACTACATACGATCGGGCAATGGCTAATTCGGGATCAAATGACTGAGCTAGACTTGATACATTCTGGGAGTTCTTCTGTTTCATTGATGGAGGAGAGGATAGGAGCTAACTCAGACTTGCAGACTCTTGAGTCCAGATCTGAGAGCCGACTTCACTTGGACCTTTCTCCGACAAACAGGTGAATGAATGACTGCAGAGGATCCACTAACACACACATATACACACACACACACACACACACACACACACACACACACACACACACACTCACGCACACACACAGCTGCTACCATATCCTCACTTTTGGTCCAGGTGATATCAAATAACCCACACACCTCGCGCCGGTGCACACTCCCCTGTGAGCCTGTCCCTGTCATGACATGTTTCCTGGAGCTCTCTGCTACAAATAGCCACTTTACATCCATGTGTCCTTTTCTTTTCTTTCGTAAGTAGTGTTTAGATCAGAGACTTAACTTAATTCTACTGTTTTTAATGTTTTGTGTTAATGTGTGCCTATCCACTGAACTCCACTTGTAAGTTTACTTTACCTGATGTGTTTTTCGCTTTTAGGATCCGACGGTTGTAGCGGTCAGAGAGAAGACTCCTGCATCAGCTCCACTAGCTAGCGGCTACATCTCAGCTACCCAGGATGCAACACTCCCACAGACTGGATCAAAAGCTCTACACGCTCAGGGAAGAAGTCAGGACCATGGTACGGAATATGGACGTGCACACATTGCATGCCTTGTAAAACTATATAGATGCATGTTTTATTTATATTGTCTTCCTTTATGGATTTTAAAATACCAAACAAATATTAACAATTAAATGTCCTATATTATGCAAAATTGAATCTTTAAGCCATGTTATAATGTTGCCTCATCAAAAACATACTTGGAGTCACACATGTTTGAGTAATCCTTTATTATTAGACAGTCTACATCCCCAAAGCTCAAAATGCTCTGTTCCGCCTTGTGATGTCATGAAGTGGTAGTTTTCAAGTTAACAGCTACCTTTTTACCTTTAGTTCAGTGGCAATTCCAGGGCTGAAATCATCCAAATGCTTCTAATGAAGGTGTATGGAGCTCTTCTTGTATTACCATATGACATTACAAGGTAGAACATGTTTTAGTTTGAGAGAAAAAACTGTGCAGGATTTGTGTGTTAAACATGTGTGAATGAAACAAAACACAACTCCAGGTATGTTTGTGATGAGGAAACAACATCTTTATTGTTTATGTTCAGGAAATTAGCATTGGAAGTCACTTTTATTTGTTTTTAGTAAGACAACATTTTATGAAAGCATTACAGATCAATATGAGGAAAAAATGTGATGCTTTTTTTTTGCTCAGCCCTAATTGGCATTATATTGGAGATTAATAAATTGTGTTGTGGTTTTTTCTAGAAACAAAAAAATTATATACTTGCATGTTTTCCTTTTATTTTAGAGTCGGGAGAAGGAGCAGGTGGAGAAGGTTTGGAGGGAGCGGCTCCAGCGTTGTGAAAGGCAGTTACAGGCAAAAGAAGACGAAATGATTCGTCAGTCCCAATACTTTGAGAGCTTCAAGGGCCAGCTTCAGTATAAGCTCAAACAGGGTCAAGACCGAGAGGAGGCACTACAAAACCGAATTTACACTTTAGAGAAGCAACTACTGGACATGACTGTTACCGCGGCCACCGGTCTTGCCACAATGGGACCAGTCCGGATCACTGCTGGTTCTATAACACAGTGGGAGGAACAAGACATACTCCCTTCACTGAGAGGAGAGGGGGAAGGAGAAGAGGAGAAGAAGGAGGAACGCAAGAAGCAATGGCCAAAAAGTTTAGGAGATGAAAGAGGCAAGGATAAGGACTCAGACCAGACTAGGCTCCAGGGGTTTATACTGAGCCTACAGGAGGACCTCAGGGTGCTGCTGGAGAGAGAGGAGAAGGCTATGACCGAACACAGAGAACTGATGGAGCAGCTACATGAGGCCCAGGAGAGCAGCCATTTTTTAGGCTGTAAAGTGGAGGAGATGAAGTCAGAAATTGACCATCTGAATCTGTCCAAAGTGTCACTAGAGGAGGAGGTGAACGAGCTGAGAGAGGAGAACCAAAGACTACAGCAGAGCCTTATAAATTTTGACAACCTGCCAAACAACAGTGAAGCGTGCATTCAAAAGGTGTGTGGCACATTACTGTGTATACTTATTATAATGTTTATGTATGTTTATGTGACATATGTGATCAGTGTGACATGTGTGATCAGTTTGATATTGATCTTTCCTCCATTCTTTACTTTATTGCATGTTTTTAGAAGACTAGTTTGCATCAAACATAATCATTGTTATTTAGTGAACCTCATTCAATATTATTTCCATTGGTTTTCAAGTTTGCATAATATTTTCTATAATTATAATTAGTTCTGCTCTTGCTTTTAGGTTCACATCAGCGATGAAGAGCAGCTTTCTGTAGTTCTGCCAGATCGCCACCAGGCTACAGCAGAGAGCTCCCAAAATAGCCCAGTGGATGCCTCCTCAGCTGCCAAATCTGAAACCTCTTTAATATCCACACATGATCCACAAACTGTATTTGGAAACTTTGGATCTAAGTCAAACCCCAGCTTTCAATCGCTCACGCTCACCACAGAGACAATTGACGAGTTGAGAATGGGGGCATGGTGCTATAATGGCGTCTTGAACTTGGAGGAGAGCCCTGGGGAGGACTGTGATGCCTTGAGGGAAGCCTATCGCAGCTTGGGCTTAGGAGGAGATCTTGATTTTATAAAAGAACAACGTGATCGCTTTGAGGAGGCCCTACAGCAGACGCATGAGCAACTAAAGATGACCCTACTAGAAAATGCAAGTTTAAAATCTCAAATCAAACTGCAAAAAGAAACTGGGTTGAGGGAGGATTCTTCAAAAGATGCGTTATGTGAAAATTCAACTTTGGACGACAGTGCTAGGTTCAGTATTGGGTCAGATGATCTTGTCCAAGCTTTAAATGAAGAAAACAGAGCCTTGGCAGAGAGAATACAAGAGCTTAGAGACCATATTGAACTCAGAGAGGAAGAAATTATGAAGGAGAGAAGTGAAGTAAAGGAGCAGATCTGTAGGTTAGAAATAGATGGTGCCCGGCAACAACAGGAAATCAATGAACAGGCATGCTTGGTGACAGAGCTAACCAAAAAGACAGAGGATGATCTGAATATTATTATGGAGTTGCAGCAAAAGTTGGTGGAATATGAAGAGCTGAAAGAAGAGATTAGGCGTAAGAAACTATTTGGATTTCAATCTAAACACACACAGACTGTTTTTAGGAAAGACAATATTGATGAGTGTGTGGACATTGTGGTGAACTGTGTCATAGAAAGTGATAAAGAACCACAGTTTATGTCCAAGCAAGAAAATGTAAGTGAAGTGTCACAAACAGGTAAATCTGATAATCCTGAAGTTAATTTGATGAATGAAGAAGTGGACAGGTTAACCAAGTTGGTACAAAGCCTTAAAACAGAACAAGAGGACCTCATGGGGAGAATTAAAACTCAAAGATTACAACAAAAAGAAGTGGCTCAGGCAATTCGAGCACAAACAGAAGAGAAGCAACGTTTAACTCGTGAGGTGTGGGGACTTAAAGAGGAAAAAGATCATATTTTTAAATCTTTGACTGGATTAAAACAGGAGCGTGAAGTGCTGACCAGGGCAGTGTGTGGATTCAAGGATGAAAAAGACCAATTTCAAAGATCCATGGCTGGTCTTCAACAAGAAAAGGAGCAACTTTTTCAAGATTTACCTAATCTTAAAAGAAAAAAAGATGCAATTTTGGAAACTATCTCAAGTGGGATCAAAGAAAGAGAGCAGATCATGCAATCAATACAAAATTTACAAAAAGAAAGTCTACAATTAAACCAAGCATTGTTCAAATTAAAACAGGAAAAAGATGAACTCTCAAGTCACCTGAAAAGTTTAAAAGAAACAAAAGATAAGGAACATCTATTTAATAACTTGGAAGAGGAATGTGCCAAGCTACAAAAATCTGTTTCAAGTTTGAAAGAGGAGGAGAGGAGAATGACCTTTTCAGTGTCACGTTTAAAACAAGAAGAAAATCAAATGGGAATTTTAATACAACAACTACAAGAGGAGCATAACAGACTACAAGCTACATCTCAAGGGCAAACGAAAGCTAGTGAAATGGACCCAACATATGCAGCCAATGAGTATGAAGAGCAATATGGATATCAGAATAACTTGGAGGTACAAATTTCTTATATTATTTTACTTTTTAGTAATGGATCATTTGTGATATATTTTGTTTGTTTTTTCACCAAACAGGATCAAAATTATTTAGCGATGCAGATACAAACATTGTCAGCAGAACTCCAAAAAACTCAGGATGAATTAGACCAGACAAAAGCAGAGGTGTGAACACTATATTATAACATTTCTATTGCACTGAGAATAGTAATACATATTAATTGTAATGTATAAATGAATCACTAAAATAATTCTACGGTTTTTCCTTACACAGAGACAAAGATTGCAGAGTGAACTCTTTCAATCTGAAACCAAAAGGGATGAGGCTGAGAGGAGAGCCTCCCAAATGGCTGACAGACTTTTCAAAATCACTGATGAATCCAATCAGCTCCAGGAAACAAGGAAGGAGACTGAAAATCTTAAGGCACAGGTGGATAAAGCAAAATGACCTGTTTAATTTTGATAGATCCTAAAACATTTCTGTAAAAAAATGTTTTTGTAATATGTACATATGATTTGGGCAGGTGAATGATCTCCAGAACAAAGTGACAGGTTTGACCAGAGAGAAGAATGAAGTACTGGCTCTAAAGACCCGAATAGACGAGCAATACAACATACTGTCTGCTCAACTCAGAGCCAAAGTAAGAGCAACAAAACACAAACTAATCCAGATAATGCAATAATGTATATTAATGAAGAAATTATGGTCCTCGTTCACATTTTAATGGTGCCTCTAACACATATGTATGCTTATGTGTGTGATTGCTGTAGACTGTGGCTCTACAGGAGCTGAACTCAGAGTACATCAGTTTGAAACACGGTCAGGGCATCAGAGAGGATCTTAGCACCGCTCTGGTCTCCATGCAGAGCCGCTACAGTGACATCAAAGCCAAGGTGGATCTCCATGATTACTGCATAATTTCTTCTTTTGTTTTTTATTTGTGACTTTTACAAAGTAACGTTTACTTTTGTCTACAGTATGACACTTTACTTCATAAGAAAAGTCAAGCTGATATGGATATTGCACCTCTAAAGGTAAGAATAAAACATTGCATTATATTAACTTTTGTATCTAAAATGTGTCATGTACTTTATCTGAGTCAACATGATAACATATAAATAAAAAATGTAATTAGGACAAAATTTTACGTTTTTGTGAATATTTTCAAAATGGGCTTGATCTATATCAGAGCTAGTATAATACCACATGGCCACATTTTAAAAACTGCACTTATTTTTTTTGCTTGTTAATAACTTTATATTGTCTTGTATATTCCTTTTCACATCACTGTGGTATCAAATCAGTATCACGTATCAAGCCTTTTCCTTCTTCAAAATCTAGTAAGAAATTTTAGTATTGTGAGACATCCATAATTGGCCACATCAAAATTAAGAATAAAGTGAATTTTAAAAAATCAACCAATGTTATTTTTCTGCTTCTTAAAGTTTTAAGATCTTCAATGTTTGTTTATTTTAATGTTATTTCTGTAATGGTCATTAGTTTTTATAAAATCCTGCAATCTGCAATTCCTTTTAGGCCAAGCTATCGTGCATGGTGGTGAAGTGTCAGGAGAGGAACAACGTTTTGGTTCAGATGACAAAGATCCTGCAAAAACACGGCTGCATTGACTACATCCTCAAACAACAAGTGGAACAGCTGCTCACAGACCCTGCCCTGCAAAGTTACGCCTCCACATTCACCACTGGATTTACCCCTGAAATAATGGTCACATTCGAGGACACTAAAAGATTCACTCAAGATCAACCAGGTTCAACGTCACCATCAAAACAACAACAACAAATAAATGAATTCACTTCTCA
Organism: Taenioides sp. WSHXM2023; assembly: GCA_029959045.1. Lineage (NCBI taxonomy): Eukaryota > Metazoa > Chordata > Actinopteri > Gobiiformes > Gobiidae > Taenioides > Taenioides sp. WSHXM2023. The sequence continues at coordinate 20,421,251 of CM057100.1, read as the reverse complement.
AAGTAATATCTATGCGGGTGGTAGAAGTTCTTCTCTTATAACACCTGCTTTGAGTACCTTTGCAAATTCACCCAGAGACTGCACAAGTAAGATGAGCCATGAAACAAGTCCAGCTGTAAAGGCCTTCTCCTCAAGGACCATTTCTCCACTGCCAGAACTCAGAGAAGTCATGGCGTCACCCGCTGTCTCACACAAAGATAACTCCCAGGTAAACAATGACTAAAATATTTGACAACTGATACTTTGCAGCTGATATCATTAACATTTTCTGGGGGTGTGAAGCTAACTGAAAGCACTGCTCTGTTAGAAGCTCTGTTACTCAAGTTAGACTTAATCTGAGCTTTTTTTAACACAGTCTGAACAGAAAGAGTTGACTTGGTTGAAACTACAGCAGGTGAGCTGATTTGTGTGTTCAAACAAGTCTCTCACACAAAAAAATTTAAATCACAAGCTAGCTAGCATTAGCCAACAAGTTCTTTCACCTTTTTTGTTGAAAATCAAACTCCTAAACAGGACCATGAATGCTTGTGTTGATCACAGGCTCCTAAAAATTTGAAATTTTGTGTTTATTCTTGAGTTCCTTAAAATTTTTGTGTTTGTGTTTGCTAATGTGTGCATTCTGTCACCATGGTTACTGATGAACATTCAACTAGTAGAGATACATGTAGAACACCTCCAGCATGATGTTACTGCAAAGTATCAATACCATTTGTTTTTGACATTAAGAAAATATTTGTATAATGTTTAATTTTCTCCCACAGCTTCTTTTATCTCCAACAAACCATACAAGAAAACCAAATGATGGCAATAGGCCAATGCAAGAAAAGATGACTATCTCGCCAAACTTAATTTCACCAAGACAAGAACATCAAGAAATCCTGGGATCCACATCACCTGCTGCATCACAGAAAAGCAACACAAAGCTAACAAAGGTACATAGATCGCTTAAATGTTAATTTAATCTAGATCATATTTACCTTCCTTTCTTTCCTGCAGCATCAACTTTCTCCAACATCTCCCAGAGGCTCTGTGCTAAAGACAAATGAATTTCAACAACTGAATGTGAAAGCCAAGTCCTCCCCAGACCTGACCCGGTTAACAGAGTCCAGCGGGTTTGGGTCCAGCTCTGGTTCTTCGTCTTCACTCACCTGCTTTGGTTCAAGTACGAGGCTGAGTAGTCCAGGAAAGATCATGAGCCTTCAGGAACAACTGCAGAAGACCTTAATCAGCAGTTTTCAGGTAGACACCCCCCTAGGTTTTAACGATTTATAAGAATTGTAAAATTATAGGAAGTTGTTTATTTCTCAAACGGTGGTGCATCTACACAGGTTGGGGCTATTTCTTGATCTGGTTGAGCCTTGTTTTTTTTCTAAGGTTTGTACCTCCTCCTCTAAAGTCTGATCTCGTCAGATCTCAGAAGCTAAGCAAGGCAGGGCCTGGTTGTTGTGTCCTTAGGCAAGGCACTTCACCCACATTGCCTACTATGAAAGTGGTGTGTGGTTGTTGGTGGGGCCAATGGCACAGATTGGCAGCCCCGTCTGTCTACCCCAAGGCAGCTGTGGCTACAATAGTATTTTACCATCACCAACTGTGGAGTGAAAGAATAATGCACAAAACTGTAAAGCGACTTTGAGCTTTTGGAAAAGCTCTATATATAAGACTAATTAATATATTATCATTAAACCAGAGGGCTGTTAACTACATAAACCAGACTTTAAGGCTTTGGCTCTTGCTTTGTTTGTTGTTATTTCTATTTCAGTAAAACATGCTGAAACACACTAAAAACACAGTAATCTTTGTCATTTACTGTGGAAACCTATCAACTTTAAGAATTATGACAAATTTCAGTAACCTAGATATTGGACATTGAGTGAAATAATTGTTTGACTTTGGTCAGCTAATCAAAATAACAACTGACTGCTACTAAAATAATCATTTGTTGCAGCCCTACTGTTTATCCATTGTTATAGACATGGTTCACACCTCTTCTAGTCCTGGGTTATGCTTATTTCAGCCCATTTCTGATGACTCTTGAAAGACCAGAAAAATACTTGTATTTGATGTGAGAACTCACTGATTTTATTTTCTGTCCCAAGGATCTAGCAGGCAGAGGGAAAGGACAACAGCCCAGAAAATGCCTGTCATTCTCAGCACAATCTCTGGCCTTCCCCACAGCCTCACAGATGAAGAAACCAACTGCTTATAATGCAACAGCCAATATCACAACTTCCTCAAACCAGTCTACTTCAGGAGAAACCACCAAACCTGTACCCTCAAATTATAAGCTTTTTAATGCAGTCGTATCTAGATCTGCAACTGTTACCTTCAGTCCAGTTGCCCAGTCATTTAAAAAATCTAAATATAATCTGTCTCGGGCTTCATCTAATGTCTCTACTACTACAAGTGCATTACAGAGCAAAGCAGTGATAACAGCAAGTCCTGGTGCTATTAAACATGCTGTTCAACAACATGAAGCTTCTTCTATGGAAAACGATAGCACATTTTTACGTGTCAGTCCAACAGCTACAGACACAACTGAAAGCACTGCCTCTGATACAGTGGGCCCAAGCAAAAGTAATAGTTTTAATAGGACTTCTCAAGTAGATGGTGGTGGCGGCCTTATATCTCCTCAGCCCACCTCCATGTCTGCCAAAAAGTCACCAAACTGTGCAGAGAAAGCCAGAACACCAACCAGAATAAAACAAGGTAATTTCTATGTAAATAAGACACTATAAATAAGAGGTACACAAACAGTTTACAGGGAGGGTGGTAGAGTTTCAGTGTTAAGCTTAAGTGAAACATAAATGCAGTTTTAATTGCTTGAAACTATAAAAGCTGCTTGAATTCCATTAGGACACAGTAAAAATTGTTCTTAAAAAGCAACTTATGATGATTATAAGAAAAATAACTGATATTAAATATGGCCTCATAATTCTGAGGCCAATTGAGAATCACTAATCTAAAAAGTATTAAGTAGTTTGTTTTGTTTATTGGGTCCTTCATTTTCATAGTAAATTGAAAATAGTTTTGGGTATATATTTAAGCTAATAAAACACAGCCCGCACATGGACAATTTAGCATAGCTTTTTAATGCATAAATTATTATATACCAAGTAAACACAATTTGGGGATGCTGAAAATGCATTTATTTAGGCCATAACAAAATCATTAACAAGCTTTTATTGTTCTGGTTACTCTTGTGTTTATTCATTTAGAGAGAAGCAAACCTGCACTATTTAACTTTAAACCGTGTGTGAGACTTCATATTAATTTAAACGCTGTGTTTCTTTGTGCAGAAGCTCCCGCTGAGGTGCGATCCATCGAGGTCATTAAAACAGTGGGTGTGAGTGGCCTTATGATCAGCTGGGAGAGACCTCCACTGGACGAACTAGGCTGTAGCAATGGCACCTTTGTGTATGGATATAGGGTGAGCTGGTTCTTCACTTTTTATTGTTATGGACGCCATTTTGAGGGCTTTTAACAGTTCATAAGATAATGATGACTTTTTATGTAGACTAAATCAGTTTTTTTCTTCAGGTGTTTGTTGACGGGGTGTTCCACAAATCTATCATGAGTTCAGCATGCACTAAGGTACATTAAATTTGGTTTTATTTTGCCAATGGGCTCCTTTAAAGCAGACCTATTATGCAAAATGGGCTTTTTAGAAATTTTAAACAATGTTATAATTGTTTCCCCTTCTCATTCACCCTCTTGAAGTTGTATTTAGCATGATTCATGCATCACGTTGGGGACTAAATTTCAGAAGTCAGAAGATCTGTTTCTTTTATTAAGTCATTTTAGATCAATATTTCAAATGTCCAAATTATAACAATGATCCATGGGTGTCATAGATAAAAAACTATACAGCAGCCACAAGCACAATATGAATTATTTAATATAACAAACTATTTAGTTGCTTTTTTGTTTTGTTTTTTACAGTGTATACTTGAGAATGTAAACCTGAGTGTTCCCATTAAAATCAGCATACAGACACTGGGATCCAATGGTCTCAGCTCTAACTGTGTTCATACAATGTACGTCCAAAAAGACCAATAAAACTTTAAGCCCTTAGTGGTAAGTTTTGCCAATTCACTTTTTACACTTTTTATACTATTTTTATATGTTGTTCATCCTTTTTTGTGCTTGCTGTGTCCTGCATTTTGGCTCGTCCTTCATTGCACAGCCATCTATAGCTGCTGCTCTCCGGGGAATTTTTTCTAACCTCAGTCAAGAACAACAGAGACACCTTCATACAGCTGGGACATGTCTAGTACTGCGAGTACCAAGGACAACCAAAAACCTAAAGCAAACTTGTATGGTCCACTTTTGGCCAATGATCGTGGACGGACTGCAGAGTTTTAAGATGTCAATCAAAATATCTCACAAGATCCCTGAATCAAGAAATGGTTTTATATGAGAGATGACAGTCCTGTTTTGGATAATACCTCTTTGTTGGATATACCAAGACTGCTGCACTAAATACAGACAAATTACTATACCATAATAATGAGGCCAAGAACATTTTTGAAGATGTCTTTGCGCATTTAAATCTCAAACTATCAGAGTGATGTCTACTGATGCAAGTTTACACTGTGTTCAAGAGACTGGTTTGATATTTTCAACCTGTGAAAAATAATAGGACTTGGCTTCATAATGTGAAGAAGAACAAAGGTGTATCATCATACTTGATTTACACATTTCAAGCCAAATATGTGATAAAAACTCCAAAGACATCTGTTTCATTTTGCTCCTAGCTCTCAAAACAGTGAGCTGTATTTTGAATTTGCACACTATCATATTTAAGAAAAGAAACTATCATTGCTATTTTCTGTAAAGTGTAGATAAAAAAAAGACTATCTGCCAATGGTGTAGTTTAATGTACCTCTTAAATTATGTCTTTTGTATAAAGTTTTTATTGTTGTAGATATTATGCACACTCATATATTGTTTTATAGATCAAGTATAACTCATATTATGCTAATTATGTATGTTTGGGTTTAGAGCAAAAATGTTGCTGCAAACTTATTTTTCTATCAACATCTATTTCACATCAAGTCCTCAATTATCAAGTGAATAAATCTTTATATCTACTAATTGAAATGTGTGGCTTATGTTATTGTGTGAATATGTTGTGTCAAAACGAGTAACTTGAGTCGTATGTTACCCTAACTCAAACAGTAGTAGCTCCTTCAGGTGGTGCATGGATTCCTCTGCAGTCAATTTATTTGATTTGTCTTGTTAAGACCTAGAATTGTTCTATTTTAGAACTGGGGTAGATCTGGCGGTACTCAGAAGGCCAAATCTTTTCTTAAATGGAACGTGTAAAAAGTTTGTGAAAATGCAAAACTATTTTAAAAATTTTTTATTATTTATAGTAAAAATACAATTTCAACAAATATCTTTCTGTGCAGTGTATTACGCTGTTGTTGGCTTAATGGGTGATGTATCTATTCTATCTATATTTACAATATTCTGATTTGGTATTTTCGAGTTTAAACCACTAGGTGTCAGACATTCCCAGCATGGATTCAGTAGCCTAGGCCATTGTCTTCGCTTTCATCTAGATTAGTGGTGTCGATGTTTACACAAAGAAATAATCAAGCATGTTTCGCCTGCTCTCTATTAAATGTAAAGCACAAATAACTGAAAAGAGAGGGAAGCCGCAAATGACTCCTATAATAATCGCCTGTTCTGCTGTGCTCTGCATGTTTGGGGGTCCGCTGAGGAATGCATCACTCGTGATCAGCATAAAGCACCGGGAGCGGAGCAGAGACGAGCGCTCAGGTGCATTGGTTCAGGGGGGAAAGGTCCGCCGTGAACATGCTGCAGGCGAACTGAAAACATTTGCTCTTTACTAAATGTCCATTACCTTTAGGCTTACTCACAGTATACTCACGTGTAGGCGGAAAAGCCTATAGTCTAGATCATATTCCCACAATAAAGTCCCAGAGTCTATGTGAAAAACAAGTTCTCAGGAAAACTATTTACAAAACAATATTTGTTACACAATATGCAACCTAAATCAAGGCACAATTATAAACTGGTTTTGAAATTTATTTAAAGAATTTTTTTAAATTTATATAGGCCTACTGTAAAGTGTGCTTTATTGCTGACTAATGGATGACTTATTCAAAAATGGCAAAAGGAGAAATTCAATTTGTCAACTGGATAAAAGTTTATTTGGTCGAATACGTTTCACAGCTCATCCAAACTTCTTCAGTTCTGGTCAGACGCTGGTGGACACTGCCTTATATTTGTCTGAAGGGAGGAGCTAACTACAGTGAAATTACTCTGAGACTACCACACCTAGAGTGGGTGTGGGGTCTTGTTAGCATAACCATTCAGGGCCATGATGGGTGTTTTCACACCTCTGGAACTGACCTATTGTTTTCTTTGTTTGTTTTGATTTAGGTTTGAGGATAGAGTTATAGATGGGAGACAAATGATGTCTGAGACCTCCATTTCTGTTCAAGGAAGGATTCTCTTTCTTGACAAAAATAGCCTCTTTAACCCCCCTCTCAAACCAGTTCTTTTCTCTGGCCAAGATCTGGACCTCGCTGTCCTCAAAGGAGTGGCCCGTGGCTTTAGGTGGAGATGTACGGCAGATTGCGGCCCACCCTGGTTTTCCCGTCTGTGTTGATACATCCTTTTGTGAAGTGGCTGTTTTGTTTCTCCAATGTAGCGCTCACTGCAGTCTTCACTACACTGAATGGAGTAGACCACATTGCTTTGTTTGTGGCTCAGTGTTTTGTCCTTAGGATGGACCAGTTTCTGTCTTAAAGTGTTTGTGGGTTTGAAATAGACTGGGATTTCATGTTGTCTGAAGATCCTCTGTAGTTTTTCAGAAACACCAGCCAGGTAAGGAATAGTTACACCCATTCTCCTGGGTTCTGGTTCTCTGTTGTCTTGTTTCTTGGCTCTTTTAGTTTTATTGAAAGCCCATTTAGGATATCCACAAACGGAGAGGGCTTTCTGCACGTGTTGTTCTTCTTTCTCCTTTCCCTCTGCGCTTGTAGGAACCACTTGGGCCCTGTGATGTAATGTCCGAATGATTCCAAGTTTGTGCTGAAGTGGGTGGTGTGAATCAAAAAGCAGATATTGGTCGGTGTGTGTGGGCTTCCTGAAGACCTCTACCTGGAGTCGCCGGTCTTCTCTTATCGTTACTGCACAATCTAAGAAGGCCAATGTGTTGTCCTTGGCATCTTCACGTGTGAATTTGATGTTCGGATCTACAGAATTGATATGTGCAGTAAAAGGTTCCAAATCTTGAATTTTGAAATATTATCATCAACAAAGCGATACCAATGTGCTAGTGGAGTGCCTGGATATGAGGCCAGGGCACTCTGTTCAAATTGTTCCATGTATAAGTTTGCAATGATAGGGGAGACCGGTGAGCCCATTGCACAGCCGTGGATTTGCTTGTAAAAGTTTCCTCTGAACTGGAAATAGGTGGTACTTAAACAAATTTCCAGCAGTTGGCAGATTTGGTCGGGTGAAAGTTTGGTTCTCTCTTCTAGCTTGATATCCTCCAGTAGTCTCTTTCTTGCTGCCTCCACCGCTACCGATGTAGGGATACAAGTGAAAAGAGAGGTCACATCAAAGGAAACCATTGTCTCATCCAGGTCAAACTGGAGATGCTTGACTTTGTTCACAAATTCAGCTGTGTTCTCAATATGGTGCTCCGTGTTACCCACCAGAGGAGCCAGGATGTTTTTTAGGTGTTTGGCCACATTGTACGTGATGGAGTCTGTGCTACATACAATGGGTCTGAGTGGTACTCCTTGTTTGTGAATCTTTGGGAGGCCATAGATGCCAGGGATGGAGTCACCAGGGTACAGTCTGTAATACAGCTGTTTATCAATGACTTCTTCCCTGAATGGTTATGCTAATAAGCTAATAAGACCCCACACTCCACTCCCACTGCATATTGAATAGGCCCACCTAACTAACAGAAACTATAAACAAATAGAGTAATTTCACTGTAGTTAGCTCCTCCCTTCAGACAGATATAAGGCAGTGTCCACAGCACTCTGACCAGATCTGAAGAAGCAGCTTGGATGAGCGTATTCGACCAAATAATAAATTTGTCCAGTTGACAAATTGAATTTCTCCTTTTGCCGTGGATTCTACCTGGACGACTGAGGGATTCTACACACATCTTATTCAAAAATGTTATCTTCCATTTTCAGCACTGTAAATAGAGCAACACAGTAAAATGAATCCAAACCAATTATTGCTTTTGGCACTTTCTGGACCACAGACACTGCATTCATTTTACTGCAAAAAAACATAACTATTAAGCCGAGTAAGCAACATTACTAGAATGCCTGATGTTTTTACACCAAAAGTCTTATTATGCAAAAACTATTCTAGCTTTTTGTTGTGTTGTCTTTTTGATATATTGGGCCTGTCATATAGTTGTGGTCAGGGTAAAATCTTATGTGAAAAATGGTCCTCCACTATCCAGATTGCACCACTCTATAGAAAAACAAAAGCCCTGGTTTCTCAGCCTATATAAGCTTGACCAGTATAGGACTCCCATTACGCTCTCTGGGGAGCAGCTACCTTCATTATTAACACACAGAGTACATGACACACTCTGCCCCTGCTGCTGCCGTGTTTACATAAGTTAATGGGCTCACTGTTAATTAAATTTCCATGGTGGTTGTTAATGATGTAAGCTTTGAGTCTTAGATATAGGCCAGAATCAAGAGAAAACAGTAAAGTGTGAAGGAAAATTGTGCTTCAAGAAGAAATATGCATGACCTGTCAGAGCTGTCAGTGCATCAGACAGGCAGCCTCAAGCTTCAACTGTATTTTGGGTAAAGCTTTTTAAGAATAACTGACCAGTATTAAGCTGTAATAAAGCAATGATAAATGATAAATGATAAAGATAATTCATTATTAACAAATGTGTTTGTAAGTATTTAAGATAAGATAATGCCTTTATTAGTCCCACAGTGGGGAAATTCCAGTGTTGCAACGCACAGTTCAAGAACAGCAGGAAAATGGAACATGCAATAAAACAAGATAATAGATAATGGCTTAAAGATAATTTAAAAATAGACTTAAAAATAGACTCTAATGTAACACACTGAAATAATATGTGGAATATGGAATTAAAACATGCTGTTGAGACCTTTTAAATGTTGCATTAATTCACATACTTGAAAAGAGTGCACATCAAATTCAACATCAAAGATTTTAGAGTAAAATGGGAAAATGTATTTCCCATTTTATCTCACAGGGATGTAAGGGATGTAATTTAAGTCTGTTTAGCGTTCTGAAATGTAGCCTGATGTATTACTTTAAAACATATTAACTGAAACTGTAATCTGGATCCTATTCCTTTACCAGGAAAAATATACACTTCTACTTGAAGTTGTGTACTCTAAACAAAGGCTTGAGAGGAATTCTTATTTTTTCTGCAATGTTTTTGTGCAGTTTTGGATGAAAAGGTAGCTAGGCAGCCATATTCCAATGGAAAACATGGTCCACTGCATAGCAGTCCCTTTTCAATAAATGTTTGAAGGTACAGGATTAAGGACACTGCTGTTGACGTCACATAAACAAACTTGCACTAACCAAAGGCTGTCATTTGGGTTTTAGGTGCAGGGTCTGTATTCAGGTCAGGGCAGAGGTCATCTCTTTAAATGTCATGGTTAAGGTTAGGTTAAATGGCCTGAGGATGCATTAAGCCAATGAGAAACACAGTGAGTCTGTGTGTGTGTGTGTGTGTGTGTGTGTGTGTGTGTGTGTGTGTGTGTGTGTGTGTGTGTGTGTGTGTGTGTGTGTGTGTGTGTGTGTGTGTGTGTGTGTGTGTGTGTGAGAAAGAGAGAGAGAGAGAGAGAGAGAGCTATCAGCGCTGTGCAGGGGGCCTCCTTCATTCAAAAGTCTGTCAGTGGAAGAGAGCCTGGAAATTGACGGCTATAGTCAGCTGTCATCAGCTGGGTGTCTTGAGGGGAGCTTGCCGGAAAAAGCCACAATAGAAAGAGGATATATAGGACGAAGGCTTGGCGTGTGTGTGTTTTGGGTCTTTGATTTCAGCCACAGGGGATGTTGTCAATTTGTCACTTTACCATTGACACCATAAGTACCCCGGGCTCAAGTCTGGAGTCGGCTTCCACACCTCCAGGGCGAAACGTGTTGCTCATACCCAGATACAGGTTCTATTAGTGGGCTGTCCAGCTGCAGCAACTGGCCAGATGGTCTGAAGTGCTGCAAGCCCTTTATTGTTCTACGTGAGAGCTTGAGTAATGACCAACCAATGCACAGCAATCTAGTACAACATGTAACCAGCCAAATGATATTTTTTTCTTCTTTTAAAACATCAACTTCAAATTAAAGCCGTGAATTTTGAATTGTTAACAAGATAATATGTAATTGTTGTTTTCATGATATGGAAAATGTTTACCTGACCAGCCAGTCCCTACATTCTTGAGTCCAGAAGAAATCCACTTTGTAAAGTTTTGTTAAAGTGTGTGGTTCTGGCTGGCCAGGTAGGTAAAATGAGAATTATGAAAATTAGCAGGTTCAACCTCATTCAGACCTGTACATACTGTTGTGTCCTTGGGCAAGACACTTCATTCAACTAGCCTCCAGTTCTGAGCTCATGTATGAGTGAACTTGTACTTGAGAGACTGAAAGCTGAACAATCTGGTCATTAACATGCACAAAAATTATATCAAAAATAAAAAAACAACAGATATTTTAAAGGTGCACTATGTAACTTCTAAGGTGGAGGGTCAACTACTTGCTGTTCTCCATGTTATTTCTTTGCCTGGAATGTTCCACAGTAGGACATTAAACTTATCTCTCTTCCATTCAGTTACATGCGTTTTATAGTGTTTTATATTTCCATACTGTGCAATAATCAATGCAAAACAGTAATATCACCATGGAGACAAGCAGGTGGCAGACCCTCCACCAGAAAAGTTACACGGTGCACCTTTAAGTATAATCTTCCCAACAATGGTACATTTGAGCACAGTTTAATTTTTAGAATCTATTTACAGACCCCCTTGTGGGACTTTTGTTATGGATTGCAAAATGATGATCTGATTATTGAGTATCAGGAAAATCCTTCAAAATCTCAAGATATGCATTTATGGCAATATTGAAATATTGAAATCACATTAGACAGGTGGTCATAAGCTTTTATATGTTTCCCCTGTACTTTGATCTGGTTCATTCACACTGTTGTATAAATATCCAGACTGTAAAAGCCCTTTTGAGTCCTCACCCATTTCGCTGTGTGTCTTTTTCTTCCTCTCCTCTTTCAAGATGCCTCCCTTTTATTCTCCGTCTGTCTGTTGTTGTGGTCGTATCAGTCCATCTCAGACCCAGTTATATTTAGAGGCTTGGCTCTATCAGGGTTTACAGCTGGTTGCCTGTGATTCAATTCTGACTGATCTACAGCGTTCAAAGCAATCTCCTCTTTTTTGTGTCTATAGCCCATTTTTCTCTCCCTTCTTCCTCCCCCACTCACATCCCTCTTCTCTTGTAGCCCTGCTTATTCTTTTGCTATGTCTCTCATCCTCAATTTATGTAATTTGTATCTTCTTAGCCTGACTAAATCTCCTTTCGATCCATATTTGCTGCACTCTAAATTCCTATATTTCTTGTTCTCAACTAACCTACATTCAGACCCACTGTTGCCCTGTACACTGGCAAACTGTCCCAATTCTCTAGCAGCTATAAGTCTGTCTCTAACTGTCTTATATGCTCTCTATTGTATTGTCCATTATATAGCAGCAAAGTAATAACAGCTCTGTCACATTAACTAGGTTAACACAAAATCAAACAAAGCAACTTCTAAATTTGAGGATGAGACAAGCAATTAAGATGCTATTACATCCCTGAATATGTGTTTGGTAATCTCATTAATCAGAAACAACAGGAGCGGGTAATAGAAAAGCATATTTATGCACGTTCCAGCGTGCAGTAATCTCCTCCATGCTTAATAGGCATAACAGTGGTGGCATCTTGGGAAACAATTCACAAACTCCTCTCTCTCTCTCTTTTCTCTCCCAACACTTATTTGACTCATTCAATACCTCACCTTTCAGAAACAGTGTTAAGAGAGGAAAAAGCACTATTGATTGTGTTTCTTTGCCAAAAACCTTCCACTCACAAACAACCCCTAAAATCGTATGGAGCGTTGAGTTTGCACCTTGGCCTTTCCTCCCCTTAAGCTATCAATTGGTATCCTGTTTTTTATGCCTTTTATTAGCATTTTTATTGTTTCATTGCTTCTTTGCCTCCTCCTTTCTCAGCTATGTGTCATCTTACATCTGTTCTGCCATTACTTTTCCCCTAACTTGGCTTATTAGCGTTTTTGTGTTGTTGCCATCGGTCCAGCAGCCCCCATGTGATTCAAGTACTAAATATAGCCACACAGGACTTTATAAGATTATTGTTCTGCATCCCTTCTGCCTCTCTCGCCAATGCTTTTATGTATGTTTCTACTATAGATTTTATAATTTGAATTATAGCTTGACAAGATTTGAAAACCACTTCAAGTGATCAATGTTGAGGTTACTCAGTCAGATGAATCAATGGAAGGGGATCTAAAAAGCAATATAGATCTAAAATAGCTTAAAGCAGACCTATTATGCATAATTGACTTTTCAGAGCTTTTACCCACGTTATAGCTGTTTCTTTTTCTCATTTACCCTCTTGAAGTTGTTCTTTCATGTTTGAGAAATCCTTAATCACTTATTTTCAAGACACCATATTGCCAGTCAATTCCCATTTTCCGCCACGGGCAGTTTTATTTCCTTTATCTGTGATACACGTAGGATTTAGTAGCATTGCGTAGTCATCTTGGCACCAAGAAGAAAAAAACCCCCAAAACACTACTTGCTACTTGTGATGTGCAGCTGTCTATAGGAGGGGCTGATAACTTCACAGGTCTTTGTTGTGATGACGTTTATGGTGACGTCAGCTCCTATTGGGCACCATAGTTTTCTAATGCAGAAGTCAGCAGACTTGTTTCTTTTATTAAGTAATTTTAGATGAATATTGTGATTTAAAACCAGCAAATTACACACAATGAGCCACGGGTGTTGTAGATTTTAACTAGGCCTTCTTTAATATTATAAGTGAGAATATATTGAAAGCTGTATTCTTTACATAGCTATTTTTTATTTAGCTATGAAACATTTTTGAACTATATATATATATATGTATATATATATATATATATATATATATATATATATATATATATATATATATATATATATATATATATATATATATATTTCAGTAAGTAGCAGTGGGTGGACATCGAGGGGTGGGTGAAAATAGAGATTTAGAGATTTAAAAATAGAGATTTGAACACTGAGCACTCAAGCCTCACTCAAGCAATTGAAATGCAACTCCGAGTACACCAAAGAGGAGGGAAAACCATAACACAATTAAAAGCTTGAAGTTGAAATTACATAATATGTTCCCTTTAAAGATTATTTAATGGTTAATTATAATGCTCTCTTGTTTCTACTAGCTGATGGTTGTGGGAGGAGTCTGAGGAGGAGGTGTGTCCTTCTGTACTGTAGAAGCAGTATGCAGCTCTGAGTGGGGAGCTGTCCACTGTCACTGGTGCTGAAAGTGGATTACTGGTGGGCTCAGAAGAAGAGTGATAGTGGGGGGTCTACCATAGCTGATAACAGAAGCAGAGGAACTAATCAAGGAGTTCATTAGTGCAACCCCAGAGGCTTTCACATACACTGTATGGAAGTTTTTTTGGTAAGTTTTCTAACAAGCTGCAGTTCTTTCACATTTCTTTCACATACTTTTCTACTCTCTCTTTCTCTCCTCTCTCTCTCTTTCTCTCCTTCTCTCTCTCTTTGTCTTTCTTTGCCCATGCTTCTATATGCAATAGCTCTAATTTAGACACATTGAGAGAGCAATGTAACTCAGTGGGGGAGGGAAAGAGGCTAAAACAAATCACCATGTCTTTTTTCTTTATAGCTCACCGGTACGTAAGGTGACACACAGGAGTTCTCGCTACTGGAGCATTCAACCACAACTTCCTTATTATTTTATCGTTTTTGGGACTTTTTTTTTTTTTGTTTATTTTGGGGGACACGTATACACTCCTGCCCTGGCCCCTGCTCACCCTGTCTTGTCCCGGGTCACTGTCAGGATGGCGGGATGTGCCAAGCGCTGCAAACAGGGACTGGTGAAGTTTGCCATTTCGGTGCACAAGCTAGTCACTGGGACACTCATCAAAGGTATGGAGAGGGTCTGTTTAATGCTCTACTACTGTGTGTTTGTTTATATTATGCACCTTTTAACACACATATCTTTTCCTGAAGGCACATGTGTCCCTATTGGAAATGTGGCTCATCCGTCACTTTACTGATTGTGAATGACTGGTTTATGTTGGCTTGGCATTTGGACTAGGATAGCATAATAATGGCTTGATGATACTTTATACATTTATGACTTCACTTCTGCTTTGTGTATTTCAGTCTGTCCAGTTTGTTATTTTGGGTTATTTCAATTTAATTTGGAAATACATTTATTATGACAAGTATGAATTTGTTTTATATTTAGCAAATGCTTGTACATTACTTTAGTATTATGGCTTGGGTGCGTCAATGGTTATTACAAAACTGTAGATGAGAAAAAGGATAAATGTCTAATTTATTTGCTGGTTGACACAGTTGCACTATGTAACTTTTTAGATGTTGTTACCACTGAGATGTTATTGCTTTACCAAGTGACACCATCAAACCAAATTACAGGTCAGATCTCTGGAGAGGCGTCCACGCTCTCAAAAAATAATATGTTTTCAGTGTGTTTAAATATACATGCAGGTCGAACCCACAGTAAAAGTTACATGCAGTGCACCTTTAATTGTGGAATAAATATGTAGGACAGTAAGAGATAAGTATAGAATACCTTTGGAAAACAAGGCTCTAAGTCTCAAGTCTCTAGTCTCTAAACATCAGCGAAAAGTCATGGCAAAAGTCCAATCCAGTTTTACAACTCCAAACTTTTCTATTTCTTGTCTTGACCTCATTCTGTTCAGTGCGTTTTCCTGAGGGCAAAAGAAGTGGAGATGAAGAAATTGAGCAGCTAATATAGGAGAGATAAAGTTGATTTAGAGCACATGTAGTGATAGATGTGAGTAATAAAAGATATTGTGTGGCTGCCTGCACACTCCCTGCCCCCACACAGATAAAAGGGGGTGAAGTTGTTGTGCACTTGAATGGTTAGCAGTGCATGGGGTCACATCTTTATATACTATGTACTTTTTAACTAATTCTGGACATACAAAGAGAAAGCCTGCAGCATACACACATGCATGCTTTTAATAGTGTAGTAGTATAATAGTCACTTGGCATTTTGTCCAGAGGGTTGAAAAACATCAAGTAGTTATATAAAAACAGCGGATGCACAAAGACAAAGTGTAACAAGCAGGCTGTTCATATATTTCATTCACATATTTGGAAGCATAGCCATAGTAAATCTGCCCTTAAGGCCCAAAGTCACAGTTGGGGTGAGTTGCATAACAATTTAATATCTTCTTAGAAAATAAACTCAAAGTAGAAATGGTGTTGAAAACCTAAATGTAAAGCAAATGTATTCAAAAGCCTTGAGATAATTACTACGAACTGTCAAAGGTGCACTGTGCAACTTTTCTGGTGGAGGGTCTGCTACTTGTCTCCATGGAGATGTTACTGCATTGCCTGGAATGTTCCCTGGTATCACATCAAACATATCCAGCTATCATTTATTCATTACAGGTGTTTCTATTGCTCAAAAATACAATAATTCCTTCTGTGAATAGGTGCGCCTCTCCACAGATCTGAAATGTAATGTAGCATAGTGCTGTAACCTGCTTGTCTCCCCAGCAATAGAGAGGTTTAATCTATGCTGTGGAACATTCTAGACAAAGCAATAACATCTCCATGAAAACAAATAGGTGGCAGACCCTCCACTAGAAATGTTACACAATGCACCTTTAATGAGAGGGCAATTTAAAACATAAATTACAACTTTAGTTAATATTATTAATTGTAGTTTCCAGAGCAGAAGTTGCAAATTTGTACATTTATATTCAGTTGTTTATTTAATTGGTGAAGACCTTATAGTGGTTTCATTTTGCTATGCTACAGAGCACAGAAAATGTAAACATTTAATATAGGCTCATTGTTTGCATTTTGTTCTATTCTCAAATTATAACAATGAAAAGGAAAAAAATAGTTATCAACAAAGTTATTTTAGATAAAAGCCCATATTTTTTCATACTATCCCACATTTTGCACAGTACTTTAAGGGTCACTAAACAAACAAAATGCTGCTGTACAATGAAGACCACATGGTACTGTTATCCAGTCGTTAAAACTCCCACACAGACAAAATGGCACAGGGGACCAAAATATCTGGTTTTGCAGAGTGTCCAAGATGCTGCTGCTGCTTCTTCTCCAACCTCCAAGGGAATTTCAAGCAACAACAGCACATTATGGCACTGCTATAAAACCAAATGGTTCAGGGAAACACTCACACGATGTATAGACAGCTCCATAAAGGGACATTTTGAAAGTGCAGTTTAAAAGTTGTCTTTATGAGTCAATGGGTAAATTTAAAGGGCCAGTAAAAATCAGATAAGCCAGTAATTATATCTAATTTTGGGTGTGTGTTTACTTGCACGCAAGAATCTGTTAATCAAATACACTGTGTGGCATGGGTCAGTTAATCAATGGATTTTTTGAGTAACTTGAGTATCAGAATTTTTGGGTTATAAAACTGTTAAAATGACACGTAAACAGCAAAATCATCTGATTTCTTTATGATCATGGTTCTTCTAAATACTCGCATCAGATATTGTGGTTTCTATGTTAATTAAATCATATTAAAAGTCGAGAAATTAGATAATAATATGATTTTGGTGGATGTAAACCTAACTGTTGATTACTCACTTTAGATGTAACTGTTTACATGACATTTCCTTAATCTGAGCTACTGATCGGATAATGGTCAGTTTGGTGTGCATGCAAAAGCCTGTGTTTTCCAGATAGTAATAGTGAAATTTATTTACAACTATTTTGAAAGACTGGCAAGTTTTAGTCTTATACTATATATTCTACAATTCCATTTCCATGCATATGTTATGCATATGCATGGCCATTGTAATGTGCAGACCTTTTTCTGTGCTATTTATTCATTTGATGGGAACAGAAATGCATTGTGGCTCAGTCATATAACCCCATTGCCGTTACAGTGGAAATGGCTAATCTAATTTACATTAGCTACAAAATTTCTTCAGTTTTACAAATGTGTTTTCTATTTTTTGTTTTTATAAAAAAAAATCCCCATGCCTCATATAGTACACTTTTGCCTTAATTAAATTGGTCTAAATGTGGAGGAGAGTATGCTGAGTGCCAGAGGAACATTTTGTACATAATTATAGGTCTACTGTACATAAGTGTTCAGCCTTTGTTCCCAGATTCCCTTCCAACTGCTCTCGTGTTCCTGCCTAAAAGGGGGAAAGATTTCAGCATATTTTTAATGTTAAGTCGTTGGAGGTTGACCTTTAACTGTCAGCATTCTGGAAAAGTTTAACAGCTGTACAAAAAGAGCTCCAGTGAACATGTTTTTCAGAGCAGTAAATATTATTAAAAAGGGTGAAAGTGAGCAGAAAAAACTAACTTTTTGATCTTTTTGTTCTTAATAAGAACAGGACAAGTGACTACCAGAACAGCACTGACCCCTGCTGATGGCCATAGGGTATTACATGATGGCTAATATATTCAGTTCTTACAGATTTCATTGTGATACACTGTTGTACTCGGCTGCTGCTTGATGTGGTCACACAAGAGTCCTTTTATCTCTTGTTAACACATAACTTTCTTAAACGTTGAGTGATTTGCATTTGCTTTGAACTTGTATTATGTGTGATTAGTTAGTTAACATCTGATCGAAGGTTTTCCAGCTACTTGTCTCCATGGAGATGTCGTTGCTTTGTTTTGTAATGTTCCACTTTATGGCATTAAATGTATTTATCTCATAGACTAGAGAGAAGGAAGTGACTCTAGCAGGCCAGACCTGTGGAGAGGTGACTCCACTCGCAGTATTTCAGGCTAATGTTAAGCAATCGAGTCCAAGTCAAAAACTAACCAAAGTTGTACCCAGCTGTAAATACTGTATTATATTGTTTTGTATAGGTTTGTATATTGTATTGTGTGTATATGTGTTTGAATGTGGGAATGTCTGAAATGTGAAACTGCACTGTTGTAAAAATGTGTTTAAATATTGTGTTTTTAAGCTGTTTCATACTGTTTAGTGTAGGAAAAGGCTCAACTAGGTACAGGAATTGAGAATTAGCTCTAACTACAAACTCTATATGTGTCGCATCAGCTGCATGCTCTGCCTGTGACCTATGTATGACTGCATTGTCCCTGTCAAATATATAAATAAAACAATAAAAACACCTGTAATTCAATAAAAAGCAAGATAAATATGTTTAATATTATGCTGTAGTACATTGAAGGCAAAGAAATAATATAAAGACAGGCAGAGTTTTATAGACCATACACCAGAAAAGTTACATAGTGTGGTGCACCTTTATACTACGGATCTTTGGCATTGTTTGAATTCTAATAGTGTCCTTTCTGATTCAGGTGTTTCTATTTACATAAAGCATAAAGAAACGGCATTGTTATCTTACTTCTATTTACTCCCACAGTTCTGCTCTGTTCAATCCCTTTATGCCCCTCTGTCATAAGTGCTGCCAGCCATGCATGAATTCACTTATCCTGCCGGTGCAGCCTGGCCTCAGGTGGGTCCTGCTGGACGAGGAAACGGTTCTCTGTGGGGATCTGGACTCGTGTCATGGCACCTGATGTTACTGTCAGCTCACACACGGCACTCACTGGAGCCTGCAGCCAAAAACCTGGGCAGAAATATGCTAAAGACCTGGACAGAGTTATCTTTCCTCACCACATTAAGACAGCAAGATGAATAATTTGTTTTCCTGTTTAGTTAATTGTCTTAGGGTTTTAACCACATACTATATTATATCCAGTGATGGGAAGAAAATGTATTTAGAATACTGAATACCTGCATTAACATGCATTTTGTAACGTATTCTTATACATGGTCCAATCAGAGTACTGTATTCTGAAAGCTAAAGAATACTTTTTATGCAGGGCATTTAAATTGCATTGAAATTATAGTGTAAAAATGTAACATACTGTATGATTAAAAGGGAAGCAAAGGGAAAAATCACACCACAGTGCAGTGTTTTATTTTTTATTTTTCTCATTGATTATTTGGTTTTGAAGACTAAATTGAGTGATCAGGTAAATACCATGTATTCCTTTGATTTTAGAAAAGTAACTGTTTTCTGAATACCACCAAATGAAAAAGTAAGTGTACCAGAATACTGTTACTCAAAATGAGTATTCAGAATACATTCTCGGTGCATGTATTCAGTTATTTCCTAACAATGATTATATCTTGCCATTATATGTGTAAGTGCTGTGCTGCCCAAAATAGAAAGGAAAAGTCTTGCAGTATCACAGGTGACTGTATCAGTATTGGATAAAGGAGGAGAGTAAGTTCTATTCAAGCACATTTTACTGGTACTATAGTAAGCTTCTTGTTCTAAAATCTATAAACAAAACAAAAATGTTTGATTAAAAATTACTTAAATATATATCCTGAACAATGTAGGCAATTTACAAGGTCTGTGGTTTGATATGATGCAGGCCTACTATATTCAGATGTATCATTGGTACAATAGTAGTAGTAGTAGTAGTTGTGTGGGGGACTTTTGCTCTCTCTGGTATCTCTAGTACTGGGCAAAAATTACCGCTACATTGACAATTTCTTTTGATTTGTCCACAATGTGATAGATTTTTGATAATTTTGACTGGGGTGAGATGTGGCTCAACTCTGTGTTTATTGTGCGTGGTATTAATATTACCCTCACCTTTCTGTATAAAAATAAAACTCAATAAAAAGTCCAATCTTGACAAATTAACTCTGATTTACAATGCTAAAAATACAACCCTTATTGTTCTGTCTCTGGGGGTTTTACACAGTGATCAGTGAGAAGTTTCCTGGAGATAGAGTAACTTTAAACATGCTGACTCTGTCTCAACTCTTCAAAGTGTCTTCTCAAGGGAATAAGGGAAATGCAATGTTAATCACCCTTCTTCTGCTTCCTGTGTGTTTACTGTTCAACAAATCGTATATTCCCATAACACAGATGAATTTAAAATGGTATGCACTATCTGAAATCTTAAAAGACAGTAGACAAATACTTTACTCGGTTTAGCAAGTTACTATAGGCTAATTCATCAAAGTAAATAACATTAAATTTAAAGAAAACTCCTGTTTCTCACTGCAATGTTTTAGCAAATAGCAGAATGAAGTGGTAGGAGTATTCTTGACACTCACTAGGCCTGTTTGATGTAAGTAGCAGTAGTACTTTATTATATTGTAATGTGTAAGCTGCTATGTCCAGGTAATTTCCCTTGAGGGTGAATAAAGTCTATTTCTATCAACATTTTTCAACCTATTTCAAAAGGCGTTTTCTGTTGCTTTTCTTAGACCCTCCTGCAGGGGGCAATAAAAGCACCCGTTTATTCTTCCCATAATGAGACAGAGAAAATCAAAACAAAACTTCAGTAAAGTGCCCACAATTATTAGCGCTCTTGTGAATCCGCTCTTGACGTGATTGCGGCTGAATAGTGTCTGACATTGAAGTGGACTCTTGAAACTGGGGCTCCATCCAAATTCACACCAGGAAGGCTTAGATCCGAGGTGTTACTCGTAAGTGCGACATGAAATATTCAGTAGGCGCATTTTTCATTAGACATTCGCTTCAGGTGCAAGTAGAGACAGAGGGCAGGACAAAGCTTCTTTTCGCTTTGAAAAGATTGTAAAGTAAATGTGCGTATGGATGGTCTTTGATGTTGCTAATAATGTGTATGTTACCTTTGTGCGCGCACTGCCATCCTCTTTTACTGAGCCAAAGGGGACAGAGGGAATATTTCATCTGAAAAATAATGCACGGTAATAATTTATATAGAGAATCCTCTCAGGGGACATGCCAACCCTCACACTGTAATCAATCTCCAAGCTTAATTGAGTTGGCATTACCCATAATCATCACGTTGCACTGTGGGATGGGTAGCACGTGGCTTTATGGTTACTTGGTAGATAATCTGCCACCTGGCTGTCTCCATGGGGATATTATTGCTTTGCCTAGAATGTTTCACAGTGACAAGAGATTAAAATTATCTAGGCTAACAATTTATTCCTTGCTTCAGAAACGAAAAACAAAAACATGCTTTCTTACTGGGCACAGACCTGCCTCTCCACAGATGTGACCAGTAACCTGACCTGATGGCGTTACTTGCTTGTCTTCATAGAGACCTTTAATACTACAATGTCAAATCCAAAGAACCAAGCAGATTGCGTACACTCCACCCGAAAAGATGCATATTGTACCTTTAACTTTGCTCTTACTAGACTCACAGTACTTTTATACTTTGGAACCACTGGAAGTATTAGATAGATGTAAATATCCTAAATTACAACAACAATGCAAATAATTAGTTGTAGATTTTGTTGCTTTATAGTTGGTACTTTCTTATCTACCTAAATGTTAAGAAATAAAGTAAGATATTTAGAGTAATCCTTTCACATTTAGAGAAACTGACACCAGCAGCACCCACAGGCAATGTAACCTCCCCTGTAAAACATTGATGGCAAAATATATTTTCTACCCTGGCTGCAAATAATATCTAGATAAACAGTTTTTATTTGTTGCTGTTTCTAGGCACAGCAGAAGCTTCAGAAAAAGATGAGAGAAGTGTGTCATCTCTGCTTATCGACTGAGGAAAGCAGGTCAGGCAGATTCACAGTGAGTTTCTCACCATGTGACAGGTGACATAAAGTATGTGGGCAGATTACAGTGAATCTCTCCAATACAGATTCACTCAGGGGTAGAGAAACAGACGCTAAAGCCTTGAGAAGATTTATGAACTTGGAGATAGTGAAGACAGGGCAACCAATCAAAGGGTAGCAGTTTAAATGGGTTTAGATCAAGTATAAGTCTGATTTAAAGACATCTGCTGTGGTTTGAGAGAGAGTGGAGATGTGGGTCTGTTGTGTGGGATTGTGCCACTGATGGCAAATTGTTAGCCTGTGGAGCACACCCCTGTAATACAAGAGGGTCTGGAGCCTAAAGCTCATCACTGAACTGCCTCAAGTTTATGGACAACTAATCTCTACCGTTTATCTGTAACTTGTGACTTAAATGTGAAAGACAGCTCCTCTAAATTTTAGTTTCCTCTTAGATTCTCTGTTCTCTGATGAAAAGTGTTTGGTACTGTTGATTCAAGCTTATTTGCGCTTTGTCTGCCATGTTTGTTTTGGTGCAATACAACATTCAGTTCTTTGATTTGTCACGCCCATTGGCACTGAGAAGAGAGACTTTTTGTATAATATGTACTGATACTTTGCAGCTTATTAACATTCTCTGAGGTTGTGTTGCTGTAGGCTCTAGTTTGTCTGGGAGTTTATTAGACTTTAATCTGAGCTTTATTTTAACACAATCTGACCAAAAAGAACCGACTTAGCTGGAACTACAACAGGTGAGCTGATTTATGATGTTGAACAAGCCCCTGTTACGTAACATTACAGTCACAAGCTAGCTAGCATTAGTCTTTCACCTTTTTGTTGAAAATCAAACGCCTAAACAGGACCATTCACGCTTGTATTGATCACAGGCTCCTGAAAATGTGATGTTTAAATCAATTTTGTAGTTTTGAGTATTCAGACCCTTTTTGGCAGTGTTTGCTAAAGTGTGCATTGTGTCACCAATGGTAACTCCTAAATATTCCACCATTAGAGGTATGTAGAACACCCCCAGCGTAATGTCACTGCAATTTATCAATACAAAGTTGACTAGGCAGACATATTGCATTACAGTCTGTCAGTTTTCTGTATGCTGTCCTGTGGTATAGATCTTTTAACACCTATCCGAGATGCAGTTCCACCACAAATTTCAGCAACAAGCGTAATAGTGTAAATAATTCATGATTAATTTGCTAAGTGGGTTGGATAAGATAGCCTGCCACACACAAACTGTTGAAAGTTGTTATTATAGACATCACATTGTTTGTAGCTGTAAGGGGAAGGGAGGCTGGCTGTCAGCAGAAAAGCGTGATGATTTGTTTTGTCTTGTATTTTTCGGAACTAGCCATTTTCTACTCGAGACTGGTGTCACCAATGCTAATAACATTTTTACTTATTTTTACCACTATGCTGTGTTTGTTTTCTAAATCAATAGAAAAAATGTGTCATTCCAAAGTAATAGTTTCTTCTGTAAATAAACTAATAGAGGCCATTTTTCTTATAATATTATCAGACATTTTAGTGGATTGCACGCAGTGTGAGAGTTAAAATATATTGCTGAACCAACTGAAATGAAAATATGGATCTAGTATGTTGATTTTTGAGTATTTCTAGCTATAGGAAAATTCTTGCAGGGCTTCCATTGATCTGGTCTTATTACAGGTTCACATGTGTAGTTCATGACGTTGTGTTGTTGTGACACGTTTTGGCTGGGTTCCTATCAGCAGCATGTGACTGACTGTGAGCAGCAGGGACTGGCCAATCTCTCAGTGTGAATAACGCCTCATTCCTTGGTCTGTCAGGGTCATTGAGCTCATCTCCTCTGCTCTTTTCTGCACTAAATCAATCATGTTTGTTCTGATGACTCAGACAACACTCTTTAGCCTGTTAGATCTCCTGGTGCTGCGTTCACAGGCTGTCCGACAAACCAGTGAGAGAACTGAGTTAGGACTGATTTAATCTGAGCTTTGTTTAACACAATTTGACCAGAAAGAGCTGACTTGGTTGGAACTATTACATGTGATCTGATTTTTGCTGTTAAACCATCTCAAATAGTGATCAGATTTTGAAAATTCAAAACTAGGACACTTTCAGGTTGGAATGGTTGATGTAAATAAAACTGTAAAAAGAGAGCGTAATATCTACTCATTTGTGGGTCAGGCATAATCTGGGGGACTTAAATGACAATCTATCCCCCTCTTTACTGTTGGTGGGCAACAAATTGGTCAAAAATGGGGACAATGGGGACAAATCAGTGGTTTTGGAGAAATCTGCTGGGACAGGCGACACAGGGCTCAAAACTGGGACTGTCTCGGGTAAATAGGGACGTCTGGTCGCCCTAATCTCAAATAACATTAGCTACCGTTACAGGCTAGCTAGCGGTAGCCAGCAGTCTCTTTCACCTTTTTTGTTGAAAATCAAAAACTTCAAAAACAGAACCATGAATGCTCATATTGATCACAAGCTTCTGAAAATGTGCTGTTTTAAAGAACATTTTGTATTTTTTCTTTGATTTCAAAGTCTTGAAACTATTCTGTCTGTGTTTGCTAATGCGTGCATTGTGCCGCCATGGACACTGCTGACCATTCCACCAATAGGAATGCATTATCGAATACCCCCAGAGCGATGCCACTGCAAAGTATCAATAGATTCATGGCTCATTTGTTTACTTTTAAAATCGTTTTAGCCAGTGTTACCTGTCTGGAGTTACAGCGAGTTTGCAACAAAAATTACATTTAATACTGTTCCACTGATGATGTTTGATCACCGTTGGTAACTAATGATTCCTTAGTCTAATGTCTCTGTGTCAGGTCTGTGACTAAGTGGGCATTATCAATTTTTAGTATTATTTTGCATCCTAGTCTCATAGTATAATTTCTCTCATTTCATTCTATTTTTCAGCCCCCTTCTCTTTTCCCCATCCAATTCCCTCCACTCATTTGTTTCACCCGGTTCTTGCTTCCAACCATAACCTCCCCACATCTATCTCACCCTGCAGACTCAACACTCTAATTTGCCCCCCTCTCTGTCTCTTTCTGTCACTCCCTCTCTCTTTATACCACCTGTCTGCACAGCTCTCATTTACCCCCCTTATCTGCTCCTCCTGCCCCATCTTCTTCTCCTGTGCAGTCCTCGTGCTATGACAGATCCCATCCCATTTTTGTCTGATAAAATCGGGCAGCCACTAACTAACCAATTTATTATTCACAGCCTGCTCACCACATTGCCTAGCGCCTGTCAACACCTTCTCTCTGCTATGTCTAATATGGGCCATCTCTGCTGCGTTCCCCTCTGACATATTTTTTCTTTGCTTCCATTTTGCCAAGCTGTTTTGGTCTTGTAAAAAGTCTGTTGTGTAATGGTTAATAAATAATGAGCTGGATTGCGGATGGCCAAAAGCATGTCAAGTGTGATGCCATGGTCAGCTCTGGCTTGGTGCCTAATGCCATGAACTTGTTGCTTTGCAGTTTAAGTGCTGGTTCTAGTTCAGACAATTTACTGTGATGTTAATGGCTTCATTTTTCTGATAGGACAAGATATCTCTGACACAGCTTCATTAGTTTTCAGACATAAGCACTATATCTCGATTATTATGATTAGCATAAATCTGGTATTGTGTGATGAGAGATGCAAAGATTATTGCTTCATTAGCCTGCCTAACTAAGCGTTTGCAGCTTACTCATTTGACCACTCACTCAAGGGAGTTTTTGTCTTTTTTTATTATAACTAAGTACTTACTTATCTCCATGGGTTCTTTATGCATACAGTTTACTAACCCTGCAATTTAATGTCTTTCATGTGATTCCAATTATCAGTTTAGTCTCCTCTCAAAAGTGAATTCCCCAGAATGTGTTTAAAATATGTGCTTTGAACTGAATCTTCATATTAAAAATGCTAATTCAATTGCAATACTTGCAGAATGTTTGCAATTGAGTATTATTTAGGAATTTCCTTCAGGATAATAAAGTAGTATGTCTGTCTATCTGTCTATCTGTCTATCTCTATCTATCTATCAATCACCCCAATATCTTCTGATCTGTGCTTCAAAACAGAACCAAAAAATGATAGTACCTCAGTATTATTGTTCATTTTTACGTCTGCTTAGCTTTAAATTTGCTCGCTATTTTCCTCAATAAAAATGCCAAGCTGAAATACTGAGAATTAAACTGTAACTTTCCCTCCAAACTGCTCCACAAATAAAACCCAAATAGATGGCTGTTTGCTCAGATTTCAATTTAATGATAAGCTTGTTTCTTGTTCTGTCCCATTAATTCCCTGTTTGCCGGGCTGTTGGATTTTAGCAAATGTCACTATTAGAGGGCTGATCCCACTTGCTTGTATTGCATTTGATTTGATGGGTTTTGAAACTGTTTGACCAGCCGTATGCTGTCTGCGCCCTGACAAGTGAGGCTCTACTGAGGTTTAACATCATCTGCAGATCTCTCTTTTATATTGTCGATTCAGTTCAGTTTTTAGTATTTACTCTGTGTGTGTGTGTGTGTGTGTGTGTGTGTGTGTGTGTGTATGCACGTGCGTGGCTGCTATGAAGTGGTAATATAACACTACTTCTAGTTTGTTTTGCTTGTGTGAATTTGAACATGGGCTTGTGCATATTGGTTTAGAATAATGGTTTGAATAAAAAAAGAGTAGTGTATACTGTGCACCCCAACGCACTCATAAATTCACAAACTGTTTCAGATCATTACGCTGCCACCTGCCTGCAGTGCTGCCTCTCTCGCTTTTAATTATCTATTTGTGCATTTCACTTCAATTTCTGTCTGTGGTCTGCTGTCTCCTCCTCTTTTTGACCTGTTTTACTCTCTATTGATCCTCCATGCTGGGGACTGAGGCAGTAGCTTTTAATGAATGCCAGGCCCTAATGGCTTTATCATTGGCCCGGATAGCCTCATCTCAACCACAGCTATGGTGCTGCTGTAAATTGTTTTCTTAACTAAAGTCATGTAAGGAATTTCAATTGGGATGCAGTCAATAGGTTGCGTTCAAGTGAGATTGTACTATTCTGAAATGCCTATAGTTTAAAATTTAGCTGAAGGATAGGTGTTTAAATGTCAGACTGCAGATTTGTTGACCTTATTTCATGACATATAATATAAATACATACTTAAAGAAGCTTATAAAATCATGTGACATCTTTTGTATTTTCACACCTTTAATTTGTTAAATTCATGTTTAAACTTTTGTGTACTGATGACTTAATTCACACATGCAGCCAATGCCAGAACAGATTTCACAGCATTTTTGATCTGGTAAATTACTGGGAATATACAGGGAAGGCTTATGTTTGAAGAAACCCAGAAAATTGCCAATACCACTGCTTGGTTCCTTGGTAACAAGCTGGTTTTCCATGATTATGAGCTTGATTTCCTGGTTGCACTACGTGATTACATTCCTTTGTCACTGAATTGAAATGATGCAGCAGCACGTTGCTATGTGAGTAAACGCAGAGAGCCTGATGCCAGGTTATGTGTGTACAGAGCAGCAAAGTTCTGGGACTTGTGCACATGTGAATGGGGCAATAGCTGAGTGTTCTGGAATTTTGTACCTAGCAATTTACTGTAAAATATGTGTGAATGGGGCTATATACTTGGGCCTGACCTATAGTTCTGAGGCAACATGGTTAGCGTATGCTACATTCACTATGCTATCAAGAGCCACTGCTTCAATTGGCTCTGTGCACAACGGTAGACTGCTAATTCCAGTCAGAGGGAGAGTCGGCTTGACCATTTCTGGCGTAGTGTTATGTCTATGAGATTTTTGCCAAGTCGCGCTAAAATCAATAAATCCTGACAGATCAGGCAGTGGACTGGGAGCTCTGAATCAATGTCACTGACAACATGTTAAACACATTACAAATGCAAGGAAAACTTCACCATGAGCGCAGGGGTGGCAAATATATTTAAAAATGTATAATATTGCAGTATCAAGTATATTTTCTATAATTACAGTTACATCAAAAAGAGATTGAAATGTCAAGCGTAATTCCCATACAAGGATATAAAGTGATATTTCTGCCGTTTTGTGGTTAATTTTATGCTCCATTCACCTTTGTGACTTGAACCTCAACCAATACATTTACAGCACATTGATGCATTTAAAAATATTGCCTGAAAATCATTATCAAGTTATTCAGTTATACATCACCCACCCCTATGTGAACGCAACCTATAGGGGCTGTATGACCTGCCAGTCTGGGCTCCAGTGCGCTACACATCATGGAGACCTGGGGTTAACCATGACTGACAGCAAAGTAAATGCGTTAGGTGGTGCGACATCATTACACTGTTTGTTGTTATTCTATTGATTGATTTGTCATCTCCTGCCTGGCCATCTGATCCCTCTTGCTGATGGCAGTGCAGCTGGCATATGAGGAGCGACATTTCGGATAACACGGTGGTGTCAGATGTACCCGTTTTACCCATGACCAACCTGCGAGCAGAATAATCACACGGGGACAGTGGTCACGCAGCACCTGTGAGACGACTGCATGTTAAGATAAGGCTGTAAGACTCCCTACACTGCACAAGAGCTAAAGCAGGGCAGATAGGCTCTTTATCTAGATTCACCTTTTGCACTCTTTATCCGATTTTCTATTCTTCCAGTGTGCCACCTTCCTTTCCTGCCTGTTGTTTGTGACTCCTGCTAATTTGTCTTTGTCTTCTCCTTCCTTTTCCTCTCCTCCCATCTTCTCCCTCTATCCCTCCCTGCCGTCTATGTGCAACAGTGTGCAATTTTTCCTTTTCCTCCCAACAGACAGACGAAGAGAAAAGACGACCAAAACAGATAGAGGGAGAGGGAGGAGAGGCAGATACATAAAGAGGCTCATAGGAATTGATGGGATGACAGACTGGTCGCGGGGGACACACACTGAATGAGAGGAGGAGGAGGAGGAGAGAGAAAGAGAGAGAGATAGCGGAGAGATGCGGAGCCAGCCAGCTCCAGTGACGGAGTAGACAAAGGTAGCTTTAGTGCATGTGCTCCCTCGATTTCATTCACGTCTCTGTATCTCTCCCACTCCTTTCTCCACACACACAGCCTGGAGCTTAGTGAGCGAACCTGCATGCTTTGAGAGAGTAGCAATATCTAGACTTCAACACATGGACTAACTTGCACAAACGTAAGTGTAAGACTCATTATAGCAAAGGGAACACCCCAGTCACTCTTAACCTCTCAACCGTCAACATGGGTTTGGTCATGGGCACTTTCTCAATGCAAACCAAGCAAGTGAACTACCGCCAAGGTAAGGATTATTTTGTGATTTTTAAATACTTCTTGTGTATACTTGCATGACTTTTCTGTAAGCACATACATAGGGCTGTCATATGAGAGGAGCACCTGTCTTGTTGCGTGTTCGTTTGAGCCACTGATGGTGTCATGTAAAGTATGTTTGCATCTGAAACTCATGAATATTGCACTGGAAATGCATTATGGGGATGAGCGTGGATGTAAACAGCAGCCTGGACGTAAAGTTAAACAAAAAAAGAAGTCAAGTCAATGTAGGGTTTTATGATGCAATCCCAAGCCCATCTGTCCTCTGTTTGAACTGGTGTTTTTAGGGCTGTGTTCACTGGCTGTGACATTGGGTATGTCTATAAAAGGGGATGGTATTCACCCCTTCTGGCTCTTCAACCCAACCTGCTCCCTGTCTGCCCAGCTACTGTTTGACAAGAGGGAAATGGCACTGACACTTGACTCACGCATGCTAATGTGTTTGCTGTTTATATTCATGAAATACTGTGGACGCCAACATCTTCAGCCAACAAAATGCTGTACTGTGGCGTAAAGTCATGAGCCATAAGCATAAATAAGGATATGTAAAAACAGAGTAGTCATGTTGAATGCATTTGACATAATCAGTATTCATTAGTTAAGTAATACAATTGTCAAGACTAAATTTCAAAATAAATGACACATACCAACTTTGCTGGACTATGAAATACTGTATCTAAAGCCTATTTTATTTTCAGTTTCTTTGGCTCTTAAGCACTGTTGTGCAGTTATTTAGATAATATAATCCTCCGCAATAAAGAACAAAATATCCCGTATTTTATTGAAAAATCTTACTGTACCTATACCTTTACAAAATTCTGAAATTCATGGGATTCTAGTTATTCAGTTCATATTTTACCCTTCTCTCATATGTTAATGCTTCTGGTCTTGTTTACAATATGCACTCTGAACAAAATCCTTTTTAAACATCCAGCAACTGTAATGTTTGTCAGAAAAATCATATATTGATTTTATTTTTATTTTTTTCACGAATTGTTGCAGCTTTACCATAAATTGTTCAAATTAATCTCTGTTGATCAATGTTCCCACCTCTGTCCTGTTCCTTCTCACCCCAGATCACACACATATAACACATCCCACTTCACGCTGCACCACCTGTTCCCTATAACATCCGCACAAATCCTGCTGAATCGCTAATTGGGCTTCTGACCAATCAGTGACAGAGATCAGCACAAACAGGCTGTGTGTCACATATGTCGCCAAAACTGGAGGCGACATGAGCAAAAAGATGGAGAGCTGTGAAAACTGTAATAATCCCAGCGGAAAGATAAAAGTTGTAAAAATAGGAAACATTATAGCTCAACCACTCAGACTATTGCACCAATCAATAAAAAAGTTTGAGTGGAGCCTGTAAGGGTGGATAGAAAGCACTGTATATATAGGAGGGTGGGTTGTTTATTTAAATTCCCAAGATGAGCCTCATTCGATGGCATGGTAACAGCTCCCACTTCAGATCTCTGCTTGACACATACTTGAGGCATATTATTTATATTCAAGCACATTTGCAGCTTCAATGTCAACCCAATTTCAAAAATATTGGAGCTCATATTTTAAACAAATGTCAATAAAATATAATGCAGTGGCATTACTAATTTCAAATATCAATTTGTCATTAACAAACCTGTCGACAATTTTATCAGCTGGTTTCAAAAAGTAGATTCTAGATTCTACAAAAGGGGGTGACAAAATTTTACCTGGCTCACACCAGACTGATATTTGTGGCACTCACTGAGTTGAGTTCTACAACGTGGAACTAGATTATCTGAATCTGATCGGTCGAAGTGTCACAGCAGAACAAGCAATAAAAAAAAGCACCGACATCTTCTCTGTCCACAAATGCACAAAACGCTTACCTTCTGCCTGTTTTTCACAAACAAAATAGTCCATATTTACGCAAAAATAGGCTGAAGTACGTCGGCCTCACCATGTTTGTTTTGGATTGTTTGGACGCTTTGCTTTTGGCTTCCGCACAAACCTCAATGCTGCTCTGTGATTGGTCCAACAACCCGATTATCCTTACAGTGGAGGCATGCCAAGATGAGTACATGAACTCACAAATATCGAGAGAATGCATCTTGCTTTGCAAAGTTAGACAAAATTAATAGTGTGAGAATTTAAACCTTAAATGCATCATATGGTAATAATACACTGCATATCTGTTTTATGCCCTCTCATCATACCAAAATGTTACCAGTAAACATAATGGTGTATTGTGTGATGGTAGCCATGTTTGAGTCTATCAGTTCCTGGGGGCAACAAAATGGTAACACAGAAGAAAAGTACCAATGTTTCAAAAATGTTTCAAAATTTTGAGTGAAACTGCTTTGAAATTATTTTTCTTTTTTCACATTGTGCCTACTTTTCTGGACTTGGAGTTGAATACTAAGTAGTGTTTCCCTGTAGAGCAAAACTCGGCCATGCTGTCCTCTTTGTTTGCAGCCTAACCCATTTACTTGTTAGAGAGAGCAACAATGCCTACACAGATACACAAGTATTTTTAGCTGAGAGCTTCTGAGGGCAAATACTGCATAACCTTCCAGAAATTGAAGCTGGTGAGATGAGAGGCCGTTTGAAGAAGCCAAGAAGCAGTGAATGAAGAAAAGTGGAAGAGAAATGTTGAGGAAAATGTTGGGAGAGGGGAGGTGGCTCCTAAGGGTGATGCAGAGTGAGTTGTGTGTATTTCGCCATCTGCTGCAGCGTTATAAAAAGTGGTCAAAGGAAAGCAGGGCAAGATTGGTTTTACATGGAAGGTTGGCCCATCCTTGATTCCAGTCCAGAATGGGGAAAGCCACGCAGCTGAGACCGTCCCCAGGTGAACCGCATCCAAAGTGCTTTTCAGGATAAACCTCTTGCAGCAAATATAGACCTTCATTTTGGAATTTACATAGCATGGGGCAAACTGTGAAGGGACTTGCAACTTATAATTCACTGGGGCTTCCAATCCTCAAAATATCTGTACATTCAAATTACTTCACAAACTCGACGGTACTTTCTAACTACCAGGGTAACCATACATACTGAATAGAAAATAAATTGGAAAAAGGAGGATACAGCAGATAATGTACTTTCTGATAGTGATTTGCTTATTGATTTTGTTGGGTTTGACAGAGTAGTTTTTAGGGGTGTGCAAAATTAAAAAAACACACTGATATACTGTATTGTTAAATTTGACTATATGAAAAAAAAAACATTGAATCAGTTTGAAATATATCAAATATATTGTGTTTTAGATGTTGTTTAGCCCTTGTTTTGATCTGGTGGTACAAGGAAAGCTAAATGGTGTGGTGTATATACAGTCCCTGACAAAAGTCTTGTCGCTTATCCATTTTGTAGAAACAAAAGCTTATAACCTGACTTTAAATTAATTGATTGGTTTTAGAAATGTCTCATATGAAAGCTAAAACCCTCCCAAATTATGCTCAATATACTAAAATAAATTTGCTTCACTGAAGAAAGATTGATCATTTAATGAACACAGAAAGGTCAGATTTTGGCAAGACAAAAGTCTTGTCGCCTACAGAAAACTGAACAAATAATTTACTTCAAATACAAAAATATGTTGCATAACGTCAGTGAATTAAGTAGTGGTGCTGTGAGATCCATATTTAATATCTTGTATGACTTCCATGAGCTCGAAGGACTGCATCCATGCGGTTCGACAATGATTCATACAATTTGTTGATGAAGTCATCAGGAATAGCAAAGAAAGCAGTCTTACATGCCTCCCAGAGTTCATCAAGATTCTTTGGTTTTGCCTTCCATGCTTCCTCTTTCATTCTACCCCAGACATGCTCAATGATGTTCATGTCTGGTGACTGGGCTGGCCAGTCCTGGAGCACCTTGATCTTCTTCGCCTTGAGGAACTTTGATGTAGAGATAGAAGTATGCGATGGAGCACCATCCTGCTGCAAAATTTGACCCCTTTTATGGTTGGGAATGTAAGAGGTAGCTAATACTTCTTGATATTTTAGGCTATTGATATTGCCTTCCACCCTGCAAATGTCTCGCACACCCCCATACTGGATGTAACCCCAGACCATGATTCTTCCGCCACCAAACTTAACTGTTTTCTGGGTGAATCTTGGATCCATGCGGGCTCCAGTAGGTCTCCTGCAATATTTGCGGCGGCTGTGATGTAATTCAACCGAGGATTCATCTGAGAAATCCACCTTCTGCCACTTTTCCAGTGTCCATCCTTTTAGCAGGCTGTGGGCCTTGGCAAATGCCACACGGTTTTTTAATTGCCTTTTGTTTAGTGCTGGTTTCTGTGCTCTGATTCGACCATGGAGGCCATTTCGAGACAGAATTCTACAAACTGTTCTGGTTGACACAGGGACTTGAGGTGACCAGGCCTGGTGGAGCTCTGCTGCAGTGGAAAAGGGGCTGGCCTTGGATTTTCGAATCAACAAACGGTCCTCCCGAGCAGTTGTCCTGCGGGGTCTGCCGGACCTGGGCTTGTCAAAAACATCTCCAGTCTTTTCAGATCTTTTTCTTATTCTTTGTACTTGACGCTGAGACACATTGGAGGTGTCAGCCACCTCAGCAGTGGATCTGGTCTTCAGCCTCTTGATAATTAACGCTTTGGTCTCAGGGTGGATCTTAGGCATGTTGTCAGAGGTCAAGTTGCAATTGATGTGAAGGTCTGGTGTGCTGGGGTTCTTTTTATACACACCCACTAATTGATTGATCAGTAACTGATCACAGGTGAGGCTGTAATCTAGGATTGGGTGCATCATATGACAAGGCGACAAGACTTTTGTCTTGCCAAAATCTGACCTTTCTGTGTTCATTAAATGATCAATCTTTCTTCAGTGAAGCAAATTTATTTTAGTATATTGAGCATAATTTGGGAGGGTTTTAGCTTTCATATGAGACATTTCTAAAACCAATCGATTAATTTAAAGTCAGGTTATAAGCTTTTGTTTCTACAAAATGGATAAGCGACAAGACTTTTGTCAGGGACTGTATGGTGTTGACAAGGATGGATCTCCTATTAGGGAAAAAAGTAAGCTAAATTAAAAACTATCAGGCAAGAAGACCAAAAGCAAACAACCCTTAATACAATAGACTGTGTGATTGAGCCAAAAGAAGAGAGAGGTTCCAGACTGTTTTAAATTAAGAGAAGGAAAAAAATCAATATGCAATCATGCCTTGATTAATGTATTGAGACAGCGGGATGAGATGCAGAGTCAAATCAAATCTTCATTTCCCAAAAAATCCTCAGATGCCCCTTAATGTATGCAGTGTTATAACAGTGAAGCTAATTTACAACCCTGCTCCAACTGCTATGTAGCGATAAATTAAGAACATATTCAGAGACGTATTGTGGAGGACTTGGAGACAGAAAATTGGTTGCGTTCATGTGGCAATATTATAATCTGCCTACAGTTTAAAATTGAGCTGAAGCGCATGGCAGAATTTTAGACTTTGCTGTCAAAATGCAGATGTTTGGCCCTAATATCTCTGTATTACACAGCTTATCCACATGAAACATTTGCACTAAGTCTATGTCTCTACTCTTAAGTCAATAGTTTGTGGACTAAATATCTGTAATATGGTTAAACATTTGTGAAGTTTCAGTTTAAAATTTTCTCTCATAAACCTCACCTCTCCCATAGACTTGCACTGACCTGTGTAATCCATCTGGACATATGACATTTTCAAAGTCTAGAACACAAACTTTTCTTCCTTAAAGGGGCACTACGTATGTTGATGTGTGTGTTTTTAGGTGGTGGGTCCGAAACATATTCTCCAGAGATGTTACTGTTTTGTCTGAAATCTTCCACAAAATATCACAAAATGTATCAATCTTTACTAAACCATTTTTTAAGCAATAAAAACACCTGCAAATGAATGAAAGATACTGTAGATGAGTTCTATTACAGGCAAACAGTAGACTTATCAATATATGAAAGCTTTAACGATATATTGTACATTTTCTTTGCAATAATGGGGAGATTTCTGCCATTTTTATGTAATAAGATAATATTTGAACTGTAGAGGGTTGAATAAGTGACCTCTATGGCTAATTATTGGTTCATTTAGCTATTTTTTTTGTTGTAGCTCAGGCTTTTTAATGATACATTATATTTAAAAGTAAGTTTACTGGGATTATCCTGCTGTCAGTGGCATAAAGTAGTTTCAGTATTATCGTTTCACACAATATTTCTCTGTAGCAATATGAGACGAGCAGGAGACCAAGTTAACACCAGAAAACTTTGCCAGTGCACTTTTAAACTGATTTTATCTTGGTGCCATGACCTGCTTGTATGGCTGGCTCAGGGTCAGTGTTGAGGCATTTATCTGTATGTGTCCTCTTCACCTGGGGCCAAGAAATGAATTTAAAAGCTGTCACGGAGTACAAACTACACTGCTCATGTGAAATATTTCCCAGCAGGTTTCTTATAAACTACACAACCCTCTTTTTACCGCTGCATTTGTCTTTCTGTGCCATTGCTTCATTTGTTTTTGCCTCTATATCTTCCTCCATCTCTCGCTCAGTTTTACGCCTTATTCTATTTTTTTCTTCCTTTGTCAAAGTCACCCTGTTTCACCCCCACATTTTGTCTTTTATGTTTCTGCCATCAACTTTTCTTTCTCGCCCATTGATCTCAAAGCTATTCATGCAGTTAGTGGTTATCTAAGGTTTATTTCTTTGTCTTTCTCTTTTCATTTCAAATGCGATTAGCCTTAAAGGTGCACTACGTATTTCTGGTGAGAATCCAGCACCTGGTTGTGTCCATGGAGATATTCTGGGGAGATTGCTTTCACTGGAATGTACCACAGTATAACATTAAACTTGATTATTACTTACCTATAGGTGTTTTTTTTTTTGTTGTTTTTTTTTAACAATAAAACAATAACTAATATGTATTCTACTGTAATCGGCCCACCTCTCCACAAATCGGATCTGTAAATTCACTTGGTGCTTGTCTTCATGGAAATGGATACGTTTAATATCATACTATGAAAAATTCCAGGCAAAGCAACAACATCTCCATGGTGACGGACCATTCACCTGGAAAGTTACACAGTGCACATTTAAGATTCACAGCTTAGGGCTTATATTATGCTATTTTATGATCTATGTTATAATGTTGTTTCTTCATTATAAACATACCTAGATCTGTGTTTTGTTTCATTCACACATTTAACATACAAACCCTGCATGTTTAGGCTGAGTTCTTCTGGTAATACAGGAAATGCTCCACTGTGTTTTTAAACTCCATACACCTTCACTAGAATCATTTGGATAAATTCAGGCCTGGAAATGCCCATCTCTCCTGAACCAAAGGTAAAAGGTAGCTATTAACTTGAAAACTACCTACTACATGATATTATAACATGATTTCATTGATTCTGTGATTGACCTTAAGATTCACAGCTTCCCTTTGAAGTTAAGCTAATCGCATTGTTTTTTTGGCCAGCAGTCAAATGAATATATATGGGAGAATCTTTATGCGTTCATCGTATGTGCAGGCCTGGTTGAATTCAGAATCATGCTGCCGGGCTCCGTAGCCTATATCTCTAATAGGCTTTACTATATCCACCCCACTCTATCATCCCTGCACATCAAAAGGAGCGCACCAAAAGGCCTAATTAGAATAGCAAAAAGCTTTATTAACTGCACGCAACAAGAAAAAATGGCGCTTTTTAATCTTATCCCTGAAGCGTGTTGACTGAACATGCAATGATGGATCTGAGATAAAGGCTTACCATGTTGTGATGCTGTATATGTTAAATGTCTTCAGGCTTTTTCAAAATCTAGACTTAATTTACGATTGCATGTGTTTGATCACCCACTGCTACTGATTAAACTAATTGTCAAGCTTTCCATTATATTAAAAAATCACTGCCGCATATAAATAGATGTGTTATGTGCATAATATTCAGGCAGGCAATTGCTTCACTCAGTTATTCAAACATATAAACAATATTTTCTGTCCAATTTGACTCTGCCTTGTGTTGCCTTCAGGTCCTTGTGATACTGGAGCCAATGAGAGAAATGCAAATGAATATAGATAGCTACTTACGGCCCACTCTTTGCCTCTTGACTGTATGCACTCTAGTGGCTGCGTGACGCACATTGCTACACAAACATAATGGAGCAGACGTAATGAGATATGAAAAAGAAAGTTATTTTGCCAATGTAGCGTTTTGCAATTCTAAAGACGAGCAACAGATACTCACTTTATTCAAATTGAAAACATTAAATATGGTTATGACTCCAACTTAATCTTAAGTAACGGATAACCTTATGCCCTGTCATTCTTGTCTCTTGTATATAGCTGTGATTTTATATTTTATTTTATAGTTTATTACTTATTTTTCTATTTTATTTTGACTTGTCACCTGTCTCTTGCTATCTTTTTGCTATGCCATCTATTTTTGTTACTCTCTGTTATTATATTATATTGTGATGAGTGAGCTACTGTATCCAAATAATTTCCCTTGTGGATCAATCAAAATTTGTCTAAGACTTGAACTGAACCCCTGAGCTGAACATTGTTAAAAAGAAATTACTCTGTTATGCAGTTATCCTGT
The DNA here is from genome assembly GCA_029959045.1 of Taenioides sp. WSHXM2023. Lineage (NCBI taxonomy): Eukaryota > Metazoa > Chordata > Actinopteri > Gobiiformes > Gobiidae > Taenioides > Taenioides sp. WSHXM2023. The sequence continues at coordinate 20,383,514 of CM057100.1, read as the reverse complement.
GTATTATGAATTCCTTGTAAATTTGGTGACTAAAAACAATGTTGATTATACTTTTTTTCATTTTTGTTAGGCTGTCTACTACAAAAAATATGAAATGAATAATGAGCTTTGTGGCTTAGAGATAGACCATATCCTAAATTGTGTAATCCACAGTTTGAGTTAAGGCTGGAAAACATGGCCTAAGGAAAATAGATATAATGGTATGAAATCAAGAAAAATTGCAGTAACCATAAAATTGACAATATATTGCTAGACAAAATAGTTAAAATTTCCAACTATCTCCATAAAATATACCAATTTATTAGGACCCAACCCTAGTTTGAACAGGTGTAGTTGCTTCTACATCATTGCAATATAGAGTTAGCGCCTTAGAGGAGGTTTCAGTGCTTCCAATGTTGTCTGCTTTTGCTCAGTGACCTTAACAAAATAAAAAGCTGTTTTGGTGAAAGCAAGACAGATCCCAAACATCCCTTCTGTATATAGCGCTTTATATAACAAATAAATCAGGCTTAAAACAATTTTCTGTATTTTGGCTCTCACTGCAAAGTCAATATGTGCCGTTTTTCTCTCCCTCTGTGTTTTGAAGGTGTTTTGTTATGAAAGGCGCTGAAATAGAAATACCTCTCCTCCTGCTGTCTTATTCAGCTGCCCTTAAACTGTCAGTCCAGGGTTAGTCTATAGTGGTTCACAGTGGTGTCAGGGTGCCCTCCTTATCTTCTTTTCCTCAACAAACTACTCAGGCAACTCATAGAAACACACTTGTATTGCTTTGTTATTGTAGTGTAGTGTTGCAGCAGTATACATTATTGAAGCACTTAATTATTTAGTGCCACAAAATTGATTGATAACAGTCCCCAAAAATCTGCCAAAAAATCTTCAAATGGCAATGGAGGTGCTTTTTTGCTACATTGAAATGTTCTCTTCCTCTCTCTTCCTGTCAAACAGCTAATCACTTTTATGCCTCAGTATTAGCGCCGAGGCTTAGTTTTTCAGTCACAATTGGAGCTAAATGCCCAATAGAGTCACTGTGCCTTCTGTCCCTGTTTGAGTCCAGCTGGAGTTTTCACAGAAGAGAATTTCAACTGTTTACTTCTCTCCCTTGATCCTGTTTACAATCTCTGTTGACTTTTCAAACTTTAATTTCTTCACTAACTTTTTCATCTTTATTTTGTCGTGGTAGGACACAGAAACTATGCAAAAACTTTAAACTTTCTGCTGAGAAAATACTCTTTCATCTATTTTATGTGGTCTGTATCTGACTCTAATGCATTTATATTTGTTCCATGTGTGAATATGCCAGAATTCTGTATCTTCAAGTTATAATTAAAAACGCACTGTGTCACTTTTCTGGTTAAGGATTCGCCACAAGCCAAATTTGTCACCATGGAGATGTTATTGCTTTGCCTGTAATGTTCCCTATACATGGATAAATTCTTGTTCCTTTGTGGTTACCCTTAAACTAAAAATATCAAATATTGTACTTGCATTTCATAGGCTATATATTGTTTTGTACTTCTTGGTACAACTCAGTTCGTGTCTTTATTGAACATGGACAGCCTCATGCTGCTTAAAGTTCCCATATTAGGCTATTGTTGGATCTATGTTCTAATAGCAAAGGAGACATTTTGTTATAACATTTTGTTATTCTGTGGATAATTTCAGCCCTGGAATTGCCTATCTCTACTGAACTAAAGGTAAAAGGAGCTGTTAACTTGTTAACTGTTAACTTAAACTACCACTTCATGACATCACAATGTGGAACAGAGCATTTTGAGCTTTGGAGATGCAGACAGACTAATAATATAGAGTTACTCAAATGTGTGAATGAAACAAAACACAACTTTGGGTATGTTTTTGATGAGTTAACAACATTATAACATGGCTTAAATCTCACAAACATTAACTGCATGTAATATAGGCCCAATTACTAATATTTATTGCAACGTTTTTTGTTTATTTTTTATGTGAAAGATGCAATCACCCTGACACTGTGATACTTCTTACCTGGTAAAATTGCTGCTACATGAAATAGAGAGATGTCGTGAGCTGGTGTTTATAGGAACATAAAAGATCTAGTGAGCAGCTCGAGGCTTGTTACACACAGAGAATTAGGCTTTCACAAGAGCAATAAAGATACTAAACAGCTAGGATGGGAATTTTTGTTGAATGCACACAACAGATTTTGGGTTGTTAATGACCACAGGGACATATAGTGGCTAAGTGCTTTATGTCTTTTTGCTGTTTTTCCCCTCTTTGCTTTTACTCCCCCTTCCTCTTTTGGATGATCAATATCGGAGCTTGCTTAATTATTCTCTTCTTTTCATAATGTGATGGGATCCCTGAAGTGGCGCGTGTGCTAATAAAGACACAGCACCGCGTCAGTGTGAGAAACCATTTGGACAGCTGTAGATATTAGTATTGATTTTCCTAATAGACATGTTCTCTGCTGTCCAAACCCACGGTACAGATGAATTACCAAGCCTCGTGTGCCAACAAGATGGTTTCATACCGTTACATGATGGATCTATAATCTATAGCCACTGGGCGGCTATAGGTTATAGAGTATTTAGAGGGAGAGGAATGCCTTTCTCGCTGTGCTGTCTTTAGCTCACAGGTTTGTACAATGGTGGTCTCTGTAGTGGGTAACTTTAAAGATCCTATATTACACTAAATTGACTCTTGTCAGCTTTAAGCCATAACATACCCGAAGTTATGTTTTGTTTCATTCACACGTTTGAATAATTCTGGTTTATTAGTCTACATCTCCAAAACTCAAAATTCTCTGTTAGGTTTCAAGTTGACAGCAACCTTTTACCTTTAGTTCAGTAGAAAAAGGGAATTTCAGGGTTGCAATCATCAAAATTATTCTAGTCAAGATGTATATAGTTTAACTGTTTTTTGTTTGAGAGAAAAACATAACATGGGAACTCTTAAGGTTTACAGCTAATTTCCAGAAGCTTCTACCCTGGCGTTTCATCTTAATCAAGATCTGTGGCATTTCATTTTCTCTCACACTTTGGCTCCATGGTTTTTTGGTTTTTTTTTACATCCTTCTTTTCCTCCTCTCTTTGTTCTGTCATCTTGACGTTTGCATGTCCCACTTGCTCTGTCTTTTCTCTTCCTGTGATGCCACTCGCCCACACTTCTGGATCTCACTCTAATCTCTTCTGGAGGCTCTTTCCTCACTTTTTTCTGAGCAATTGTGTTTTCATTCTTGTCCCACTATTTTGCAGTTCCTCTTTCTCATTACATAGAGGGCTTTACAAAAGAACTGTCCTAAATTGACAACTTCATCTTGTCTGTAGAGGTCTGAATCCTCATGCATTTCAGAATATGTTTTAGCAGGTTTTTCAGTTTCAAATATTTGTCTGTATTACTTGAATGTCAATGTGAATGCATAGTGGTGCACATATCAATCTGAAGTGAAATCACTGCCATTCATACTGCTATTTTGAATCAATCTTGATGCTCTAATTTGCTTTGTTGAATGTTCTAGCTCAGAGGTAAAGTCTTTACAGAGACCTTTATTTATGTATTATTTATTCATAGCAAATAATCTTAACCTATCAAGTCTGTCTTTACCAGCCCATGTGGCCAGTGTTGTTGCCTATGGCCATATCACTCAATAAGAGAAAACGCAGAATCCATATTGTGTTTATTTATACATTATGGACCTTTCATCAAAATCCATCCATTATGAAACACTTAGCCATCACAATTAGGGCCCGACCGATATGGATTTTTAAAAAAAAAAATTTTATCGATATGATACCGATAAAAGGGGCTTTGGAGTTGCCTATTTAGTAGTGTAAAAATTTACTGTAAATCTTCAACTCTAACTTATAAAAAGTTAGGTTTGGCTCTATTTTAAATTGGGTTTATGTGAGCTACCTGTATTGTTATTATGCCTATTTCGGGTCATATATAAAGACAGTAGGTAGGCTTAATGGCATTTTTGCATGACATTCTAGTCAGTAAACAAAGTAAACTACCGCTATACACTGAAAAAAATGGTCTGAGAGGGGTTGCAAAGTTTTAAACAAGTATTTGACAGAACTAGCATAATTTTTTTTACGATTCTCTGTCCAGCATGTTTAAATCTTACTAAGGTCGCTTGATTGTGGCCGTTGTTTGACCTGCATATTTTAATCACCCTGAGGAAACATGACTTTGTTATCATCTCTGGTGAAGCTCCTCCCTCGGGAATTCCCCTCCCCAAAACTTTGGGAGGGAAAATTCAAATGTAGCAGGACAAAGGACCAGGAGCAGAGGACACACTCAGGACACAGGACACTTACAGGAGCAGAGGACACACAGTGTGTCCAGGAGGACTGTGAGAGCTGATCTGGAGGTAAGACTTTTCAGAGATTTTATAAGATTCTCTGGCCTAGAATGTAGTCATTGTTAAAACATGTTTGTGGTGTTTTGTTTGAAATTCGAGTTAATGTGAGGACTGTTCCCATGAAACAAATTGTTTTTGACTGTCCATCTACAAGAGTGAGACATTTGTACTAAGATTTGAATGTTGCTTCCAGAGTCATTGACAAACAAACAGTGATATCCAGAGCACTGCTGTAGCTGTGGGGAAGTTCATGAATGTTAGAGTTGATGTTAGTTAGTCGTTTTTTGCGCCATTCTGAAAGTGAGGTTAACACTTAAATAAAAAAGACTAAAACAAAATAAAAATCTCTGTATCTTTCAGAAAACCGTTACAGTAACCAACAAAACACAGACCACAGATGAACAAAGTAAGTGAACCAATTAAAATGATTTTACCCGAATTATATTTTTTCAACATATACTTCCTAGTGAACATTTATCGTGTGTTTCTACAGGGTGATGTGGCAGTAGGAGGCCTTTATACCAGATGCCCTCCCTGTTACTGTGAGGAAGAAAAGCACATGGTGAGTTTTGTTTCTGCAGGTACAATTCTAATGTTCATGTGATTCTGTTCTGGTCCAGTATTGTATTAGAGAGTAATAGGTGCTTAGTATATTTAAACATGTACAACACAGAGTAGATCATCATAATGTGTTCATCATGTGTTATTCCTGTGTCCACAGGCAGTCTTCACTGGAATAAATCTTCACACTGTCCAGCTCCAAACTTTGTGCCACTGTACCTGTGCTCTGTGTGTGTGATTGATTTTGTTTAAGACAATACAGTACTGTGGAAAACTAAAGACTGTTTTTGTATTATTTTACTTTAAAACCCTTTAAAGGCATTTGACGTTGCATGTTAAGATAATTGTGTAGACAGAATTAAATTAAATAAAAAAATAAAACCATATAAAAGACAAATTTTCAAGATAAGGTAACTTAAGATAAATATATGTATTCAGCATGATATGATCACATTTCATCAACATGAAAAAGTGACGTTCATGTTCTGAGAGAAATATGTGTAGAGGGGATCGAAATAAGTTTCAAAGCCTGAACATAATTTGATTGCATGCAACTGCTTTCCTTATTTTTTTACGCAAATCCAGCGACCTTTTTTTTCAGTGTAGCCTTTAGCGGTCATCGTAAATGCGTGCGCGCCAAGGTAATTAATTATATGCGTAAATGCCAATCATTCACACCTCTATTCACAGCTCATTTATATATCAATGCAGGTCCAGTAACGTGTATACAGCCACTATAGTCACTTTACAGTAGGCCAATGTAAGAGAAAACAGACTTTTCATGTGTAGTAGCTCACAGCAGCTAATTACTAACCAATGAGAAAGAACGAAAAAGGTCTTTAAAACCGACAAATTTGCAGCACTCAGTGCTCATACAGGCACCTCTCAGATCACAGGTCTTCACAAATAAGTGTCCTTTTAATCCTGACTCAAATCGATCATCTATAAAAAGAATATAATCCAGCATGTTGACAGCAGCTGTGTGTGTGTCCTCTGTCTATGAGGACAGTCCTCTCTTCTCTGCACTCGCACTTTGATAAAAAACAAGCAGTAGTTTTGTTGCTGGCCTAAACTGCTCTGAAGTTCACTTTTTTTATAGTTAATATCTTAAATCAGACTACAAGAGCATTTAAAGCCAGAGCCTCAGATGCTGAGATCGCACTGGTGTAAACAAGAGCATGTGACTCTGTGATATGAGTCTGGGGGTTCAGAGGAAGTACGACGTTACAGACAAATGACTCTGCAGATAAATATTGATATAGCGCCACATATTAGGACATTTCTCTGTCTCTGTTTGTAAAATGGATTGAATGGACATAATATACAGAGTTTAAACTTTATAATGAAGTATAACATGCTGACGTGGACTATTGGCCCATATCGGCTAAATTTTGGTCGATAGCCAATATGTCTCCAAGAGCCCATATTGGCCGATAATATCGTCCAACAGACATATCAGTCGGGCCCTAATCACAACGTATTGTCCTTAAAGGTACGCAATGAAACTTTTCTGGTAGAAGGTCTGACACCGGCTTCCTTCTGTGGAAATTGCATTGCTTGAAATGAAAAGAGCAGATGACACTATCAGGCCGATTTATAGGTCAGATATGTGGAGAGGCGAGTCCACTCTCAGTAATAAAATGTTTTAAGGTATTTTTTGGCATTAAAAACACCTGTGACTGAATAAATGCAATACAGTCCCTGACAAAAGTCTTGTCGCTTATCCATTTTGTAGAAACAAAAGCTTATAACCTGACTTTAAATTAATCGATTGGTTTTAGAAATGTCTCATATGAAAGCTAAAACCCTCTCAAATTATGCTCAATATACTAAAATAAATTTGCTTCACTGAAGAAAGATTGATCATTTAATGAACACAGAAAGGTCAGATTTTGGCAAGACAAAAGTCTTGTCGCCTTGTCATATGATGCACCCAATCCTAGATTACAGCCTCACCTGTGATCAGTTACTGATCAATCAATTAGTGGGTGTGTATAAAAAGAACCCCAGCACACCAGACCTTCACATCAACTGCAACTTGACCTCTGACAACATGCCTAAGATCCACCCTGAGACCAAAGCGTTAATTATCAAGAGGCTGAGGACCAGATCCACTGCTGAGGTGGCTGACACCTTCAATGTGTCTCAGCGTCAAGTACAAAGAATAAGAAAAAGATCTGAAAAGACTGGAGATGTTTTTGACAAGCCCAGGTCCGGCAGACCCCGCAAGACAACTGCTCGGGAGGACCGTTTGTTGATTTGAAAATCCAAGGCCAGCCCCTTTTCCACTGCAGCAGAGCTCCACCAGGCCTGGTCACCTCAAGTCCCTGTGTCAACCAGAACAGTTTGTAGAATTCTGTCTCGAAATGTCCTCCATGGTCGAATCAGTGCACAGAAACCAGCACTAAACAAAAAACAATTAAAAAACCGTGTGGCATTTGCCAAGGCCCACAGCCTGCTAAAAGGATGGACACTGGAAAAGTGGCAGAAGGTGGATTTCTCAGATGAATCCTCGGTTGAATTACATCACAGCCGCCGCAAATATTGCAGGAGACCTACTGGAGCCCGCATGGATCCAAGATTCACCCAGAAAACAGTTAAGTTTGGTGGCGGAAAAATCATGGTCTGGGGTTACATCCAGTATGGGGGTGTGTGAGACATTTGCAGGGTGGAAGGCAATATCAATAGCCTAAAATATCAAGAAGTATTAGCTACCTCTTACATTCCCAACCATAAAAGGGGTCAAATTTTGCAGCAGGATGGTGCTCCATCGCATACTTCTATCTCTACATCAAAGTTCCTCAAGGCGAAGAAGATCAAGGTGCTCCAGGACTGGCCAGCCCAGTCACCAGACATGAACATCATTGAGCATGTCTGGGGTAGAATGAAAGAGGAAGCATGGAAGGCAAAACCAAAGAATCTTGATGAACTCTGGGAGGCATGTAAGACTGCTTTCTTTGCTATTCCTGATGACTTCATCAACAAATTGTATGAATCATTGTCGAACCGCATGGATGCAGTCCTTCAAGCTCATGGAAGTCATACAAGATATTAAATATGGATCTCACAGCACCACTACTTAATTCATTGATGTTATGCAACATATTTTTGTATTTGAAGTAAATTATTTGTTCAATTTTCTGTAGGCGACAAGACTTTTGTCTTGCCAAAATCTGACCTTTCTGTGTTCATTAAATGATCAATCTTTCTTCAGTGAAGCAAATTTATTTTAGTATATTGAGCATAATTGGGGAGGGTTTTAGCTTTCATATGAGACATTTCTAAAACCAATCGATTAATTTAAAGTCAGGTTATAAGCTTTTGTTTCTACAAAATGGATAAGCGACAAGACTTTTGTCAGGGACTGTATACTAGGACAGATCAGTGCCATACTGTGGCAGGCAAATCAATAACAATTCCATGGAGACAAGCAGGTGGCAGGCCCTCCACCAAAAAAGTTACACAGTGCACCTTTAAAATAATATAACAATATAAATATTTGTAGGGCTAGTAAATCTCTTCAGCTAGTTAGAGTGTATTTAAAAGCTGTGTCTGAGTTGTGGCTATTTGCTTCTAGAACAATCTGCAGTCATTTATTACAGCCTGCAGGGAAACAACAGGCAATTCAACAGCAGAGTTACACAAAGGAACACTTTTGAAAACGCACACACTTTTGGATTGTGCTTCGTGAATCGACTTTGAAACAGAAAAACATGGCTGTCAGGAGTGCGTAAGATTACGGTACAAGAGAGAAGATGATAAAAGTGCAGAGATTTATAACGAAAGATGTGTAGATAAGGGCCAATTGGTGTAGGCTGCATGCTAGAGGTGTATGAGATGTATGAGATAAAGAGGTGGGGAGGGGGTGATGGATAGCAATAGTTTAAGGCTAAATATAAAGTAGATTTCACTTTGATGCCCTGTATACTCCTATAGGTGCTCTTCCATGTTGTAAAACTGTTATAGTATCATTGTTTATGTATACAGAAGGGGGCAGGAAATGGTCATACAACATGCTGCTGAGTTGCTACTAGTGTCCGCTGGGACCTCATCCTATAATCAGCCATTCCCTGTGCCAATACAGTGCAAAGGCATGTGTGTACAATACTGCATGCACTGTGTGTGTGTGTAAGCCAGAACCATGGAGGCGCCCCACTGCTGTCCATTCTGTCTGTGCGAAGCTGTTGTCAAAGAGGAACAAGCACATCCGCCGATTCATGAGCACATTTTCACACTAGACACGGCCGATTGCACATTTTTTACTCACTCAGTCTTTCCTGCTAAATCTGTCCATATGGCTCCCTAACCATCATCTCCTGTTCATTATACGCCATAAACAGAAAGTGACAGTCCATTCACACAATGAATTGCATGGGTATTTAAGGTGCACTATGTAGCTTTTTGGTTGTGGTTCTGTCACCTGCTTGTTTCTATGGATATGTCATTGCTCTGCCTCGAATGTTCCACAGTATGACATTAAACATTTCTACCATTTAAATTACAAGTGGTTTTATAAATCAAAAATATCTAGAAAAACAGGCATTCTGTGAGTGAGGTTGCCTCTCCACAGATCTGACCTGTAACCTGACCTGGTTTGCTCTCCATGATGATAGAAAGGCAAAGGAATAATATCGCCATGGAGAAAAGCATTTGATGGGCCCTCCACCAGAAAAGTTACACAATGCACATTTAAGAGCAATTAAATTGAGAAATTACACTTTTTTGTTTATTTAGTAAAACATTGTAGCTCTTATATACAAAGATGCTCATCAAACTCTCAGTTGTTATTGCTCATTAAAACAGCCCATATGTCACTGTTCTTTACCTGAGATCCTATAATTAGGGTTGTCAGTCATGATATGCAATTTTAGCGTTTTATTGTGAGAAGATACATCACTATTTTTTCCCAATTGTCAGGATTACTGATAGTAGACCGAACAAAAATTAAAAAAATGGTTTAGTCTTTTGGAGCAGGAATTACTTATCAATTAAACAATGAATCTGGGGATCCTTTATAATATATAATATATATAATATATATGATTCATTCTTAGGACTGATATAAACTAAACAGATTCAGTATTGACAGATGAAGTGATAAAACACATGCACAGTTTCATGGTGGCACCTTCTGAAGATGGCTTGCAACTGGCAGCCGAAACTTCAGGAAGGTAATTACAACTCCAAATTTATTGTCTTTAAAGGTACACTGTGGTGGAGGGTCCAACACCAGCTTGTCTCCATGCACTTAAGAATTCATGTTTTTCAAGGTATTTTTGAGCTATAAAACACCTGTAATTGAATACAGGCAGCTAAGTTTAATGCCATACTGTGTAACATTCCATGCAAAGAAATAGCATATCTCCATGAAGACATGCATGTAGTTGGCCCTCACCTTACATGGTACACCTTTAAAAGAACCCAAGTTTGTAGATTTTAGATCATTTAAATGTTTCCTTTTCCCATATATCTACATTTTTTAGCCATTTACACAAAAGAATTTACAGCGTAGTGTGCACTTACATTATATTGCAGTCACATGAGGCTGGCATCAATTACAGCTCATGACACTTGGATATTTCCCTTAAGGCTGTAGTGACGCTTATATCCGGAAGCTTAGGCTAGTGATGTGTGAATGAGCATTTGGTCATATCATGGTTTTATTTTTATCAGTCTCAACTCTGTTGCGTTGAGTCAATGCAGCATCTTCTGTGCAGCCATCATACGCCCACACTCCGTTAAGTTTATCGTCAGATGAAGTCTCTTTCGTCATTTGTATCCTTCTGGCTCATATTGACTTGGGTTGTAATTAAAATGTGATTAAAATCAGTGGCTATAGCATCTCCTGAATTTTAAGGTCTCTGTTCCATTTTGCAGGCTGTTAAACTTGAATTTCCTATCTTCCTTTTAATCTCTTCTATATCTCCCCTTTCTGACTTTAAGCCTTGTTTGTTTTTTTTCTTTTACCTTTTCCCCATACAACTCTGGTTATATGTGCATGCAGAGATATTATGGATGGGTGAACAGGACTGACGGATGGTGTGAATGCAAGCGTTGATGGATTGAAGTGGCCTTTTCATGAACATGATTTTGGGCCCAATGAGGAAACACGAGTGCAGCGTACACAACCCCACATCTCCTTTCAGTCAATATTTCATCTTCTTTGCGTTCGTGTCAATATTTGGGTCTTTATCCATCTGCGGTCCCACACGAGCAGGGTGTGAAATGTAACAAGACGTGTTTGTTTTGCTCCGCTCTCTTGACTGTTGACAAGTCATTGATTGTGGCACCATTAGTGTTGTAATTATATGATCTTGATGAGAGTTGGTGCCCAGAAAGTACAAAGTAGTCATAATAATAGGACTGAATATTTATTATTATTATTATTATTATTTTTAGTAACGCTTTTATTTCTTGATTTTATTATTTATATCTATTGTTTCTATTAGTTCCTTTTGTCCGGAACATAATTCTGCTGACTTTTTAGAGTTAAATATTTTACATTGATATGTGCAGCACTTTGGTCTTGTTAATAAAATGTGCTATACAAATAAAGTTGGATTGGATTTTGAGGGAAAAAAAGGAAAAAATCTTATTTTGATTTTGACTGTGATTATTCTTAAAGGCTTATATAGTATGTATGTAGTATGTTATGAATGCTATTAAAAGAGATGAAAATTATTTATCGTAACCATTTTAGGATTCAGATACTTTTCATAGTGGAAATCCAGTGTACATCTTATGGTCAAATTACTATGCAAACTCAATTTCTTTGGACAGTCTGGAAGGGAGATCCAGGGTTCCATGTTTTTGTGGCTTTCATTGATACCAAAAGTATAGCTCTTAACTTTCTTTTCCAACAGGGGGTGAACGAAATTATAAGCTACTGCAGTAAAATACATGATTTATGTATTTTTTACTTTTTTTTACTGCAGCAAACTAGTCCAGGCACAGTGACCTCATAATTTCAAGTAACCAACATAAGAAGCTTCTTATTACAGATAGCATAAAACATAATCCATTCTTGCTCAGTTCTCACTTTTGTCTCCCAGATTTTCTGTAAAAAGTAGAAGAGAATATTTAAGCAGATCTTGGAGCGAGGCATGAAACCCAAATGATGAAGAAGGGAAAAAAAGGCATGCAGTGAGAGGGAGGGGGTAAAAGGAGGAGCAGTGCTGTGTGCCAGTTTGGAGCGTGAAAGAAGGGATGAGCGAGAAGGAGGGAAGCAGAGACGCGGGAGTGCTGTGCATGAATGTGTCAATGTGCGCGCTAGCCGTCCAAGCACGTGACCTCGCCAAAAGAAACAACAACGACACTTCAGCATACAGAGCAGTTTCCACGACGACGGCAACAGCACCAAAACATGGGGGCTGTGGTGGGGACGCTGACCATGCAGACCAAGCAGCGGAGGCCATCCAGGGGTGAGAGAGAGCCACTATACACACATAACACATTACAGAGAGGGTTTTAATATAAATACAGGCATTTTGGACACTACCATGCAGAGGCAATGCAAGTTCAAGTAGCGATTCACTGCTAACAGGCTACAGGCAGAAATCAATATGTTATGATGTTTTTATGACGAGAGGAAGGGACCAACAGGTGCTACCTACCGGAAGTCTTAAAGTTTCACCTCAGATTGGCTGCAGATTTCAATATTTTGACAGGGCACACCTACTTCTCTGTTGTCTATGTCAGTCTATTGCAGAGACGAGAGACGCAGGCTCGAATAAACACACATGTCGGAGGTGTTTGTCACTCTGCTCACACACACGGCTTTTCCGTGCTGTTACCTTGGAAGCGCGGTAGTCATAGCAACAAAGATATGTCAGTTTTTTTGTTTTGTTTTTTTTCTTTTTGGAAGGGGTTTTTTGTGGGATGAGGTTGTGTGATGAGATTGGGGTATTCCTAAAAGCAATCAAGGCCAAAGCAATAGAGCTGGTGCTATGGAGGTGGGCAGCGCAGGAATGAGATGCTTGAGAGACCTGTTGCAAGTAGTTATATATTTGCATCAAAATAAATGGACACAATGGAAAATAAATGCATTTGTTAATTTTGGCTTTTTATTGGACCCTTTCAGAAAGCTATTGTAAGGATTTTATTCAGACAAGGTATTTCATTATTCATATATATTATATAAGAAGATATTATCATAGACACTGAGCAATTTTGACAAAGGAAAGGAAAAATCCAGATTTTTAGGTTTTACTCTTTACAGAAAAGTTGAGCCCACAACAGTTTTTCAGTACAAATAATACTTTCTGTCGAGCGCAAATGCAATTTTGAGGTTAGAAATTTGTATTTTCCTTCCTAACAGAGAAGCGAATTAGCTTATGTGTGCACTCTGGAAATTCCAAAGTGTTGTTTATTTTTTGTTATAATAAAACCATTAGCATTTAGCTTTAGCATCTGTTAATCAGTTGATCATTGAAAATATATTATCTCTGCCTCACTTTGCCTCCAGTTGCCTCCATTCGAGAATTTTTAACTTTCTGATGACACTGGATTTTAAATGGTCTTTTCCTAGCAACAGAAAATGAAGTTAAAGTTAGCTTTATTTTGACACCTTTTGTAGTATTACAGACAGTCAAAGATGTATTTGTGTTTTATGTTGTCCAAATAATGTGGCAAATGTGACTTCTAAAGCTAAAACACCTTCTATCAAGTCATTTAAATGCATTTGCACCCAATTATGTTGTTACTGCACAATTGGCTCAAGCACTACATTTTCCAAGTCACTGCTTTCGACTGGTTTTATCTTTGGAGTTTGCCCCCATTCCCACTACAATCGCAAACAAACAATCTTTTCCCCCAGGGTGTTAAACAGCAAGCACAATTTTGTTGCTATTTTGAATAATGAGGATGTTGAACTACCACTGTGTGAAATGTGTGAAATCTTGCTTGCTTTCAAATGAAAATATTCTCCCAAACACGACACAGTGCATGGAAGAAGAGGACATTACTGTTATAGGTAAAATGCATTTCAGCCTTTATCAAGTCAAGTTTATTTATAGAGCACATTTACAACAGCCAAAGCTTACCAATGCACAACAATAATAATACAACAATGGTATACAGTAGATATTAGCAGTGATGGTAGAATACTTTGAAAATGTATTTCGTTACAAAATACCTGAACTAATATGTATTTTGTATCGTATTCTTATACATGATCCAATCAGAGGACTACATTCTGCAACATAGGATTATTTTCAGAGGGACCAAAACATTATACTAATAAAAGTGAACCAAGAGTGAAATGGTGTGCTTCTTGAAAACATTTTCAGCTAACTGCCTCTCCTCCAACGCATCTGTCACCCAATCAGATGTACAGAGTCCACATAGAAGTGAGTGCAGTTTGAGTTTGAACCCAAACCATCAAATACCTTAATGCATTCCTCTGATTTTAGAAAAGTAACTATATTCTGAATACATCAAATGAAAAAGTAACTGTAACAGTATATAGTTACTCAAAATTATTATTCTGAATATGTATTCTCTGTACATGTATTTAGTTACTTCCCAACACTGGGAAATAGCAAATGAATTAAAACACAGTGAAAACTGTATAATATAGTAAATTTAAAACCAAGAAGTTACTCTTTTTAACTGGTATCAACTGCCAATCAGAAAACGTTTAATAAATGCCCAACGGTGTGCTTTTACTGTGTTTTTTGTTGACTGCTACTTTCATTTGGATTATAACTTATTTACATGGGCCATAGCAAAGAGAACGCATGGTGATAAAAAAAAAAAAAAAACTAGGCATGGAGTGAGTTAAGGAGTTTTAGGGGTGAATCATGATTTAAATCTTGTTGGTTGTTGTAAATGAGAATTGGTGCACATGCACATCACATTAGGTTCATAAAGCTGTAGTGTATTGTTTCGTATCCTGCTTTTGTATATTTATGGAGAATTGTCGTGTGGGAGCATGACGTAGGCTTGTGGGCAGAGCATTGGATAAATCTTACAGCTAACCGTATGGATGGTTCAAATAGGGGCCTGGAGAGATCAATATATTACTTAAACATGCATGGATGACTTTTGATGAGGGATAGCGTGGTAGAAAGTTCCAAAAAATAAATTTTGCATAATACCCCCCCCAAAAATATAAATGGTAATTATAAATTCTAAAGTAGCAAAAATATATAAATACAATAAAAATAAGTCATAAAAATATCTCAAGTATATACAAGAGTCTTAGCAATATACAAAAATTCTCAGCAATATACAAGATTTCAGGAGCTACAGTAACCTGCTGCCACTCTCAGGCGCTCAGATCAGAATGACATGTTTTTCTATTCGTTGTTGGCTGTTGGCACTGTCCAGGATTATTGCGACAGAGTTGGTATGTGAGCAGTCTTCTTTTTAGTGTTGTAACTTGTTATCCAGGAGCGCGCCACTGACAGTGCAGAGGGAGGGAGCAGACTCTTGGAGCTTGTATACTGTGAGATTAGATTGGTACACGGTGATGGATATGAGCCCAGTTGCAGAATAAGTAAATGCCTTCATGTGTTCGCATCTAGTAGGGACGTGATTATTTGTATGGCTGCTGCTTTCATCTGTCGTGTTCCATCAGCTTCACTTCATTTGTTAGCTGTCAAGTTGTTTCCTTCCTTTTGCCAAGTGCACACTCACTACCTAGTTTTGTTGTTTGAGCCAGACAAAAGGCTGTTCTGTTTGAATGGCTCACCTGTTTGCAAAATTAAAATGTTGGCTGGCTTCCTTTCTCCTCTCAGAAAAATGGTAAAAGTGTACTCAGTTTAGCAATCTTCATTTGGAAAGACCTTGGTGTGTCCTAGAATTGGCAAAACAGTGAGTTTATAGAATAATTTTGTAAATTGCACTCAATCTATATGTGCGTCACAGATATGACGTGTAACGTAACTTGGTTTGTGTCACCTGCTTGTGTCCTTGGTATAGATGAGAAGTGTAATGCCATAGTGTGGAACATTCCAGGCAAAGAAATAACATGAATAATGAAGACAAGCAAGTGATTGGTATTCCATCAATAAAGTTACACAACCATCATTACATATTTTTAAGACTTTTGAGTTTAAAAATATCTGTACACCTTTATATTATTGTTTGGTTCTAATGGCTCTGACAAAAGCAATGCTTTGTAGTTTGGAATATTAACTTGTCACTGTGGCTGTGATTAATGATTTACAATGACATTAAAGAGCCCATATTACTCTATTTTCTTGTCTATGTAATAATGTTGTCTCCTTCATCAAAAACAAACAAAAACATATGTTTTGTTTCATTCACACATGTTTAACACACACTTTCCCACCATGTGATGTCATGGGGTAATGCAGGAAACGTTGGAGATGTAGACAGACTAATAATAAAGGGTTATTCAAACATGTGTGAATGAAACAAAACAACTCCAGATATGTTTTTGATGAGGTAACAACATTATAACATGGCTTAAAGCTCACAAGAGTACATTTTGTGTAATATAGGACCTTTAAAGATGCTATGAAAGATGTAGTATGTATTGTCCCATTTCAGGAATCTTAGTGCTCTATTCTATGAGAACAGTGTATATAACCCCATGTAGTTCAAAGTTACCAAGATAAGAAGCTCTTTATTCCCGGGCGTCATACAAGATCCATTATTAAACCCACTCACATACAGGCATCTCACATTGTATTCCACATCCACTGTAGTGGCATCTTCAAGAACTCCTCACCTTCCATCTCTGCTCCTTTGTTATTTTGTTTGGTCCCCCCTATAGTGTGCCTCCCGTGGCCCCCCGCAACACTGTTGTCTCAATCATCTCCAGCTTCAGACTGTCACCTTTCTTTCATCCCCCTCTCCCCTCTTTCCTCATCCCTCCACTATCTCCTTCCTCTTTCTTCTTTGTCTATCCTTCCCAAAGGCACGAAGCTTCCTGGTGCCTTTTTATTTCTCTCTCTTTCTCCATCACCCACGCTCCCCATTAGCCCTGGTGTGAGTGCTTATTAAGTCATCTCATCATTCTTATGGGGTTCTCACAGTTTGTATTCAGGGGAGATGGCTGTGCACATTTGTGGGTTTCTACTAATTTCCAGTCTAGCCATGTCGTTGTACCACAATCAATATTGACATAAGCTTACAAAATGGGTTTATTTGTGGTTTTTGAAGTATTAGAAATGCATAAGCAATTGAGAAAGTGGCATGAAGTTTCATCTCTTGCTGTTACATTTGTGAGGGGCCCTTAGGCGTTTCATGGTTATTTACTAAACATTGTTAAGCAGACAATGTACAAGTATATTGACTGCTCATTGTTTTACACGTGAATGCTAGGTTGTTTCTGTTAATCATGACCCTGTAAATAATATTGTTTGTCTTAAGGGCTGGATGCAGATTGCTCCATGTGTTTTCAACCAAAAGAGAATTATTAGACTTGATGTGACCCACCCTTAAGGCCATGCTTCAGTTGGTTACAGTGA
The DNA here is from genome assembly GCA_029959045.1 of Taenioides sp. WSHXM2023. Taxonomy (NCBI): domain Eukaryota; kingdom Metazoa; phylum Chordata; class Actinopteri; order Gobiiformes; family Gobiidae; genus Taenioides; species Taenioides sp. WSHXM2023. Next base: position 20,366,171 of record CM057100.1, on the reverse strand, counting down.
CTTGGACAAGAAAACAATGCTCTGAAGCTAAATCACGTCACACTCTTTGACGTGGTGTGAATACGATCTATTTTAAGGCTTTTTTATACTTTAATTGAATCATCTTCTTTTCTTCATTCAACTGCACACTTATTAGCCAGGAGTCACCATGGAGATTTAGCAGTTTTGTACCTGTTGTACAAGCTACATCACCATAACTTGATCTGGTAATGTAGGTACATTGTCTTAAACCAGGGGCACAAGTTAAGAATGCGTCTCGAGCGAGACTACTTCTTCTGAAGTTGTTTACCAATATCGCTACTGTCACTATCCATATGAAAAGGTTGTAACTGGTTCTATCACACTATCTTTCCATTTATTAACTCTATTAAGTTAATTACTGTAAATTGACTGAAATTGACTTAAAGTGCCCATATTATGCTATTTTCTGATCTTTGTTGTGATGTTGTTTCCTCATCACAAACATACATGGAGTTGTGTTTTGTTTCATTCATACATTTTTGTTTAACACACAAACACTGCATATTTAGGCTTTTCTCTCAAAAAGAAAACACTCCAACTTGTGAATAATTTGGATAATTTCAACCCTGGAATTGCCCATCTCTTCTGAACAAAAGGTAAAGGTAGATGTTAAAATGAAAACTGTTGCTTCATGATATTAAAGGGTGGAGAGCATTTTCACCTTTGGAGATGTAGACAGACTAAAAATAAAGCATTACTCAAACGTGTGAATGAAACAGAACACAACTCTGGGTATGTTTTTGATAAGGTAACAACATTATAACATGGGGAAAAGCTCAGAAGAGTTTATGTAATAATAGATCTTTTAAATTGTCATCAAACAAAACAAACAAACATAAACAAAGGTTTTATTTATATATTGTGGTGCTCAATGTAATTATTGCATATATAAACTGATACCATGCAGGGCAGACCTAGTATTTCTTCTTTCCTTCTTTCCAAAGACTGTGAGTGTCACCCTCTCCATTACCACTAGTAAAGAGGCAGATTAGGCTAATTCAGATTATGCAAATGGCACATACTCCTTGGCGGGGATTACTGGACACGTTTTGAGCGCGAACAAGAGGAGTGGAGTCAGGAGTTTGGCAGGGAGGCGGAGATAAGGTAGAGAGAAGAATATTCAGTGGGCAACGGAAGAAAGTAAATGCCAGGGCCAGTAGCAGTTACACGGACAGCGCTTGGAGAGCTAAATCTTGTTATGTCAGAGCAATGCTGGTGGACTGATGCAATTTTGTGGCCAGTGACAGGCACATTTAAGCATGAAATGCCCAAGAAGAAAATTGTCCACTGTTCAGTTGAGAATAGCTCACAGCTTTGGAGTTAGCTTTCTAGGTTGGGATTGTGAAAAATGTACACAACCTGCTTAGTTTGCACAATTGCCTGCATGAATCACACAAGTATTAGGATCCCACCTGTTATCTGCAAAGTTAGAAAGCAGGTGACTTTGCTGAAGTTAAATAACACTTTTATTTGGAGGTCATTTGAGGGCTGTTCTCATCTTTTCAAACTTGCAGTAAAAAGTGCATTTTCAGGCGAGAACAATTTAGAAAGACCTTGGCATGTCCTAGAAGCTATTAGGCAAATGAATTCACTTGATTTATAGAACGATCTGGCAGCTCCAATTGTACTAAAATGTGTTAGTTATGACAGTGACCTACATAATGATTATATGGGTTCTGCCTAAAGTCAGTCAAGTAATTAATAGGCACGTATAGCTGTTGTATATAAAGACAGAACATTGAACCGTAAATCTTTCAGATTGCCGGTCACCTAAAATATTGAGCCCTTCTTGTGTACTGGTTTAGATCTTAGTAAATTCAGTTCTGGAGTCCATTTACGTCACTCAAATGTCAAAATTCTGACACTGATTTAATGTGATGATGATTCAAAGTACTTTGATCACAAATCATCGTACTTTCACTATTTCATCAAGACAAATTCACTATACACTTCACTATGCTCTTTGCAGTGCTATTTTTCCACCCACGTATGCAGTAGCACTGAAAACATACATTTCTAGAATATAGACAGTGCTTCCAAAATGTGAAAGTGACAGGCATTTCATCATAATTATTGATGAACATTGAATTTAATTCTTAATTTAGTTGATTTCCCCTGATGACAGCACAGAAGGTGTCATTGTTTAGCTTTTAATCAAAGTGCTGCTAATTATTGGCCACAGTAAGAGATAGCTGAGGGCTGATTACTGAATGAACACAAGTCCCACTTAATCACTGCCTACAAAGGATACGTATGATCACACTAGTGCACATCTTTAACATGTCTAGCATCCCAAATTAAATGTTGCTCTCACCACTATGAGTAATTTTACTCCGCATGACCGTTTTAATTCCCAAGCAGTAAATAAAGCAGAGCTCCAATTGACAACTCTGTGTGAAGCCTCTTGATGCAGCAGAGCCCCCTGCTGGGCACAGGCGCAGGGCACACTTCAGCTGCGCGGTAATGACTAGTGCTTATGTATTCACGTTATAACAAGGCGCCTCCGGGGAGCAGCTGGACAGAGCAGAGTTCTGTGGTGTACAGGCTAACAGCTACTCTACACAGAAGAGTGTGTTGGCTTATGCTTTCACTGCACAGACAACTTAATGACAACTACACAATTAATGTAAATACACTGTTAGATTTGGACACACTTTCCCACACAAGTTACTGCAAATGTGAACACTGACAGTATTCTCTTAGGTGTTTCGCCTGATTGTTGTTATTAGATATATCTGATCAGGTATATATAGATGTATATACCTAATATTGTTTTAACCTATAGGGAGCAATGACTCTTAAAGGTGCTACTTTTGTGTAGAGGATCTGCCTCATGTATACCAATGATATTGCTCTATACGCAATACATTAATTCAATTACAGGTGTTGCTATAAAATTGAAAATAAATGAATTCTTATTGTGAACGGGGCACCTTTACATATATCTGACCTGTAACTTATCCTTTGTCTCCATAGAAATTTAAATGTTTAATGCCATACAGTGAAACACACACATGCTCAAACCACCTCCAACAAATCCATGGAGACAAGCAGGTGGCGGACTCACAATCACAAAAGTTACATTGTGCACCTTTAAATATGACAGATAAGTGTTTCTTTTTGAAATAAAGGTGGATACGTCATCATTTGCTCAGACGTTTAGTTTGTGCTTCCATCTGCTGTCTCTCTTCTGCTATTACAACTTGCGTGATCAATGTGGTTCACTTGAGGATGAGTGGTGTGTGGTCCTGTGTTTATTCATAGCTACAATAATGTAAAGTCATGTTGTATAAAAAGGCTGAGGCATGTTTTGAACTGAAGTCACTTTGTGTTAAATTAAGCTGCTTCTGTTGTTTGGGGATGGCTGCGTGTTTTAATGGGACCAATTTATCAAGTGCAGACGTGCATGTGAGCGCGCACCTGCACATGCACAGCCAATACAAACATATACAGCCACATGGTATATCATTGCTTCACTTTGGCTCAAGCCCTCGAGTTATAGACCGTTCCCATACAAGGACACAATGATGCTACCAAAGAGAGAGCTGGACCAGGGAGAAAGGGGCAAAATGGTGGGACAGACAGGTGGATAGTGGGACTGAACCAAGGTCGGAGAAGAGAGGTGGAAGCCCAGGAGGGAGCTGGTACAGAGGGGATAAAAAGACTGAGATGGAGATGGCCAGGTAAGAGCACATCTAACTGAGCACAAAACAGGACCTACAATTCAGCTGTACTGCACGCTTTGGGCTTATTGTAGTAGAGTTAAAGAGTTAATTTAAAAGTAGTCAGTATGGATTTGGAAACAGAAGAGCACAGTGAAAATAGTCTCCATACCATAGCCATCATATGTCTGTGCTGTGGAGCTGTCAAAATGTTACACATGCTGGGAGTCATCACAGTAGATGGTGAGTTTTGATACTTGTACTGTAGTCCAAGAGATGTAACGGATAAGAATAAGGTTGTTTTAGTGCATGCAATAACTGTCACTTTAAAGGTGCACTGTGTAACTTTTTGGTTGGGGTTCATTCACCTGCTTGTTTCTCTGGATATGTCACTGCTCCGGCTTTAATGTTCCACAGCATGACATTAAACTGCTCAACCTTACATTTATTAGATTACTGATAATTTTATTGCTCAAAAACTTTCCCTTGTGGATCAATAAAGTTTGTCTAAGTCTAAGTCTAAAAACAGCTACATTTTCACATTTCGACTGTGATTGGGTGGCCTCTTCACAGATCTGACCTGTAACCTGTCTGTTTTGATCTCCACGAAGATGGAAAGTTTAATACCACTGTGAAACATTCCAAAGCAATAGCATTTCCATGGATTAAAGAATCTGACAGACCCTCCACCAAAAAAGTTACACAATGCACCTTTAACATATTCATTTTTTGCAGCCTCACAGTACAGCCTGTGTATACATAACAACTTTAAATGATAAATATTTGCCTTATCTCATAATTCCAATGACAGATTTTTAATAGCCTACAATATGACATGCAAAATGTAAGTAGCTAAATAAGTGCACAGGACAGTTGTTGTTGTTGTTGTAGTTATGCTTGAATTTAACTGTTTTATTCATACACCCTATTGGGGAGCAGATGGAATATACCACATAATTAGACTGAGCAATTCCTTTATCCTTCAATATTTGTTTAAATTTTTTTCACATAGCTAATTATGCATGCTATGTTGTATTGGGACTTGGTGTTTTGTGCCTTTGCTATAATCACATAGCGTGACGGTGACTGTACTCTCAGGGTTATATACACAGTAGAATAGGTGGACTTCAAAGCTGTTTCATTTCATAAAGTTTACAGTGTATTTGAATTGGTTCTGTCGTGACTGATCGGGGGTGATGTTACAGCTGAGTTGGATGTACATCTTTAGAAAGTCCCTGTACTTAATCTAAATCCTGTTGTATTATGATGGTAATGCTGCTTTGGGGCATAACTTTTAAACCTCACCATGTGCTTGAATCTCTACCTCGGTGTTACATGGTCAACAGCAGAGCTCCCTGTGTCCTGCTGAATACAGTGAAGATTATCAAGTATCCAGTTCATGCATAATAAAATTGATAACACCTTTACTGTGTACATTATTATATGACTCATTTGTGTTTTCAGATAGTAAACTACTAATAGTCCTAGTACAATTACTACTACCAGCACTACACTACTATAATACACTTTTTAATACTACATTATGCTGTTTGGGGCTAGGCACTTCTTGTACATTGAAGACTATGACATTTATGTTGTTTAGCTACAACTTTCACTTGTGTATAGCAGAGATGTTACATTTAAAATACAGATATTTGCAATCAGCCTGGTCTTTTGTCAGGGCAGACAGTTGTTTCACCTCTTGTGCTTTTAAAGAGTAATCTTCTGAAACAGCAATAAGTTATAGTGCACATCTTTATGAGTCTGCAATGGTCCTGGCCCTCATAAAGTGTTTCTATTTCACAATGTTGGTCAACCTTGAGCTTCATGGCACCAATTAAACAGCTTTTCATCACTACTGCTGAAAGCTATCACAGCACAGCCATTCACTGAATAAGGATTTATTTTAGAAAACAGGGAAGTTATGGCTGCCCTTAAAAACACTAACACTGTGGAAAGTAAACATCCTGTTATTGCATACAAACTACCATTACCTGCCAGTGTGATAGATAGATAATATCTTGATGTACAATATAGCCATTTGATCCTTTTCATTTAGATACTCTTATATTAAAGGTGCACTTTGTCACTTTTTTTGGTGTTGGGTCTGGTACCATTAAACTAATTTAGGCGGTGGTGGGTCTGTGTATGGCATTAAACTGATCTATTAATAATTTATTTTATTTACGAGTGCTTAAATTGCTCAAAAATCCCTTGAAAAAGGACTGTGAATCGGGTAACTTCTCCACAGATATGACCTGTAATTTGGACTGATTGGCCTGGAAGCTCTGGTAGCGTCACCATATCGTATAACATAATGTCTATGACGTCACATGCCTGTCTCCATGGTGATTTATGCCATACTGTGGAACATTCCAATCAAAGCAATAGCATCTCCATGGGTCCCAAGCAGTCCCTCCACCAGAAAAAAGTTATATAGTGGAGCTTTCAGTAGCATAATTACAGTATTCAAGTCTAGACTGAAAGCGTATTGTTCACTGGTGGTCTATATATGGACATGCTGACACAGTCATTATCTAACTTTTGCATGGTCATGACTATAGAAACAGCTGGTGGCATATTTTACGTTTTATTTTTATATACTGTGTGTGTGTGTGTGTGTGTGTGTGTGTGTGTGTGTGTGTGTGTGTGTGTGTCCTATAGTGAACTGCGTGTCCTCAGTCTCCTCCCCCCCAGCAGGAGAGTAATGACTGAGTTAATGGCACGTCCTCAGAGACAAGGACTATAGAGCCATTCCAGTGACCTCCACCTCTCCACACACCCACGGACCATACGTCTTTTTTCTTTATAACAAATTACTTCTTTGCAGTTGTGAACTTGGAGACTTCACTCATTGCAGACAGTTGTGTTGTAAAATTAGTAATATAGTTTTGTATTGTATCTCCTTGCAGATAAAGCAGACGATGATCTGGAGATGACCACGGTGTGTCATCGGCCGGAGGGACTGGATCAACTTCAGGCTCAGACCAACTTCAGCAAGAGAGAGCTGCAGGTGCTGTACAGAGGCTTCAAGAACGTGAGTCTGACTATTAGCTCAATATCCAGACATTGCATTTAACTATAAGACTAAATTATTGGATAGAAGATGGATTCAAACTTAATAACTAAAATTCCTGTCTTTGTAAATATCTCCTTCCTGTCTGGGGAGAAGATCTTGGAAACACAGTGAACACAAGGGAGACATTTTGCCATTGTGATTCAGCTTGTTCCTAAACATTCTTAATTTCTTGGATGATGTCTGTTAAAGGTGCAACGTGTAACGTTTCTCGTAGAGGGTCCACCAGCTGTTTATCTCCAAGGATTTCTTTGCCTGTAATATTACATAGTATGGTATTAAACTTGTGTATCTCCATATAGATATATATAGTAGGTGACAACACAGAGCCACTTTACTGGTCAGATCTGTGAAGGGCAGACCCAACCCGCAGTAAGATTCCAAGTCTTGTAATAGTAATGAGTAATGACAGTTGAGCAAAAGAAAAAAAAAGAATAAATGCAAGAAGATATGGTTAAAACTATACAGTGGGACATTCCAGGCAAAGCAATATCACCATGGGGACGAGTAGCAGGTGGCAGACCCTCCACCAGAAACATTACATAGTGCACCTTTAGATAACAGCGTCTCTTTAATATCTGCTTGGTAGTATGTGTAGTCTTCCACTGACTTTCCTCTCTGCAGGAGTGTCCCAGCGGCATAGTAAATGAAGACACATTCAAACAGATCTACTCACAGTTCTTCCCACTTGGAGGTAGTGTCTATACTTTTTTTGTTTTTTCCAGTGCTGTTTACATCAATATATTTTTACTTATTCTGTATATGATTTCCTTTCTTTTACAGATGCAAGTCAGTATGCTCACTACCTGTTTAATGCATTTGACACAGCACATTCCGGATCTATAAAGTTTGAGGTTTGTTTTGTTACAATGACTGCCTAAAAATTATTTAGCCTTGTTCTAGTCTCTTTGTCAGTGAACATTTCACCATTGATTCTTTGCAGGAATTTGTAACAGCCCTCTCCATTCTGCTCAGAGGAACAGTCACTGAAAAGCTACAGTGGACATTTAACCTTTATGACATCAATAGAGATGGTTATATTAACAAAGAGGTGAATCTCTTTGTATAATAGTATAATATCACCTCTGTTACAGTTTAAACTAAATTGACTTTTTGTGTGTCTGCTGTCTAAACAGGAAATGACAGACATTGTCAGGGCAATATATGACATGATGGGCAAATACACTTACCCTGTGCTTAAAACAGACACTCCCAAGCAGCATGTGGATGCCTTTTTCCAGGTATGAGATGAGAATAGTTTAGTAATGAGGCCACAGTAGTTTAATGTAGTTTACTTGTGTTACAAGACAAGCATAGTGTTTTGAATGATCTCAAATGTGACTCATATTTTTGGCTTTGCATCTTTGCAGAAAATGGACAAAAACAGAGATGGTGTCGTCACACTAGATGAATTCATCTTGTCATGTCAAGAGGTAGACCATTTCAGTACTTTCTGGTGTAGATACCACATAAGCAAGTGAAGCCTCATTTGCTGTTATCAATACTGTATGTGCCATTTGAAGTCTTTGATGGGTCTATACTGCCCCCTTGTGGCGTAATATCTAAGTGCAACCGAGTTGAGCCTACATACACATTGTAAAGTTCTTCTTTTGTTTTATATGCAGGATGAAAACATCATGCGCTCACTGCAGCTTTTTGAAAATGTCATCTAGCTGACCAACAAAATCAGAAAAAGCAAAAAACAAAGACAGAAGAGGAAAGGTCAAGAGGAGAAACACGGATTATAAGCCCAAAGGAAGAATATATATGGGATTTGTGTCATTTGGGTGTGACAGCTTATGAAGACTGCATGAAGGACACGGGACCAGCCCCGGTTCAAACTCAGCCCTTTATTTCATACAGCCTCAATGTGACTACTCGCCTCCTTCAGTGTGCACTTCAATCCAGTGTGTAAATAGAAACTCTCAAATACAAAACTAAGGACCGTTCTTGTAAATTAAATAGAATTTTAAGTACTGGAAGCTTCTACTAAATATTAAAACATATTTAAAAATAGGTTAAAGCACAATCAACCATTTCTAAGGACATTTGTATCAATGTGACAAAAGTGAGCAATATGTTACGCATGCACAACCGCGTCTTGTACAGTCTTTGTGTGCCATGACAGATATTGTGGCAGTTCTCATCTGATTTAATGGACTCCAGCTGGTTTATGTCAACTATCCCTGTGTGTTTAGTAGTGTCGATAAGTGTTACATTCGATTGTATATATCGTTAATGTTATTTGTGACATGAACATGCTGTGTATACTTTCATGTATGTCTGTGGTGCTGGTCTTCTGTCTGTCTTTCTGTCATGTGGCTCTATCGACCCTGTTTTCCAAATATCTTTGTACATGAGCGTGTGGTGTCCTGACGTTATCGTTTGCCTAAATCATTCAAGTACAAATCAAACCTTGAGAAAACGCTTGTCATAAAATATTTTTGTTCAGTTATTGACTCAGAAGGACCAACTGTTCACTGTGAGGAGAGCAAGTCAAAAATTACGTGAAGACCTTTTCACTGGTTTTGAAGGAGAGGAAGCCATTTTTTCCAAAAGAGCCATTGATGCTTTCCTGATTGAATGAGACCTAAAAACAGATTTCGTAATATCTGCTGTCATGCCCACTCACTGTGCTTTCAAAATATAACAGGTTGAGACACCTCAGACAAGAAGACAGACAGTTCAGAATGAAACCATACATGTATTGAAATATTGTATAAAATCATTATATTTATCAATAAACTTTTCAAGAAACAATGTATGTCTGGCGTTTTTCTATTGCTCCATGCCACATGTTATGTTCATTTGCCATTACTTTTATGCATCAAAGAGGACAAGCAAAAAGGTCACAGTTGTGTTTTATACTGTTATATACACACCTTTACAATGAAAGTACAAAAAGACATGTAAATTATGCCTCACAAACGAAGCATGATATTGTGCATATGAGAAATAACTTAAATAAACATGCATCACTGTCTTTATCACCAGGCTGTGTTGAAATTACTGCTGACATTCGTTTTCATTATTTTTCTAGACTTTTATCATCTAACTGAAGTTCACAGTGGGGAGCAGTTTGATTGCGACAGTGCTATAGGACAAAGGGAGTCACAATTGCAATCTGAAAGGGTCTAAGTGGCAGACCATTTATCAGAAGTACTTCTCATCCGCAATTGCACAGAGACATTTGTTGGTAATAAAATAAAGTGTGAAAATCATTAAAAACACATTTTTGAACGTAACATTTTGTCTCGTTATTATGGGGGCTTCCATTTTCCCAAAACAACCCTACAAAACTAATCTGCCCAAGAGTAAACTACTGACATGAAAAGAAATATGTGCGGGATATTGCTTCTCGATCCTTCTAAGGGTCCATAGAGGCAGAAGAGTCTTCATTTTCTTCACAAGATATACACTGATAACAATGACAAGGTGGCACATATGAGAAGTTTGACAGGCTCCAGATAAAGGATTTTGTCCAAGATTAAACGCTTTCCTTAGGATTAGGGCACATTTTAAGGTCCACATTCAAAGTCGGGAAGACGCAATCCTCGTAACTGTGCGTGTAAGAGTGCATAATCTTCCACAACATAAGTAATAAAATGGGTCTGGGACGCAGTGCATTTGCTCGAGGGTCTACTCCCTCTCCTCGGCCCACGGCTGAAGGTTCTGCAGCGCGTACAATGAGGAGTTGTGGGCGCACAGTGGATCGGACACCGCTGATTCGCCGAGGGACTTCTGGAGGGCGGACTGCTGCAGCTGGAGGATGAGACGATTGGCTTGTTGACGCTCCGCCTCGCGCTCTTCGGCTGTCTGTCTCCTGAACACGGCATAAAAAGAAAATAAAAAAGGTAACTTCTTTTAATAAAAAATTAGTTCATTAAAAATAAATAGTTTAGTACTTTTTTTTTAAACGAACGGTATAGTTTTTTTTTTTTTTTTTTGTTTTTTGTTTTTCTTCAAAATTTGCAAAGTGAAACTGCGCATATACATTTTAACTAACCATAAACTCACAGACGTAGCCCATTACTGACTGTAATTTAAATAACTCATTAATATATAGGCCTATATATAATTCAATAATACGAAGCCCAGTGCAATATAGGCGAGTTTTTTTTACCACCTCTTAGCCTACTATATAGCCTACCATTTTATCATTAATCATAACCATTAATTTATTTTGCAGTAATAACAGTAGCCTATATTATCCTACTGACTAACTACTTTTATTTCAGTATTTGCTGTTCCGTGTCATCTAGGGTCATGCCACCTTGAAATCACGTGACATATTAGGAAATGTTTACGGGTAAAGTTCCGAATGAAACGCCGCTAATAATAAATGGCTAATAACATCTATATCTGAGTACTTTAGATCTTATCTTGTGAACACTTGTCAACTCTAAATCTATGTGTATCAGGACATATAACTCACCTCCATTTGGTCCTGCGGTTCTGAAACCAGGTCTTAACTTGTGCGTCAGTCATCTTGAGGCTCTTGGCCAGAGCGGCCCGCTCGGCACTAGCCAGATACTTTTGGCGGTGGAAGCGCTTCTCCAGCTCGCAGATCTGCACACGTGAAAATGACGTGCGTGGCTTTTTCCTCTTTGGAGGTGTTCGGTTCTGGTATGGATGTCCTATTCGCCTCGTGACGGCAAACGGAACCAGGGCAGCTGCAGGTAAAATACACACATCCATGGTTAATAGGTGCCAAATGATTGCCAATAATAAATAATGTTTTCTAAAGGTAATATGGGTCATAGAATAGGCCTGCAAATATATCCAATATTTTAGCAGTTTGAGATAATTAAACCCGTTTATTGTTGACTAATCAGTTATTTATTTTTTACTTCAAATATGGCTATCCTATAATAATAATAATAATAATAATAATGATAATAATAATAATAATAATAATAATACATTTCTCAATTTGTCTAAAAATAATTATTAAATATTATTATATTATTTCAGATATTAAGTTTTAAGGTTCTATTTTTGCTGATTGCACTAGGCCCAAATGTTATAAAATATTTCATTTAAGAAAGAAATGTAGGCCTACTAGCTTACTATTATGTTGTTAATCTTTTCTTTCAGTTTTTCCTTTTGCTGTGTCTTTCTCTAAGTGTTTCTGTAATATTTATGAATAATTAAAAGTCTTGTCAATAACCCTTAAAGCTATGAACACGTGCTGGTTGTTAAACGACGATTTTACTGAAATGTGAAATATTAATGACAGCAAAAGCCTATCTTACCTGATATCCTGTCCTTTGCAAACCTGTTCCCAATCCATGGGAAACAGAGCCCTCCGAACCCGGGAACTGCGCTCTGCACGGGTGTTGGAGGTCCAGTAGCCGTTACGGGTCTATGTGCCGGAACCCGAATAACCCCTCTGCTCCCTAAACTCCTACTCTCCCCGTACGAGCCAGCGGCGTCCACTGGGGGCATGATGCCAGATAGGGAGATGGAGAGAGCAGTGTAAGAGGGCGCACTGGCTCCTGTTGGACTCCCCAAACTATAATACCCATCTCCGCTACTTGAGTCCGAACCGCTCTGTCGTCCGGCTGTGCGTGCGCTCTCTGGCTCTGTCCCTGCGCCCAGGATCTGATCTATACCGAAACTGATGGGCTCGTGCTGGGCCGGTTTGGGAGGAGGACTCGTTGCGCGCGGTGATCGCTCCATTTCCGTCTTTGTTGTGCTTCAAAAGAAAAAAGATTGCTCTCTATATATTTGCTTCACAGTGTGGTTAAACTGTTCCTTTAGTCAAAGCTGCTCGTGTCTCCATCGTTGTCTCTTTGCTCGTGTCCAGTTCTTGTCCGTGACGCACCAGCAGGCCTCTTGTAAAGACTCTCCTCTCTGCATGCTCTGCGCTCAAACTTTGATGGGCGTTCAGAGAGATGTGACGCTCTGTCCTCTCTCCACACGTCAAAACGCCCCCTCCATCTCTGCGCGCCTTCTATTGGCTGCCAGAACCGTGACTGATTGAAAGTTAATGGGAGTGGGCCCTCTATTTGGCACAATAACCAACATGTCCCATAACCACCGGCGCTAGACTGATAGACCTTCTAGATGTCAACAAATGGCTCTTCTCCGAGTCGCCGTTACGCGCAACATCTTTATCAATATAATGAAGAGTTACGAGCGATGACAACTTTATGGAAATGTGTCTCATCGGGAATCACTCAGATCAGTGCTTTTACATTTGTTCCATCTCCGTATAACTCCTTCTATGTTTCGAATATAAACATGAAGTGTTCTAAAAAACGATTTGAATAGCAGGCTATGTTTTAGATGAATTGAATAGTGACCATTACCGACCTTAGCGCGCGTAATTTGTCCTTTATGCACAGATTGAGTGAGGTTTATGTGACAGCCACAGGGATAAATCTTCATGAAAACCGTCTTACTGGAATAGAAATGTATCCAGTACAACCTTGCCAAATATGTGTTCCTGTTTTACTATGCTGCATTTATGTTAACCAGAATGCCAATGTTATTTATGTTTGCAAGATTACGAAAGCTTGTTAATTGGATAAGTGACTAAATAAGCAATTTATTGTACATTTATTTCAAAGATTCGGTCGAACAGTCTGTGCGCAATGACGCACAAATAATCCTGTATTTAGGCCTAGTTTAAATAGGGACGTGGAAAACCAATAGTTGTGATGCTCAGTGCGCCCCTCTTATTTGTTCCTTGTTGCTGTGGCACATTAAATGAGATGACAAGAGAAAGCCATGGGCTACTGCAGATAAAGTGTCCGGCCTCTGGAAGTAGTAGCTGAGCGCTCACATTCAATGGTAGAGGCGCCCAAAGTGACCCCATAATCTCATTTGCACTAACTTGTCTGTGGGACAGACAAATGCGCGTGTGGTGTGGATGCGGCAGGTGGCTTTTTAAGATATCACATTACATCAGCGTTACAAACTAAGCAGGGAAACTTATTGGGCCAATCAAGTCAATTTATGATGAAAGATGGTGGGTAATAATAATTATCATTTATTTTGTAAGCTTTATGTAGCTACACGAAAGTTATAACGCGTCCGTTTTAGGTGGAAAATAGTGGTTATTATTATATTAAAACTTAAAGCTCAAAGTTGGCACTTCTTTCAAAATGAAATCTATTAAACTATTAATGTGCAGTCTGCGGCTAAAAACGTCACACAAAAATGCAAAGATATGCCGTTGTATTGAAGTTAATATAAACACGCCACTTGGCCCCTCACAATAAAACCTTATGAAGCAATATGAGCCGGGACAAGGCCCGAGGTGTTTGTTTGGCAATATGGACAGAGTCTGAGCGTTGGCCGCATCTCCGTGCCATATGCGCGCTCACCGGTGGCTTTTGATGGGAGAGATGATGGGGCTGTTAGCTGTCAGCTTCATGGACATTTCCCTTATTTGTTTATCCGGTTTTGACAACAACAACAACCCAAATAAATTAGTGCCAGTGCAGCCATATAATTTTTTCCTTTATCTTGCATATTGAAGGAATAAAATAGAGATTGTTCTCCTATAGACAAATAACCATGAACATGAAGGGCAGACGGGTCATGTGTTAAGTGTTAGTAATCTGGTGTAATCCAATGATTAAAAGTCATTATTACACATTAGCGGTGACCTGCGGAGATATCACAGTATTACATCTTATCCAAAATGCGCCAGACCAACCCCCACCTCGCCCTTTGGCACACTTTATTAATTTATTGACGCTCTGAAAGAACACGTTTTCCCCTTTACTCAATAATTCTTTCATCACAAAAAGAAAATAGTATGAAAGTAAAGGAAACGACACCCCCTAAGCTTTTGTCATTGTCTGGTGTAGGCCAAAATGTTTAGTGTTTCTGAAAAAGCCTGCAGCAACGGGCAAACAATTAAGACGCACATCAATCCTGGCGTTTTCATCCACGGGCAATCCAAAAACTGACACGGTGATTCCAAAAGTCCAAAAAGAAACGACAACAAAAGAGTGAAAGAGTGCGATTTGTTTGAGAAATTACCACTTGATCTGCATAATCGGGGGGTCTGGGCTGCTGCTCTGGTACCCGGGGGCTGCGTTTTTATTGCGCGTCTCTTCGCCGTTATCAATTTCAGCAGCGCGCCTGACTTTTTAAAAAGGAGGGGACGAGGCCGGCTGCTTGTGAATAATGAATGACACGCTTTTATATTGTCGCTAAAGTGCCCGTGATGTTCCAATATGAAAAGGCAGCGGTAAGTAATAGTGCATTTAAAGGGGATGTAGTGTATTATTATGATGTAAAAGTCAGGGAGATGAGCGGAGAGAGAGCGGTGGCGCGCGGAGAGCACTGAGAGCGCACAGATTGTTTTATTACAATAAGAGGAGATGAGTTTGCCTCGCAGCGGAATGGGGACCAGTTAATGAAACTTTACCGCAGCTAACGATTTCCCCTCCCTCGCTCTAAAAACCGTCCTTATGAAATATTTAAACTATTTAATATAGGTAGTATTAAGCTGAAAGACACTGGCATGGGCCATCTGACAACATTTACAAGGCTGTAGATTTTTAAAAGTTGCATAAACACTGCTTTATGGGGCTTTACAAGCGGGAGAGCAATGTTGTAAATCACCTTACATTGGGAGTAATGATGTGAAATGTGCTTTACTGTTGGCAACACTGCTCCAGTCACAGGCTGAACACAACCAGTGAGAAAGTTTGGTTTTGCTTTGAGTTCAGTCTAGATTTTAATTCTGAATTATCATTATGACAATAACGGTTTTAGTCAGTTGTAGGCTGTATAATTAGATCTGATATGGCTTTGTTCTTGTTGCTCTTTGTGACTTGTTCATGCAGCTATTAGTTTACGTTTTATTGGGGTTGCAACAATTATTTTGCTAATTGATTTATCTATTTTTTAAAATAATCAATTAATTGCAAAAAGCCCTGTGAATATGAGATTTTTATTAAATATTTACCAGATGACACAAAAGTGATGCTACTTGAGGACATGATGGAGTAAGCTATACAGACAAAATGTCTTTCATGAAAAGAACACTAAATATATGTTTTCTGTGTTACTTTGATCTAATTTTTGTTATAAATCCTCTTCTCATAGTACAGCTTGTTTTGCATAGGCTAGTACATAACGATTATCATTTCCTAAATTGATGATTATCTCAATAGTTGATAAGTTGTGATTAATCAATAAGCTTCCAGCCCTGTGTTTTATTTTACAGCCAACTATGTATATCTAGGCTACATTTTGTTTTTGATCATGAGATTTACAGTTAGGCCTATTTTATTGATTACATTTTTACCATCATGAACAGTCAAAGCACTGTACATTATGGGGCTATTTACCAGTTCTTCGTAAGCACTCACTGCACTGAGGAGGATTTAATGGTAAAACTCCCTGCACACTTAGTGATTTGTTACAGTTTTTCAGTCATTTAACAATGAGTTTTTATATTGAATGAGTTTTATCTTTGTTGATAGAGAGGAAAAAACTATCTGATTTCAATCTAATTTGCACTTGGACATTACAGATGCATACAGGCAGCAGTCTGTCAATACACAAAGCTGTGTTTTTGTCTATAACAGGAGCCTGAGCGCTCCAGTGCTAGCGTGTTGGGTTTCATATTGACATCCTCAGTGGGACTGTTGGATGAGAGCAGAGAGCAATGGGATCCCCCATAAGGGACATGGTCGGGGCCATCATCTTCATATCGTGCTCCTGTCACTGGACTAATGCTCTGAGGAAACAACGTAAGTGTCAGACATTTAAAAAGCACATGTTAAATGTCAGTGTAAATGTCAAACATAGGGCTGCAGAGATATTGCTGGATTTGAATGGCCAGATGAAGGCTGTCATGAGCAGATGCAATTTATTGGGAAAAAAAAGCATATTTCACTTAATAGTTTATGAAAGTTGAATTGTTTGCTTTGAGAATGATGTATTAGTTCAGTGGAGGACAGTTAACAGCAGACAAATAGTGATTAAAAGAGGAAGCAGCAATCAAGTGAACATAGGTCTTGTACACAAATCAGGATGTCTCTGTATCAGCATGCATATTTAACAAGGGAAAGATGCCCCGACATAGTAGATATTAATTTCATTGAATTGTAAATACTTTACCAGTGAGGAAACAATGCCCTGTGTGGTGTGTGTGTGTGTGTGTGTGTGTGTCTGTATGAGTGTATGGGCCATGTTAGCCTGTCTGATGGTTGAATGCATGGCTGCCTCTTCACGCTGGTTAAAGCCAGGGAGGAGACAGAGAGGAGGAGGATGTGAGTTAACCACAGGCACACTGAGTTATAGGCAAAAAGAGAGAGAGAGAGAGAGAGAGAGAGAGAGAGAGAGAGAGAGAGAGAGAGAGAGAGAGAAAGAGCGAGAGAGAGAGAGAGAGAGAGAGAGCTGAGGATGTGACAGAGTTAAAGCATTAATGGGGGTCATTTGAAGCTGATGATAATTGAACACATGGCTTGGGTTTGAACTATTGTATTTCCCACAGCCTGGTCTGCTTTTGTGATTGTTGCCATGATCCCTAAACCTTGGCTTATCTTTATTATTGAGTGATAAGTAAAAGTTTGTCTGCTTAGCAATGACACCGTATTATCATTGTAATCCAGCTTTGACTCTGGACGGACAGATTCATGTTTTTTAGTAATTTACGAATTTAATGACAAGTCATTAATTCATGGGCGCATGTGCGGGGTCGTGTCAGGATGCATGTTAATTTAAAAGCAGCTGAGTGCTCTGAACACCCCTGGATGCACTGCTAATGTGCTAATTCATTACTGCTTGTGTTCAGTTGAATTGCGTCGTCACTGTGTTCTCCATCTCTCTCTGTCTGGATTCTCTCCGCTTCATAAAAGCCGATTATCTGCATGTCCAGCCACTCTCTGTTGCCTCTTGACCTCGTCACCCTGCCTGTTGCCTTGCCCACAGGGTGTTCAGGAGAGTGGTGATGGGGGGCAGAGGACCAGCTGCCACCAGCACATAGAGCTCTATAGGCCTGGCAGAGGGACTACTCCAGCCCCTGCTTCTACGGGCCTTCTGGCCCCTCAGGGCAAGGGGGGGGGGCACCAGCCTCATGCCACCAGCCCCACCTGTCTAGCTCCAGGCTGACGACTGTGACTGATTGGACACACAAAGCCACACAAACATATTGTTGCTTATTGACCCTGAAAATGTAATCTCTCTCACCTTTGATTTGCTTCATCACTGATAGTTGGTTTTAATCTTCACATCCTACACATTTTTATTATTTATTTCATACAATAGTATGATAATAGTCAAACATAAAAATCTTGCATTTCCAAAAGTATTTTTGATTTCTAAAAGTGCTCATATCCAAGGGGAATGAGTAATCTCTTATCAGAGCAACGTTAAAACACTGCCCACACGGGAGGGGTCTTTTGAAAACAGTCCATATGCTCATTTCCTGCGTGACCATGTCCACACACACACAGTTACAGTGGGATACACAGGGGCAGTTTGCTCTGAGGCGTGAAAGAGCTCGAGCTAAGTGAGGCCACTCTGGAGCTCTTCTCTATATTGATTTCCCATTATCAGAGGCCAGTCCCACTGGAGTCATTAGTGCTGGGATCAAACAGACAGACAGAGAAGGAGACTAATCCCAGTCACTTACACCAGCACGGGCGGATCACCTTACCTCCCCGAGGGCTGGAGGGCCAGAGTGGAGCAGAGAGGAAACCAGGAGAGGGGGTGCAGTGCAGGACAGTGCTAGGGCTAACAGATGGAGATGAGAGGAAGAGCCGAGGTGGGGTTTCACAGTGCAGTGTTCACGGGCAAATGGTAGACACTCTTTGATCACTTTATTTGGCTTTTTCAGTATTGTGGCAGAAATGCATTGTCTTACGGTCTTCTCTCAATTTTCTTTTTTTTTTTCCTCTTGAGCGAGATTTTGTAATTCAAGATTGCAATGACAGATGATTTTCTTTTGTTCAACTGTGACAAATTGTAACAAATATAATGCCTCATCTGTCTTTCTGTCAATAATTTTATGGTAAAGATTCTATGATGAATGGTTTTCATGTTGCTCCACTTGAAAAGTCGACACCACAGAAGGAAAGAATATGAAATGTGAAATACTCTTTTGGTCCCTTGCTTAATAATTTTGGTGGATGTATTTATTCTCTATGGATTCGAGGAGAGCAATGAATTTGTAGGATGAATCAACACCATCCATCTTATTCACTTCTGCCTGCCAGCCTGGTTTGGTCAAGCTTTATATTGTATCCACACACATTCAGTGAGCATAAACCAGTCTACAGACTCAGTGCTCAGGCGGGGGTGACCCTGGCCCGACCCCCCCACTGACCTTCAATCTGTTCCCCAACCTTACACCACGAGCGCTGGGCCTCTCCAGGATGCTCTTTGCTGGCATAGGCCTCAGTGTGTGTTGTGATGGATATCTCCTCAGACAGTACCCTGTGTGGCCAGTGTGTGCGGTGCCTTACCCTCTGCCCCCTCCCACCGGTGTTAATTGATTCTTGGTGTGCTTCGCTGATTGGTGTGAGGACCCCTAGAGGCGGGATCTCTCTGCATCAGTGCCCCCTCAACCATTTACTCTGTGGTAGCACCTTTCAAACGCACTTAGCACACATAATTACATTTTAGAAGGATCAAATCTACGCTACGGGAACGTTTCCAAAAGAGCGGCACGGGACTCTGGTAGGGATTAAGATTGTTTGAGTTTTTCACAAATAAAAGTGTAAAAAATAAACACCATCAACAACAAAAACAAGCAAAAACAATCAAACAAAAACCTTAAAATTTCTGTGAAATAAGCTCACCCTTTTCTTAAATCATTATTGGCCACTCGAAAAAAGTTTTGATTACATGATTCTGTTATAAATGCTGTAGAACCAACAGGGCCAGAGGAGCCATAGACATGTATGTGTGTGAGGGGGTTTTCACACCCTGGTAAAGAGGAAGCTGGCTCGCTGACATGAGCAGATTGTATGAGATGATCCACTTAGAAAAAAATGAGTGTCTTCGAGGTGATTCATGGACAGTATAGGTGGGTGTAGGTGTGTATGTGTGTGTGTGTGTGTGTGTGTGTGTGTGTGTGTGCGCGCGCGCGAGGGAGCAGGCCAAAAGACAGTAACACAGATGAATCTTGGGTTATTAATTTCCAGCCGCGGCCCCTGGGTGAGATGTTAATATAGGGCTGATTGTGACTAATTTCTTATTAATTGCCATCAGCGATTACATAGTGGCCAGTAATATGGCCTAATTTGTTGAAATGAATTTGGTTTTCAGAAGACATTTTAAGTGCTGCAGGTGGAGGGAGTGTGCTCTTCTTTTTGTTTGTCAGTGGTAAAGTTTTAAAGTGGCATTGCTGTGTCCATGCTGTTAGTTTTGTGAACTACTTTTGTGGTGAAAACTGTTACTATACTGATAAATGCCTTCTTTGTACTTACGTTTTGATTTGTTATGTCTTGAGAGCTTGTACACCAATATGCTGTTTTAAATGCCCACAATGATTTTTATTTCATTTATACAAGCTCGCACATAAGTATGATGTCTGTGGTCATTACTGCCGGGCACAGGGACGTGTACGTTGCTGTGTTGCTTTGTTGAATGTTTATAGCTTCCGTTAGTGCAGTCACAATGACCACTGAGGAACCAGTAGATACAAAATCCAAATCCCTCTATAAAAGAGAAGATGCCCTCTGGGCAGCCATAGCTCATAGTTGGCCTGATTTAGTGGCAGCCTGGAATCTGGGCTTGAATAAAGACAGAGCGAGCGAGGTGAGAGTGGGGGAGAGAGAGAGAGACAGAGGAAAAGATAGCTCCCCGTGTGATAAATAGCCCCAGCTCTTTCTATTGCATTAGCCATCCGGGCCGATAGATTGCGAGCCCAATAGACCCAGACGTATGCGATTGGTTTCTCATATAAAAGTTGCATATTAAATTCCTTCACAGGACTGTGCCCCCCAAGCATGAAGGAGGGATGGGAGGAATGGGAGTTAAAACGCAGAAAGTGCAGAAAAGACTGGAAGAGCAAGAAAAAGGCTTTTTATGAGAGGTGAGGCGCTGGAGAGAGTTGGGGAGGACTCAGAACAAGGAGAGGATAATGGCAGCAGGAAAGTAGCTTGATGGTACCAAAGACAAATGGTGATGTCATGTATTTAATAAGTCCGTGGATATTGGACGATGAGTGAGACCGTGCGTCCATTTAATCAGCATTGCTTCCCAATGAAGATTTCTCTCCTGTTTTGTGCTTGCTCCCCCTTCTTGTTTTCTCAGCCGCTCTCCACATGCTAACGACCGCTCTAATTGTTTCCAAGCTCATTAAGACGCTGATGTTTTAATAGTAATTAATCCGTCATTTGCCTACATGCAAACACGGGCCACTGAGGTTTGTTCCAACACGCTGCTAATCCAGTAGCCTAGTCAAAGGAGACAATATCCTGCTAATTTAGCTCATCACGGTTAATTGGTTGTTAAGTGCCTTTAATTACCAAGCAGGCTGTGGGATTTGGGTCGGCAGAAAAAGAGGGAAGGCAGTAGTTATGTGCTGTGTGTCTAATGGCTCTTGTGTGAACTTTGATAGCTGATGTAAACGACTAAAGGGCACACAGACACACAAGTGTTGACCCGCTTCTGCATCCTTTGCTCCTTTCCTTCTTTACTCTGTCCTTCCTTGTCCCTTCCTCCATCTCTGTCTTCCTCTTTCTCCAGATATTATTAACTCATTAAGTTTTTTTCATTATTTTTAATAAAAGATGAGTTATGGCTTTAGCCTCAGTGTGGCAGCATCCCCTACCTCCCCCTACCTCTACCTCCCTTTCCTTCTCTCTTTCTCTCTCCAAACCTTTTAACCACTCCATTCCTCTGTCCCATCCTCCAGGGCCTGTCTAGTTCTTTTTGACCATACTGTGTACATCCTTCTATCCATTTGACCCCTGAACTTCTGCCTTTGACCTGAGTGTCGCCGGTTACCACCTTCTGTCCATCGTTTTTGCTTTCGCCTCATTCACTTGCGTCTATCAATCATGTCTCCAGCTCATAGCGCTGAGCAGTCTTTAGATGGCATTCATAAGATTTATGATTCATGAATCCACAGCGTTTGATGGAGAGAACAGACAGAGAAAGTGGAAAAGAGAGCGAGAAGAAGAGGGCTCTGTCGATGACACACTTGAATAATGACAATGGGTATGATTGATAGCCTGTGTAGTGCTGGCCTGTTTGTGTGGCATTGCCCCATTGAAAATGTCGCATTTTTAGCACAGATTAATTTGATGTAAAAGAAGCAATGATTAATGACCTTCATGTAGTTTGAGCAGTCAATGGTCAGCTCCAAAAGCAGAGAAAATGAAAGTGCGGAGGAGAGGAGCAGGTGACCTGAGGTGTCAGGGGACACATACAGCTTATAGAGGAAAAGAAACGCTCAAAGATATGAACTCTGATGAATGCCTCACTGCTGCTGCTGTGTTAACCATTCAGGGTTTTAGCCATTAAAAGACTTAATCAAATATTAATGCCACTTCAGTGTCATTTCCTCACGTTTATGACCCCTCTTCATATTAGTTTTAGGAGGTTGTCCTGTCTCTATTGCAGAAAAAGTTTAATATAGTAACATTTGTATTAAGAGGTGTAATAATGTCGTACAAAGTTAAGTGAGTGGGAATGAATTTTAGATATGAATTTAATACTTCAAAAATTAATACTGTATAAGGAATAAAGGGTAGGTGTGGCATACATTTCTGTTTTCATGGGTAGCTGGAGTCTGTTACTTCCAAGATGTCATATTCCTTCACTTTGTACAATTTAAACTAAGTGCTAAAATAAGTACTTTTTTAAATGATATGTTTTAAAATGCTGAGACATGATAGATTTGAGTGGAGCATTTATAGGTGTGTACAATCACACCAGGAAATGCAGGAAAAGCTGCAGTTGTACAACTAATTGTTAAAGGACTCTCTTGAGTCAGAAACATTATAGTGCACTGTGGTCTTCAAAAAAGTTTATTTGTAAACATTTTTCTAAATATGACTTAAATGAAATTGTACTCTTTAATCAAATTTTATTTCAGTTCATTTGCTTTATTTATTAACTGAATTCATTTATACCATAGCCTATGGGAGTTGCAGATTATAGTATAAATGGATAAACCTTTACACTGAAAATACTATGGCAATACAATTTTCTATTTCTGAAACAGAACTTAATCTTGTTTATGTAAAAGTCCAAGTGGCATTTCTGTAGCAATTAACATGGTTTCATCTTACACCAGTTATATTCACATGCATCTACAGTCTGCTGATGGTAATGACTGAAACAAGAAACAGGACTTTTGGCAGAAAACACATTTGGCCATATGGCTTCATCTGGGGTTTGAGCTGGTGTCACACATTGTTTGTTCTGAGCTACACATTGACACAAAGGACACTGAAGCAAAGTTAAAGTCTGTAAAAACTAGATGTCCATTTTAGCTGGTGTCTTGGTTAACCAGTTGTACATTGTCCTCGAGACAGCTTCATCTTGACTATTCTTCATAGTTTACACTCAGCATGACCTGGGCTTAAAAAGAGTTAAATGTGTTCAGTAAACATGTAGAAACCCAGTGTGAATCCTAATAAAACTATATAAATGTAATATTATTTTATTGCAATAAGTACATAATATTTGACAACTGGATCATTCTTTTTAAACATCTATTTCTTTCTGCTTGGATTAGTAAAACTTTATAATTACTGCAGCTTAATTTGCCTTAATAAAGCATGAACAAAGACTTTATAATAAACAAATAATAAAAGAATGATTCAGGGTTAGGATAAGCCTGAATTAGTATTTATGCTATTTAAGTTGTTAATTACCACTAAGCCTGAATCAGTCTTAATAAACTATTTGCTCATAATAAATTCTTTGTTCATGTATTAAGGCTGTAAATAAGGTGTAGTTATTGTCAAGTGTAACATTTGCCTTAGATGTTTGCTCTGAGATGTTTGTCGAAATATCGAGAGCATTTATCTTGAGTGTACCTTCACAGCATCTGATAGTATGTTTTGGTTCATTGCATTTTTGTATTTTATGGAAAAAAGGCATACTTCTTTTATATTTCAGTACTGTAATAGGGACTTACCTGTCATTTCCATTGACGTCTGTGGGTGTGGTGCCATTTGTCAGTTGTACAGCTGTAGTTGGAGCTGTGTCACTGTGTATTTCTTTAAGACTGAAGCTCTGGTCTGTGAGTCCTGCTCTGCATGTGTTGGGCATGTGGCCGCACAACAGTGTCACCTCTGTAAGGTTCTCTCTGGCTAAAGGTAAACAAGATGAACGTGTATGAGGCAAATTTAAATATGATTTTCACTTAGCTGAACTGCTTCACTTTTACCTCCGGTCATAATGGGCGATGGCTGTCTGCTCCTCCACCCACTGAAGGGCCATCTACACCTGAGTATGTGTGAGTATGCTGACCTGAAGTCTCTGTTCAACGCTCCATACAGAAAAGGGTTCAGGGCGGAGTTGGCGTAACCCAGCCACAGCACTATGGGGTATTCTGGCACTGTGTTGGGGTCGGGGTGCTCCTTTAGACCTAAAACTGTGAACATAATAAAGTATGGCAACCAGCAGATCACAAACGCCCCTATGACCGCTGCCAGTGTCACCGTGGCTTTGTGCTCTCGAAGTGCTATTGCTGTCACGTTGGAGACCACATGGGTAACCGTGGAGGAGTTTTTGCGGTTGTACGTGGTTACGCAGGTGGGGCGAGAGCTGGTGATGCGCTTGGCCTGTGCTCGAGCTATGCGCAGTATTTTCAGATAAGTCCAGCACATTGCTATAAGAGGAAGGTAAAAAGTGAGAAGAGAATCAGTGAGAACGTATGGCCGGTTGAGCTCAAATCGGCATCTCCTCTCCGACGCATATGGGCCTTGATTTTGCACTGTCCCGTTCACAGTGTTCCAGCCCATTTGGATTGGCAAAAAGGATACAGCTACAGACACTGTCCAGACTGTTATCATTGCTACTGCTACTTTCCAGGGCAAAACCATAGAGGTATATCTAAGAGGCATGGTTACAGCAAGGTACCTGTCAACACTGATGGCCAGTAATGTTAGAATAGAGGCTGTACAAAGCATTACATCCATCGATATGTAGAAGTTACAGAAGACGGGACCCAGAGGCCAGTCATTGTTGAGCTGAAGGAGGGCAGAGAATGGGAGGACCAGGACCCCCAGTAAAAGGTCTGTTATCGCCAAGGAAACGATGAAGCAGTTTGTGAGGCAGCGGAGACGACGGGACACGCACACAGCCAGGCACACCAGGACATTACCCCCCACAGTCAGAGCGATCAGCAGGCACAGGATCACTGCGAGGGCCGCATTCACCATGGTGCCATTGACTTCTCTAAGGATTCTGTGCTGGCATCCTGTTTTGTGCAAACTAAAAAGACAATGTTGATTTAGTATTTTTTATCACACTTTTAAATTACTGATTACATTAGAGCTGCACAATCTATCACAATAGACTCAAAATCACAGTTTGACTTGGCATAATTCGCACAAAAGGCTGCAATTATTTAGATCATAGAATGTCCTCTGTAAAGAATAATATTTTATTTTTATAGTCTTTTTACAGAAAAAAAGACTTCTACAAACATGTTCTGAAATTTATGAATTTCTTTATCAATTCATATCATTTGTGTTTTAATGCTCCCAGATCATACTTTTTAAACATATACCACAAACTTAATCGCTATCGCAATACTTAGAAAGCACTAGAAAGTTGGCATTTTTTATTTGTTTCAAAACTCTAGATTACATAAAATTATACTTACTGGGTGGTCCATTTTAACAGGAGATACCGTCATCTGTTATTTTCTATTATTTGAATGTAATATAAAAGCTGCTGTTGAATTCTCTGTCTAACCTGGATGCCATATAATCATAACTGTATTTTTGCTCCTATAACCCTTGCTATTTTAGACATATAGCTGTGACATTTTAAATCCTCATTTGGGTTGGGTGTGGAGTAGTCTGTGATGCCCGTTTCCTTCTCCATTTCTCATATAGTCAGCGGTCCATTGTGTTCTCCGTCGTGTCATCTGTCCTGCAGTGACACCTAGCGGACAGAGAGAAGTATTACACTCAGTGTGGCGAACTCCAGACAAAAAGCCAAGCCTTTAAATTTTTATATGGCCATCAGTCTATTTTAGATTTACCAAACACACTGCCCAGACCACTTCTTAAATAATAAAAAAAAAAACCTCATTTGATTGATGCAAAAATGTAAATGTGGTTACAACACTAAAGCCATTATTGCGTGTTCTGTTGGATTAGGATCCCCCCACTGGGCCACTTCAGATGTCTCTTTATTGTATACAACCCCACATTATGAAAAGAAAGAGTAATTTCCGTGAATAATTTAGTTTCTTGTTATCTGTAATGGATTCCTTACTTGCTACAATAAGCAGCCTCTATGTTGACATTGCTAATTTTCTAAGCAAAGGCAGCTCTAGCGTGTCTGCAGTCCTGTACTAATTATACCTGTGGATTTAAAAAAAAATAAATTTAATAAAATTGGTGCTCCTAATGAAAACTGGAAATTGGTGTGAATGTTTGAATTTAAAGGTGTACTATGTAACTTTTCTGGAGGGGGTCCGAAGTCTGTTTGGAATTGTTTCCATGGAGATGTTATTGCTTTGCTTTAAATTGTACACAATATGACATTAAACAAATCTGTCTTGCATTTATTCAACTACAGGTGTTTAAGTGCTCAAAAATATCTTGAACATTTTTACTGTGAGTGGGGTTGCCTCTCCACAAATCTACTCTGTAATTTAACTTACAAATCTCTATGGAGATTCATAAGTTTATAGCCATACTGTGGAACATTCTAGGTACATCTCCATGGAGACAAGCAATTTACCAACCCTCCAGCAGACAAGTTACACTGTGCACTTTTAAATTTTTATTTTTATAATAAAAAAAAAAACAAAAAACTTGTCCCCTTTGTTAAAATGTAGTGTTACATGCTATAATAAACATGGCAGCGATGTTTATAGCTTTGTGGCCATTTAAGGAGCCCCACACATGGAAAGTGTGCTGTGCATGAATGTACATTAGTGAGCAGTAGACATTGTTTGCTCTTCTATTTTTCAACACTGTAATGGATTATGGGACATGGGCCAAACACGGCCCAAAGCAGCGCACTTATCAAAGAGATACCGAGTCCTTCAGCTCACTAGAACAGCATACAGAGCCACCATAGAAAAACCCAAACCTAACAGAAAATGTTTACATAAAATACTCAAATTAAATAAACAAATTAAATCACACGGCATAGTTAAACAGAGATAATCAGAGTAGAGAACAGAACTTCATATTATAGTGGTGGGTAGAGTAGCTAAAAATTTTACTCATGTCAGGATACGGTTACTTAAAAAAAAAAAAAATACTTGGGAAAGTGCAAGTGCAAAAATAATCTTGAATCTTGAATCTACACATTGAGTCATCCATGATAGTCACGAAAAAGTGAAAAAGTATTGGGGTTGTCTTATTCTCAAGAAATAGAAATTTTGACTAGTAACTGATTGATAATTTTAAGTTGCATGTAATGCACAAAAATACAGAAAAACCCATGTACTCTCTTAAAAAATGTAAATGCCTTTATTGTTTATGGCATGTCCTAATAGACCTGAGTTCAAAAGTGTTTCAGCCTTCTGGCTTTCATCAGGGGGACAAACAGAATTCAAAGGGTGTTAATAAATACAAGGGTTTCATCAATAGTTCTTCTCCACCTGACAGGTAATGTGGGAAGTGAACGTATGAACCTATGAAGTGAACAGTGACTAAAAACAGATGGTATTGTTGTGGTGTATCCCAGTACCAAATAACCACATTTTAAAAACAGTGCATAATATAAATAAGAATAGCAAATAACTATAAAAACACAGTAAAATTAAGATCCTCATTTAGTCCAGGGTGTTAAGTGTGTAGATCTAAAATGTTTCCTTTTCGCTATTCATGTATGCACTATGTGCTTGGAGGCTGGGTTGATATTATGGAAGTCCAAAAAGTGTCTGACCATCAGGAAATTTGTATTGCCTGTACTGGTAGTTTATTTATGTTCTGCCTGTCTGTCCTGCAGAGGATTTTTGGTCATCTCTATGTAAAAAAAAAACAAAAACAAAAAGCTTCGCCAGATCAGCCTTGATAGATAGATAACAGATGAGGTTTGGCAGAAAATGAAATGCTTTATAGTATATTCTTTGTGTGAATTCTGTCTGTGAATGTCCAGAAATCTTTTAGTCTGATGTTGTTGTAATGATTACAGTTACTGCACTTATAGGAGCCCACTGGTCTAGATCCAAGCCAAGTCCTTTTGGAAACAGGGGGTTTGATAGCTGTGAGTGGGGCATCTTTTGAAGGTGATTCTGGAAAAAAAATTTGCTTTAAATTATGTAGATTTAAAAAAAAAACAAAAAAAGACATTCCTCTAAGACTACAAAGAAGCATGCTATTTTTAGTACCACATACAATTCTGAGGCTAACACAATAAAACAAATCCCAAAAAGGAACTCGAGTACTGTTGTAAGTGATAATACTACCTCTTGTAACATTTAAAAGATGCCCCACCCTCAAGGATAAACTGGTCCACAGCTATCGACCCCCTATTTCCAAAAAGGCTATGCTTGACTATTATACACACACAGAATATCTCATAAAGCATTTAATTTCTTGTAAAATCACATTTGTTATCTACAGAATCTGCCAAATTTGCAAGGTCAGGCTAGTGGCATAGTAAATATAAACTGATAAAATAAAATAACAATAATGGCTTTCTTTAAATAAAGGATGTACTGGCATTTCCAACACCATAAAAACAAGAAAAAATCTGAAAGGGTGGGGCTAGAAGTACAATTATTAGGCCCGAGCCCCGACGGCATATTAGTGATTCAAATTTCAGAACGATCGGACTAAGCATGTGCGAACGGGAACAAATCTTGACATTGGAAATTATCCAAAATTTTGATAGAAATTTGTGGCTTTGCCGTACGTAAACTGTGATAGTTTTCAAAATAAACTGGCTAACTTTTGATGCCCCATTTCTCTAGATAATGTATGGTGATTTTCAGCAGCTTTTTCAGAGAACACACAGGGCTATTGTGTTCGCTACAATGAGCACATGGGCAATGATGAGCGCATGGGCACATGCGAGAGCACGTCGTACAGCTTCGTCCTCTCGGTCGCTCCCTGCGTGAAGGGCAGTATTCCAGTAACCCACGGCCAAGGCCTGGGCCATATTTATAATTGCTAAAGCGAATGGAAGTCAATGGGAGGTCAGGGGGCGACAACAACAAGATGGTAACACGCTCGCCATTTATCAGTGACCCCATGGTGACGTGGGGAAGGTCAAAAATGCTTTCAAAAATGTATAGTATGCTGTTCCCATGTTAACGGATATATTGTTTTTGCTCAGATTATTATTATTTTAATTATTATTATTTATTATTATTAATTTTACTTCTGCTCTTTGAGCTCTAATTTGACCCCATAAACACATTCAAAAACTCACCAATCTTGGCCCAAAATTCAGAAGTGCCGAAAAATGGTGACAGTGCGCCACCTGGAAAGCTCAAAATACATTGCGCCCATGGGAGACGTCATGATGTCAACTTTGTCGTAGAGCCATGAAATTCGCTACACACGTTCGGTGGCGCTCTTGGATAAAAATTTTCTAAATTTTGAGTCAGCATTTTCACTGATGTTTCATTTTAACGCACTCCTCTGAAGGTGCTTCACCGACAGGGCTGAAGATCACCGTACATCATCTAGAGAAGTGGGGCATCAAAAGTTATCCAGTTTATTATGATAACTATCATGGTTTACGTGCGGCAAAGCCACAACTTTTTATCAGAATTTTCGATTACTTTCAATGTCAAGATTTGTTCCTGTTCGCACAGGCTTAGTCCGATCGTGCTGAAATTTGAAACACTAATGCGTGCTCTCGGCCTGAATATAATACATTATAAAGCATATGAAAAGTGAACACTATAGCGCCCCCTACCATAGACATGAAATGTCAACATTATCGGATTTGTACCAAAGTTGGGAATTAAATTCTATGCGTGACTACGAGCAGAAAAATATATTACAGACAGGGGGAATTTTTCACTCTTGGCCAGCAGGGAAGCAAAGACTCCTAAAAAAACATTTAAAGGTGCACTATGTAATTTTTCTGGTGGAGGATGTGTTGGCCTGGGCTGCTCTCAGGAAGGGACAATAGCGTACCAGGGTGGCCAAGTGAGAGGGGCGTGAGCACCGGGAGAGGGCTGTTCGATGCTGCTTGCGGCTTTAATGTGCTATTACTGTTGCTGCACTGAAAAACATGTTGCTCAAGTATAGGAGTAAAGGTATGGAAGAATATTCCAAGAGGTACAGTTTTATAAAAAATGCAGTATTCAAGCACTTCAAGTATTCAAGACAACACGAGTAAATGTAACTGAGTTCTACCCACTTCTACAGTAGGCTACTCTTGGACATAATAAAAACAGTACTGAAGTAAATGTAAATATTTCAGTGTATTCAAGTGAACAGTTTTGTTTCGATTTGTAAATCAGAATAGTATGTGGTCTAATCTTTCTTTGTTCTGTTTCTGAAGTAGACCCAGAGAAAACACTGATAGTAGCACTTTGCCTCTGAAGCTATATGGGCTCTGCTCTGTGAAACTGGAGCACATTCAAACATTTTCATTATGCAAAAAGTCACTCAAAGTTATGATCTCTTACCCACTATTGAGAACAGTAGTCTGGACTACTGGGAACTGCTTACATCAGTGTGTGTTTATGTAGGTCAGCCAACTGTATAACAACCTTGTATAACCCCAGAATGTATAATGTATATTTAATAGATTATGTGTGAGTTTCATACAGACAGTTGTTATTCCCCTGAGCCAAATGGACCATTCCCATGCTGCATTTTTGGTCTGGTCGGTGTATGGCTGTATTTATTTTCTGTGCTTAGCCCTGAGTAAACAACATTATTTAGGAATTAGAATGCACAAGGATTCCTTGTCACTTAACAACAAATGATTAATGGTCATTGTCTACTTATGTTTAAAGATATGCTAAATCTGAATATTGAGTATAATGTTTATAATTTAAAAAATGCTACAAAAAGACGATTAAAAGGAAAAAGGTTTTTTATTTAAAGCTCAATTTAAAGTTATATTTTAAGATATTCATTTTTGTTAGTGTTGCCCACCCTTAGTGACATGTGTCCAAGACAAGTTTTGTATTGTTGCTTGTTGTTGTCACATGTTGATTAATTTGCACTGTCCCATATTTAATAAATAAACATAAACATAGTTGCTATGAGCTCTTCAAGAAGGGTCAGTTCGCATCAGTACCCTAAAACTAGACGAAGTAAACTAGTACTAAAACAAGACATAAGCAAGTCTACATCTGAACTAAACTGGGGTTAAACCAGGACAAGTGTGAACGTGATTGTTCTTTGTGGTGTGATTAATCACTATACTTAATAGAACAATCATGTGTAATGAGAGTTCTCTTTTGTTTTAGGAAAGGGACCAAAGATTTTAACTGGTCTTCATGGATTTTTGAACAATGATTCTTTGTCTTTCTTCAATACAAATTACACCATAGTCTTCATTTATAACCATATGTGACTGATGGTGCAAGTAAGGACATGCATAAAAGTTAAAGCTGATAAAAAAAAATACATCTCATTAAGAAGACAGAACAATACTTCATAGCTGACAATCTGCTTTCTTTTTCAAACTTCTCTTTAGTTTTGCATAGTTGCAAACAAACTATCTGTGTGCAATGTACAGGGGAGGCATGCATCGTCTACCCATCACCACATGAACAAAGGTGCGTGTCCAGGTAATGGGTTTGGAGGACTGTAATGGACTATAACAGCTGAGTGTTGTTTGCCAAGATGTTACAGCTGCAACACTCAAAGACGAGCCCCGAATCTTCACTGTGTTTTATGATTCTGTTTTATCTCATATCTGTGTAGTAAGGCTGCATAATATACTTTGTACCCATTTGGCAAATTACTGTATTTGGGTAAAAACACCTATATCATTATAGTTGCAGTATTTAATAAGGATTCATTCATATTTAATGTAATTTCTAAAGTTTGTGAATGCAGTTGTGAACAGGTCTCATTTTCAAAGATTATACTGCAAAGAGAGTTTTTATTTATTATAATATAAATGTAATTATTTTGTATGTATTAATTATTATTATTATTATTTTTAAAAGCTAAAGATGTTCATTGGAAACTTGCTGACTATAGTGGGATCAATAGACGGGGAGACCTATAGCTCCAGGGCTCAAATTCCAAAATTCTTAGTCCTTAACAAATTCCTTAACGTATAATTTTGTAAATTTTGCTGTCGCTGCAGTTTTACAGTAGATGCAAGCAGTAGATGAACCTGAATATGCCCCTTGTAGACCTTCCATTACTGGGTAAGCGATGTGGCAAAAAGGGTCCAATCTGGTTTTTGGATGAAAGGCGAGAGGAGCTCTGGTGCGGCGCATCTTTAACAGGCATGAGTTTGAGCAGTGATATGAGTAATGAGCTTATTTACCTCTCAGCTGGGACACCATTTGTGAGATTCTCTAAATACCAAGTCCTCATCTTTTCTGTGATCTTTTTAAACCAGCCAGATGTGCCCTCTTTGGAGAAAAACTGAATGAAATGTTTGCTCTTCATCCAAAAATATGTGAAGGGGCTGGTTTCAATGTTTTACCCAAAATCCTGATTTCATTTAATCTTTCAAACATAATTAACTGTGGGATTTATAACACCAGTAGGGTGCTTAGTAATAGATAAAATGACTCATATTTCATTTAATTATTCATTGTATTTAGCTTAGTCATTTGCTAAAAATACCCACAAGTTATCGCATAATTCATCCTTATAGATGTCTCCTCTCTTGAAACCCTTTACATTCTTCTCAGTTATATGTCTGGGATTTTTATGGGTAGTGAACAACTGCAAATCTATATTAATTATCTTTTTATAGCAAATTGGTTTCTTTTAATGGCGAATTTAACTTTCCTTGCACTGTAGCTGTAATAAAAAGGTAAATTTACAACTTACATACACTGCCTGCACAAACTAAGCACGAGGAACCGCATAATGCAGACAGTGGGTTTTCTCATTGTATAAATAAATGAGACAGCAGAGTCCCGGCTACTTTCTCTTTGCCATCTATATTTGACATTATATCAGTTATTATGTTACTGCACACATCCACGTCCTTATGGGTGGGTTTTTTGTTGTCTCCTTCCTGTGTGACATTGTGGAACACCTACGTGATCCTGTGAAAAAACGTTTAGAAACTAAAAGGTGTTGAGTGACAGACGTGGCCTCTGACAGGGAATCAGACACATAAAATATTTATAGAGTCCTATCAGCGTGCGGTGCTGTGGAAGTCAGGCATAAACAGCACATTAGATGGCTTCCCTTATGTCAGTTCTGACCTTACATCACCTCCGCTATGTCAACAATACGGCTTCTCTATTCATTACCAGTGCCACATACTCAGACATTAGCCAAGACAAATAGAGTAAGGAGAAAGCATATTTGTTCCGTTGTGATCTGCACAGTCGTGACTTTGACTGCGTACTGACCCAGCCTTGACACCTAACCACATCCTCTTTCAACTAACATTCACATTCGTGTCTATTTTTAATTTGGTAATAACTGCACAGGACATTTTATGTAGTTTGCATTTCACATGTTTTAAATTTCTAATAAGTAATCTACAATCTTAAAGCATTTTAGAGTATTTCTTTTGACTTTACTCTATTAGGGACTCCACAGCAAATTGCATACCTTCTATTCTTCATTTGGATTTTGGACTAACATAACTCTCACAAGCATACTTAACTCATAGTCTCCAGTGTATTACCATTATAACAGTTTTAAACCAGCCAATCTATCAATTATGATACTACTGCATTTTATCTGTCCACAATAGTGTTTTGCCCATAATATATAATGACTAGCCCAGTTACCTTTACACCTGTTGGTAAAGTGTAGTCTTTCTTGTCCTTGCTTAAGAAACTAATTAGACTTATTGAGGTCATTTTTAGCATAGTGCCAAATGGCTCAGTTCCCAATTTGCAGAACTGCACCTTGACACTGGAGTAGGATGTATGTGCTAGCACAGGTTGTACCCAATACAGTATACATATAGTAAAATATAAGTTAAAATTATACCATGTTGTAGTATATGAACTGTATTGTACCTGTACAGTAATAGCAATGCCACTTGCCAACTACCCAGCTGTATTTAGCTGTATTTACTCATACTGTGAAGCCAGTTTAAGAAATGCGATTGTTGTTTCAGTCTTTATTTTATACATTCAGATACTTCACAACCTATTTTGCATCTAGATTCACATGTTAAATCATATTATATCATCACATTCACAACATCACTATTCACCCTTACTATTCTTTGCCCACACCAGTTTCATTAAATATATAGTAGTTACACTTTAAGTCATTCCAGCCTTAGACAAAATGAATTCAAAAGTGTTGCGTTTCAGACTCACCTCTTTGCTGCAGAGCCTGCCTTGTGCCGACTGCCCCTGCTAGTCCGCTGTGCTCCCGGAGTGCAGGGGAAAGCACAGTCTCTCTCTCTCTCTATGTCTTTGTGTGCTTTCTATGCCTGTGCGCGCTTGTGTGCATATGTGTGTCTATCTACTATGTGTGTGGTGTGTGTGTGTGTGTTTTTGAACTCAATGTGGGAACAAAAAGTGAGGCACCGCCACAAGCTCTAGTCACAGTCTTTCTTTCGTGCAGCCTATGTCAACACCTATTATTGCTCCCTCTGTTTCTTTAGGCAATTTGTTCTCTATAAATTATTATTATTTTTTAATAGCTTTTATGCTTATCATCATATAGACTTCTTGCACTTACCTTTGCCAGTTTCACGTAACTCCAAAATTCTACCATTGTATGCAGGTGGGAGTGACCAGTATGCAAACATGCTCAGTATTCAGTTCAAAATGGCATCCCTTGCAAATGAGCATTATTTGAAAGGGCGAGATAGCGGGTAATTTATGCATGGATACGTTTTGTTCCTCCTGTGTCAAATGTCCATGGCTTCTAAACCATGTGAAAAGCTCCAGTTAATCATTTACAGGTCCTATATTATGCAAAATTGACTCTTGTGAGGTTTAAGCCATGTTATAATGGTGTTACTTCCTCAAAAACATACTGTACCTGGATTTGTGTTTTGTTTCATTCACACGTTTGAGTAATCTTACCCTTTCTACATTTCCAAATCTCTTAATACTCTGTGCCACCTTGTGATGTCATGAAGGTGTAGTTTTCAGGTCAATAGCTACTTTTTACCTTTAATTCAGTAGAGATTGGCAATTCCAGGTCTGAAATCATCCAAATGATTGAAGGTGTATGGAGTTTAAAAACACACTCCATTACCACATGACATTGCAAGGTGGAACAGAGTGTTAACTCCAGGTATGTTTGTGAAGAGTTAACAACATTATAACATAGGTCAGAAAACAGTTTAATATGGGCCATTTAAGTTTCCTTCAGGATGGCGAGAGTCATGAATAGCTTTGGGGGGGAAAGCTCTGAGAATTGGCACCAGATGGACCACTGTGATGTCAATGACCCCAAAGGTCCAGTGATTTCTAAATATGCATGTCTATTCCTGGTGCATGCTTTTTATTCATGTATATTTTATGAGATTTTGGTGGCCAAGTGTGGATTTTGCTTCTTACAGTTACATTTTTTAGGCTTTTTGCTGTTTAAAGTGATAGATAGGTTATACCACTCAATTTACTAAAACACAATTCAGATCATTATATTTAAGATTTTTGCAAAAACATTCACTCTTGTTTTCCCAAGCTGGCAATTTTTTAGGCTTAAAATTTTACTTCCTTGTTGGAAATCCTGACATCACACCAGGTAATTCCATAACTGTTACCTATCAAAACTCCTCTAATGTACACAAACATTATTATCTGACAAATACAAATATAAGAAACCACCTTTATTCTGTTGAAATCATGTTTGAAGTATCAGAAAAATGTGTTTATTATGTAAAGTGTGCCAAACATTTGGATAGAATTCTCTCTAGTGCGATGTCATCAATATGTTTAGAACATATTTTTCAACTTTATTTGTAAAATTGCTTCTTGATTGGTGTAAAACTATAATTTATATTTACAATAGTTATAGTCCCACCATAATAAATCAAAGAGAATCATAAAAATCTGTTATATGCCCCTTAAACCATTTTTATATATATCGCTTTGTCCTTTTTGGATTAACCCCAGACTTTGTTATTGCTATGTTCAAATCAAAGTTGTCTCAAAATTGTATCTTTCTTCCTGAATGAATATCCTTGATTTGACATGTTTAATTTATATTCCATTGTGTTAGTGAACAGTTGTAGCTGTTGCACGTATTTAACAGTATTATCCCTGCCCCCATTTCTCCTTGTGAGTCACTTCAACAATTTTTTACTTTTGTGATTCAAGTGTGATAACATATCTGTTCTTATCTCTACTCCACTTTTCCTCTTCCGCCTTTCCTTTGAGAAATATTGAAACACACAGCAATCAGACATAACTTTACTATTCATCATGCTATATCTTGTGATCACCAGAATTTGGTGTAACCCTATACTATAATAACTGCTTTGCATAGTGTATTTTGATCTTTCTTTCAGACCCAGCTTTAACTGACATGAAGAAATTTGAGCCACACGAGCTAGTCCGTAAGCCCCTGCTTCACCTGTTGCTAGTACACCTCTTCCTTGAATCACTTTTCACAGCTCTCACTGGAGGCAGAAGGGGAAAAGGCTCATTAGTGGGTGCAGTAAATGTGTGAGGTTTTACAAACTTTAATGTTTGCTTGCTGTGTTTTTTGGTGTCAGAACAAGAGGAACTGCACTTGTGTGCGCAAAACTAAAAGTGTTACCTATACCCGCAGACATTCCTTCACATAAAAAACAAAGACAATTGTGATTGACTCCAACACGACGAACAAAGAAGGGGCAAAGACAAAACCGTGCTGGTGTTTGCAGAGCATGCTTCATATCAGATAAAAGAAATGACGTTTATATGTACGATGTGTATGATATGATGGTTTTATTCTGTACAAATCAGCAAGTTTCTGTACATTAAGCCAAATATTACTAACCTTTAGTGCACTAGCAAGCGTTAAGTTAACTGGGTTTAACTTGGTAAACAACACAGTGTCATGTGTCCCATCCTTTGTACAGTTGTTTGAAATTCCTCCACAATTATAGTTCGCCAGTCACAGAAAGATTACAGTCTGTCTTTAAAAAAATCCCAAGCCATCCAAAAGTCAATAATAATTCAAGTAACAAGCCAACATGGTTAACTACTTCTAATGAAGGTACCAAGATGGATGTGCTCTACTGTAGTGTTATCCACTCCACATGTTTATTTTTCAGTAAACTGATGTAAATGTTTATTTTTGCTAAATTCATCCCACTATTTTACAGGAGAAGCTTCAGTGGATGCTGTAGATAACCTGTTATGTCAAATCTACAATTTATATCTTTGTACTGTATTTCCTTACACAGCCTCTTGTACATAGTAAATATAAAATGAATATAGGCTATGTTTTAAAAGTTCATATATAAATCTGTGTTTGTGTATTATTTGACAACTATTTTAATACTTTTATTTCTGAACTACTGTATCTAAGTCTTTTCCTTGTGGATCAAAAGTCTTTTTAGAATGCAAGGCTTTTGAATATGGGTAACATATACAGACATTTTCTTATCCTTTATCTTGAAAATATCAGTTTTTGTGAATTTTGATACTCATCTTATTTTTTTACCACACATTTGAAGAAGAGTCAGTGATGCTTCATGGTCAAGAGGAAGAAGATGTTCATGTGCCCATGGTCACAGAAGCATTATACAACAGAAGAAGAAACAGCTTAATATCAACTTTAGAAACTTAAGGAGAGACTATTATGCACTCAAAGAAGAAAGCAATCAGGTGAAATACTGTTTGTTGATAACATGGTAACTGTTACGTGTGGCTCATACTAATCTTTGTGGATCTGTTGCCCCCAACAACTTTGTCCAAGTGGAGTTAATATGGTTAACTTAGATTCAGGAGCTGGACCACGCCACAACCACAGCTCATCTCAACCATGCCTTCAATTACCCAGAAGCCCTATTTATGCGGCCATCCCGACATCACCGTCCCATCAGCTCTCTCGACCGTCAGATTCAAACACCCCCCAGCCAACACATCTATCCACCGTCAATAAATGTCTTTATCGTATTCCATTGTTGTGGCATGGTCCTTGCTAGTGAAAATGTGTTAAATAAACTGAGTGTAATACTGTGTGTACATACAAATATAACCAGAATTATGTAATGCCCCCTAAAGGCTTGACCGCCCCGCAACAGCAGATATTGTTGATCACTGGAGAACTATAGACAGATTTTATTTGCAATAATCAGCAGCAGTTTTAATAATTGCTGTAATTACACAAGGCTTATCAGATCATTGCTTCTCAGTTATTTCATACCAGTAGCCGTATTTCAAAATGTTTACTGGACTAAAAGAGAGACTTAACCAGAAAGTTCGGTTTGACCATTTCCCAGGGAAGTTATGGTTATAGAGAGTTATGGTAATTAGGCATTTACTGAGTTGTGTCTGTGGCTTTATTCAACTACGGTCACTGGATCATCGACAGCTCCGTCAGGTCTCCCTGCCGCTCCCGTATGGGTCAGCTGGTCTGCCTCCATCGGCTTTTACCAAAGTAGCTTGTTAGCACAATGTTTACAAACTTTGAAGGGGCCTATATATTAGTAATAATTGTATACACAGTTGTCAAAAGTAAATAAATAGAAAATCAATACACATATGCAAAACTATACTAAAACTAGTATTGAAACTATAGATTCAATGCTTGATCATTTTTATCTTTATTTCAAACTGTCACAGCAGAACAAACAGAAAGACTGACTCATAGACCGACTCAAATGAAAGATTGATGTTCGAAATGGAATAGGAAGAAATGCTGAAAAAATGTAATAAATAGGACACTTTTTTAAAAGTATTATTATGATCTTGATCTAAGCCTATATTAGAGCTATTTGACCACATTGTAGTTTTTAAAGAAACTACAATTATTTTGTGTTGAAAATTGCATTATACTGTCTAACAAGTGCTTTTTAAAATTGTAATATTGAACTCGGTATCATAGAGCCTCTTCCATACTATCAAAATCAAATTTGAAACTGTACAAAATTTGACTGTACTTGTCAAGAGAGACCCCAAGATGCTTGATAAATCAACAAAGTGCAGTAACATAAATGGAATAGAATAGAGGTTAATAACGACATTTTTTGAGGGGTGTATTGCGTCAGAGGAGGGGGAGTGAGTTCTTGAGGATGGAGGCTGCAGTGATGGTGACTAGGAATTTATGTGGATGTGACAAGGAGTTGGCAGAACACAGGCGATGGGAGGGTTAGAGGGAAAGGCGGAGGGGCTAGAAGAGGTGAGTGAGGTATGAGGTGCCTGATTATAGAGGGCTTTGTAGGTGATGAACAGGACCTTCAAATCAATGCGCTGTCTGTGGGATGGGGAGCCAATGGAGTCATTGGAGGACAGCGGTAATTCGTAACGCGAGCAGGAGTGAGGAAGGGGCATTTGTGATTTCTTCAGGAGTTTCTTCTATAAAATTTTGAGGACTTTTGACCAATAGATATAATATTTCGTTTTGAATTGTTAATTGCTATGGCCAGTTATTCATCACTCTGAACCCCATGGATACCCTCAAAAACGAAACACTGAAAGTATATTTACTTTTTTTTAATTATAATCTGCTCTTGTAGTCTTTCTCATATTTACTTTTGTGTTAGATTCTTGATTGACGATGTTTAAAGGGCCTATATTACACTATTTTCCTTATCACAAACATACCTGCAGTTGTGTTTTGTTTCATCGACCCATGTTTAATGTTTAACACACAAATTCTGCATATTTAGTAATAATGCCATACATTTCAGGCAAAAGCAATAGAATCTCTATGAAAAGAAGGTGGCACACCCTCCACTAGAAAACATGGCAGGCAGCTTAGACACACATAGTGATTTCAGGCCAGTTCTGAATATTTCTAACACTGAATATTCTTTTAAATGTGGTCCTGATGTCCATATGGGTGTATAAAGCCTGCTGATGAGAGCTGGCTCCTGTCCTGCTCCATGTTTCCATAACAACTGAATACATTTAGGTCTGTGTGGATCTGTGTGTCTGTTTGAAGGTGCCAATGCTGTTTACCTGCTTAGCACTCCACTCACCTCTATAGTGCCATCTGTTGTGGAGATAAGTTTATGCCATGGCTTGAAAACATCCCTCTATAAACAGTGATTTGTGATCGTATGTTTGAAATCTAGTTAACCGTTAGCAGTGACTTATTTTGACCTTGCCAAGGTTGTAGTGGTTTATTGTTATCATTTGTTGTGTCACATTCAGCCTACAAGCAATGCACTTTTATTGTCAGCTGTTTGTGTCTCCAGAGTTTTCACAAGTTAACTTCTTGTTCATTAGAGAAAACTAGGCCTGTTATTGTGTCAGCAGCATAAATTAGTTTCAGTGTTATTGTTTATGGTCTATATTTTCTTCAGCAATATATCATACTTCAAAATTTGTTATCATGACAAAGAAAACTGAACTTCTACCTAAAATCTACCTAGGCTGGAAACTAAAATACCAAGCAATACTAAAACTACTGAAACTAAAAATCCTGACCTTTCCTGAATAGTTTTTGAATAATCTTGATCTATATCGCAGAATGTGGTTAAACTAATATTATTTTATATTCTTCTTCAAATTTCACATTTTGGAGACTAATGTTTAAGGACACACAATAGGCTATAATGTGAACTATTAAAATAATACTAACTTTTCAAACTCTATTTTCATATGTAACTTTGTGACT
This sequence comes from Taenioides sp. WSHXM2023, assembly GCA_029959045.1. Lineage (NCBI taxonomy): Eukaryota > Metazoa > Chordata > Actinopteri > Gobiiformes > Gobiidae > Taenioides > Taenioides sp. WSHXM2023. The sequence goes on along the minus strand of CM057100.1, from coordinate 20,325,468 downwards.
TTTCTGGTGGAGGATTCACCATCTGCTTTGTCTGGAATGTCCCGGTATGGCATTAAATGTATCCATCATCTCATAACATGGGTTTAAAAACTTGCATTCTTGCTGTGAATGGGCTCGCCTCTCCACAGATCTGACATGTAACTTGGTCCTATAGCGTCATCTGATGTCTCTGTAGAGATAAATAAGTGTAATGCCATACTGTGAAACATTCCAGACAACATCTCCATGCTGGTGACAGACCCTCTAAAGCCTCAATACCTCTTTTGATTCCACCATGGTGGTATCAAAGCAATATAGTTTTAATAGCTGATAATGTTAGTTAATAATGTTACCATGTTGTCATATGTCTGATATACTACTTCTGATATATTTGGAGATCGAAACCATTTGAGAATGGTCCAACGTATAATTTTTGTATTTTATTTTTTCATTATCAATACTTCAAAATATAGTATTGATTAATATCACTGATTCAGGCTGTATGTGATCAAAATCCTGCTTAGCTGTGGGTCGTTCTGATCATTACATGTATATACATTATTCATAAATGCCTGTTGTTGAGTTGTTGTCAAAGTGGGTTGATGTTACCATGTCAACATCATGTGAAGTATTTATATTCATCCTGGAGGTGTGACTGACTGACTCATATTTTAATATATGATTGAGACTGAGGCAAATGCAGGCAAAATGCTACAGCCTGGGCGGTCGCAGAAGCAAAAACTCAGGGTTGGGAGGCCACGGAGGAGGACTATCAGACAGCCGCAAAGAAACTCTGGAAAACCATCCAACACCTCAGGAAGGCAAGCTCCTCGGTGGCAAGGCTCTGGGGGTGGATGAGATCCGTCCTGAGTATCTTAAGTCTCTGGATGTTGTGGGGCTGTCTTGGCTGACACGTCTCTGCGTGGCGGTTAGGGACAGTACCTCTGGACTGGCAGACCGGGGTGGTGGTTTAAGAAGGGGGACTGGAGGGTGTGTTCCAACTATCGGGGGAATCACGCTCCTCAGCCTCCTCGGTAAGGTCTGTTCCAGGGTACTGGAGAGGAGAGGAGGAGCAGTGTGGTTTTCGTCCCCGGCCGCGGAACACTGGACCAGCTCTATACTCTCCACTGGGTCGTCGAGGGTTCATGGGGGTTTGCCCAACCAGTCCACATGTGCTTTGCGGATCTGGAGAAGGCGTTCGACCGTGTCCCTCGTGGGGTCCTGTGGGGAGTGTTCTGGGAGTATGGGGTCCGAGGCTCTTTGCTAAGAGCTGTCCGGTCCCTGTATGACTGGAGCAGGAGCTGTGTTTGCATTGCCGATAGTAAGTCAGACCTGTTTCCGGTGCATGTTGGACTCGCCAGGGCTGCCCTTTGTCACTGGTTGTGTTCATTGTATTTATGGACAGAATTTCTAGGTACAGTCAGGGGCCGGAGGGGATCCAGTTTGGGGACCACAGGATCTCATCTCTGCTGTTTGCAGATGATGTTGTCCTGATGGCTTCATCGGACCGAGACCTCCAATGTGCACTGGGGCGGTTTGCAGCTAAGTGTGAAGCGGCTGAGATGTGGATCAGCTCCTCCAAATTCGAGGGCATGGTTCTTGACTGGAAAAAGGTGGCTTGCCCTCTCCGGGTGGGTGGAGAGTCCTTGCCTCAAGTGAAGTTCAAGTATCTCAGAGTCTTGTTCACAAGTGAGGGGAGGATGGATCGTGAGATTGACAGGCGGATTGGTGCAGCGTCGGCAGTGATGTGGTCACTGTACAGACTGTTATGGTGAAGAGGGAGCTGAGCCAAAAGGCAAAGCTCTCGATTTACCAATCAGTCTACGTTCCTACCCTCACCTATGGTCATGAGCTTTGGGTAATGTCCTAAAGGACAAGATCGCGGATACAAGTGGCCGAAATGTGTTTCCTCTACAGAGTGGCTAGGCGCTCCTTTAGGGATAGGGTTAGGAGCGCAGTCACACGGGAGGAGCTCGGAGTAGAGCCAATGCTCCTCCATATCGAGAGGAGCCAGCTGAGGTGGCTCAGGCATCTGTTCAGGATGCCTCCTGGACGCCTCCCTTGGGAGGTGTTCCGGGCATGTCCCACCGGGAGGAGGCCCCGGGGAAGACCCAGGACACGCTGGAGGGACTATGTCTCTCGGCTAGCCTGGGAACGCCTTGGGGTACCCCCGGAGGAGCTGGAGGAAGTGTCTGGGGTGACCCCACGACCCAGCCCCGGATAAGCGGAAGGAAATGGATGGTTGGATGGATGGATGGGCAAATATATTTAGAAGAATTAAAAGAGCACTAATCACAAACAAATATAAATGAAAATATGAAAGATCATAACTATTAAATCCCTATGGCTGCAATTATTCAGGTAGCCTAACATCCTCTGTACACACCTAACTACCCCTCTGTCTCCCTCTGGTCTCATTATTTATAAAACCTTGTAGCCTTGTAGCTTAGACCTCTACATAAATATTTTAAAATGGTTGTGATTCTTGCATTGGTTTACCAGTAAATATTCCAATCTATTCTCAGGTGTTAATTCTTCTGGACATGTTTACAATGTGCACCGGTACACTGCACAACTTTTCTAGTGGAGAGTCTGCCACCTGCTTGTCTCCATGGAAATGTTATTGCTTTATCTAGAATGTTCTACAGTATAGATTAAACCTACCTATCACAAGGGAGACAAGCAGGTTACAGCAAAACGCCACATTACAGTTCAGATCTGTGGCGAGTCGCCCCTGTTCACAGGAGGAATTGTTCTACAGTCCCTGACAAAAGTCTTGTCGCTTATCCATTTTGTAGAAACAAAAGCTTATATATAACCTGACTTTAAATTCATCGATTGGTTTTAGAAATGTCTCATATGAAAGCTAAAACCCTCCCAAATTATGCTCAATATACTAAAATAAATTTGCTTCACTGAAGAAAGATTGATCATTTAATGAACACAGAAAGGTCAGATTTTGGCAAGACAAAAGTCTTGTCGCCTACAGAAAAATGAACAAATAATTTACTTCAAATACAAAAATATGTTGCATAACGTCAGTGAATTAAGTAGTGGTGCTGTGAGATCCATATTTAATATCTTGTATGACTTCCATGAGCTTGAAGGACTGCATCCATGCGGTTCGACAATGATTCATACAATTTGTTGATGAAGTCATCAGGAATAGCAAAGAAAGCAGTCTTACATGCCTCCCAGAGTTCATCAAGATTCTTTGGTTTTGCCTTCCATGCTTCCTCTTTCATTCTACCCCAGACATGCTCAATGATGTTCATGTCTGGTGACTGGGCTTTCCAGTCCTGGAGCACCTTGATCTTCTTTGCCTTGAGGAACTTTGATGTAGAGATAGAAGTATGCGATGGAGCACCATCCTGCTGCAAAATTTGACCCCTTTTATGGTTGGGAATGTAAGAGGTAGCTAATACTTCTTGATATTTTAGGCTATTGATATTGCCTTCCACCCTGCAAATGTCTCGCACACCCCCATACTGGATGTAACCCCAGACCATGATTTTTCTGCCACCAAACTTAACTGTTTTCTGGGTGAATCTTGGATCCATGCGGGCTCCAGTAGGTCTCCTGCAATATTTGCGGCGGCTGTGATGTAATTCAACCGAGGATTCATCTGAGAAATCCACCTTCTGCCACTTTTCCAGTGTCCATCCTTTTAGCAGGCTGTGGGCCTTGGCAAATGCCACACGGTTTTTTTGCCTTTTGTTTAGTGCTGGTTTCTGTGCACTGATTCCATGGAGGCCATTTCGAGACAGAATTCTACAAACTGTTCTGGTTGACACAGGGACTTGAGGTGACCAGGCCTGGTGGAGCTCTGCTGCAGTGGAAAAGGGGCTGGCCTTGGATTTTCGAATCAACAAACGGTCCTCCCGAGCAGTTGTCTTGCGGGGTCTGCTGGACCTGGGCTTGTCAAAAACATCTCCAGTCTTTTCAGATCTTTTTCTTATTCTTTGTACTTGACACTGAGACACATTGAAGGTGTCAGCCACCTCAGCAGTGGATCTGGTCTTCAGCCTCTTGATAATTAACGCTTTGGTCTCAGGGTGGATCTTAGGCATGTTGACAGAGGTCAAGTTGCAGTTGATGTGAAGGTTTGGTGTGCTGGGGTTCTTTTTATACACACCCACTAATTGATTGATCAGTAACTGATCACAGGTGAGGCTGTAATCTAGGATTGGGTGCATCATATGACAAGGCGACAAGACTTTTGTCTTGCCAAAATCTGACCTTTCTGTGTTCATTAAATGATCAATCTTTCTTCAGTGAAGCAAATTTATTTTAGTATATTGAGCATAATTTGGGAGGGTTTTAGCTTTCATATGAGACATTTCTAAAACCAATCGATTAATTTAAAGTCAGGTTATAAGCTTTTGTTTCTACAAAATGGATAAGCGACAAGACTTTTGTCAGGGACTGTATTTTTGAGCAATAGAAACACTCGTAATGAATAAATGCTAGATGCTAGGATAAGTTTAATGACATACCATGGAACATTTCAGGGAAAGCCATAACATCTCCATGGAGACATGCAGATGGCGGACCCTCCACCAGGAAAGTTGCACGGTGCATCCTTAAGTATATCTTAACTTGAATAAATAAATAGCATCTTTGATCATAATTGCAATACCTGTCAATCACAATTGGCTATTTCCCCAATATCATTCCAGCAGAACACAAAATGCATGGCCCAGTTGTGAACCTTCAGATATCTCATTCTTGCCACTTTTAGTTTGAAATTCACCTTTAAAAAAGAGAGTTGCAGAATTGGTCTCATCTCCTGTTTTTCTTTAACTCTAGTGTCATATTGCTGTGTGTCATTGCATTGATCCTCCCAAGTGTATCGAGTAGAAGCATCAGGAGGCGAGGGGCAGGTGAGGACAAAACAGCTACTCTAAATGAGGATGAGGAGCAGGCATTTCCCTTTCAGCGTATCGCCTGAATACTTTTGATTTGTGAGGAGATTGTTCAGGTAAAAAGAGATGCCAAACTAGCTGCCAATGTCAGCCAAGGTTAAACATGTGAATTTAGAGTGCTTTGTTATCTCTTTCATACAAACCCCATTGTCCAGGGCAGTGTTTATCAACCACAGGTACAGGGGCCTTTGGGGGTGCGCCAGCGGGTAATAGTTTCAGGTTTCAAATATGATTAAAAGAAGAACATATTATTGTAATAACAGACAATATTGATACTTTGCAGTGACAGCACGCTGGGAGTGTTCTACACATAGACGTTCATTCTGAACCCATTAGAAAATACATCCAAAAAAGGTTTAAGATGGATGGATTTAAACAAGTAATTTCAGGTGCCTGTGATCAATACAAGAATTCATGGTCCTGTTAAGGACTGATGACATCAGCTGCAAAGTATTAATACTACTATTCTATGAGACAAAGTTTAGGGGGGGTACTCTAGACAACAAAAAGGTTGGGAACCACTGGGACTCTCCAGCTTTGGGGGTACTTGGTTTTGTCTTGGTTTAGTTCTGGTTTAGCTCCCATAGTTTAGACCCAGTTTGTATCTAGTTCTGTCTAATTTACCACCATGTTCTCAGTTATTACTACTTCATTTCAAGGTCCCTTTTTGTATTTCTAGGCCATTCAGTTCAGAGAGGAGGCTGCCCGGATAGTCTCAGAGGTGGTACTTTGATTAAGGACTATATCCTGTTTTATCCCAAGAATCACCTTTAATATGACATTATATAGGGCCAGTGCTTATAATTGAGGCTTTACCTGCTGCATAGGACTTCTCTATGCAGTCAACCACTTCCTGTCAACTCAGTGAAGGAAGCAAGACTCTAGAGGCAGAAGAGGAACAGACGTGAAGGGGGAAGGGTCTAAAGCTTTAAATGAAACGAAATGCAGAAGTAAGAAGTTGAACAAATGTCCCCAAACTGAAAGGGAAAGAGTAAAACCCGGAGATAAAACAAAAATAGGAATAGCTAACCATAAGCGGAGAGGAAGGCATACTTTAATTATGGCGCCTTGGACCCGGACTACAACAGAACGCTATGGTGTCGGTAAGTCTGTTCAGATTGTCACAGATGAATTTGAGCTTTAAATACTGTTTTTCTTGTTATGGATTAAGAACAATTTAGATGACGTATATTTGAGGTACAGTTTATGCAGTTCTGTAATGTGTACAGGAAATGAACAGGTGCCAACAGCCAAATCTTCCTATATCAAAACAGAGAGAAAATATAAATAAAAGCTTTTTGTTTGCATACTTATTTGCACATTGGCAGTAGTTTCATCACTTTGCTAATACATGTGCATACACCTTAGACAATGAATATATTTGTGTATTTTTAGCAGCTTGCCAATTGTAATTGTTGGCTTGGAGGTAAAACTTTGGCTTTGACTTTGACTGCTTTATGCTTCTAGATGGGTATTATAGAGAATATTGTATAGGTGTTTTGATTTTGACCTAAAGTGACTTATCTTGTATGGATATGCCACTGTGCTCAACTGATAAAAACACATGCAGCAAACAAGGAAGTAAGGGGTGTATCAGTTTGAATCCTGTAGCTGAAAACCACATGAACTCTGAGGCTGTTAAATTGTATTTTTTTTTTTTTTTTTTTTCTATACAATTCAACATGCTTCATTCCTGTTTCCATAATAAATGATTTATCAGAGGAAGTCAGTAAACAGTAACACTCATAGGCCTGCCCTGTTACAGTAACTTCGATTAAGTTACAGTAAAGCTGTCTGATTCATACTTGGTCATTATGTTTGTGAACCAAGCTTAATTATGAAACACTTCATTACACTATTTAGTAGAAATAGCAGATAAAAATAAAACAAACGTGTAGTGTTATATTTTAACTTTGGGTATAAAGTGATTTCTGAACTTTTGAACTTTTCTGGTTACTTTTACAGTCCATTCACTTTTTGTGTGAAACTTGACAAACTCTATTGACGTACAAGGGGAATTACTTGGACACAGTAGCTCACACATTACAATATTAGAGCAAAAAATATAAATGGTACTGAAATTAAAAAAAAAAAAAAAGTTGAATTGCAATATTGACATTTACAGAGAAGTTTTAATACATTGCTTTTGGACTGAGAAAATATCGTCAGACTCCCATCCTCGGGCCAATTTAAACATAAATTATACATTGAGAGGGTTATGTTGTCAATATCACCGCCTCACCCCAACGCTGGATGGTTAAGGGTTTATTTTTCTGACCTTGGTTTAGCAGCTGGTATTCTGCTCCATTTTTGTTCTGAAATGCAGAGCAGACAGTCTCCATAGGCACATAACCCCACAGAGTGCCTTTTACCTTACATTACTTCTACTTGAATTCACCTCAAAGTGCTTGGTACAAAACTTATGTTACTCTAACACTGAAGTTTCACTTTACTCTATGATGTAAGCTCTGGACTGAATATGTCATTTTGAGTACCCTTCTATATCTTTTGATGTTCTGTCTATTTGTGATGACAGAGGTAATACGAGTGTCCATGCTGTACTGAAAGCAAATTCCACTAAATTGTTCGTGTGGCCATTAAAAAGATTCTGATTCATTCTGTGAGTAGTGGTGGTGTAGGGAGAGCCGCAAAAAAGCTCTAGCCGAATTATTTATTATGTGGGTATTTTAGTAAGACTAATGGGTTTTTATTGTCTGTGATATATTAAGAGTTATGGCGTGTAGTGTATTAAGTGCAGTCATCTTCCTTTGTTTTAGTCAAATGGAATTTCCGAGGCAAAGGAGAGCGGCAGCTTTCTCTGGAGGTGGGAGAAACTGTTCACATACAAGAAGAGTGTGAAGGTATGAGTGATATTATTGTAACATGTAAAAACTAATTTGTAGTGATGAAAACTAAACCTTATATTTTTAACCAGAAATTTGCCATTTATTGATGCAACTGTTTGTACTGTTCAAAAAGGGTTCTGTGTTTCATTAGTTTATTTAACTTTTTGTATAATTGATGCACAGGCTGGTATAGAGGATATCTGGCAAAGAACAAGACACAAAATGTAAGTTAACACACACATCAAAGCAGCTGGTCTAAGCATTTTTCTGCATTTATTTCATGCTAATTAAACAGTATTTGTATTGTTGATATTATTTTTTCTTTAGGGAGTGTTTCCAGCAAGTTTTATTCATGTGAAGGAGGTCCTCATTGAAAAAAGAGGGCAAGTTTGTTTTGTTACCTTATATAGTGTACATATTGATACTGCAGCTGTCATACCTGGAGGTGTGATGCTAAGTATAAATTCTGCTCTGTTTGAAGCTCTGGTACTCAAGTTAGACTTTAATCTGAGCTTTATTTTTTAAAACTATTCGACTAGAAAGAGATGACTTAGATGGAACTACAACAGGTGAGATGATCTGTCCTCTTAAACAAGTTTCTAGGTTATCTAGGTTTAGGTTATCTAAAAACTTTTTGGTAGTTATTTCTAACGTGTGCATTGTGTCACCATGATAACTGATGAACTTTGTGCCATAGAAATACGCCCCCAATGTGATGTCACTGCAAAGTATTAATCAATACATTTCGCATTTGCCAATAACATTTGCATTTACTTTTGTTCAGAGATGAGGAGATGGTCATATCAGCCGACATGCCTCTGGTCAAGGAGGTGACCACCACACTGAGAGAATGGGGGACTATGTGGAAGCAGCTCTACGTGGTACAAACCAACATCAAGAGCCCTTACAATCTATTTAAATACAGGTGACTCTGGATAATTGTCTCATTTCTTCCCTTACAGTCGAACAAAGAGGCTCGGGTCAAACAGGTCCAAAGGCTTATGTGGGAGCTGATGGAGTGGCGTTCCCAGCTCCTGTCTGGCACCCTGCCCACAGACGAATTCAAAGAGCTGAAGCAAAAAGTCACCTCCAAGATTGACTACGGCAACAAGTATGACTGCTCTCAGACTGCATGTGTTTGCCCCATTTCATGCCCTTTTGTAGTCTACATGCAGCTGCTTCTGATCCTATCTTAATTATTGCTTTCTAATCTACAAATGACTAATTGCCTGTTACTTTGCCGCAAGGATTTTAGAGCTGGATCTGGTGGTGCGTGATGAAAACGGCAACATTTTGGATCCAGAAAAAGCCAGTGTGATTAGCCTGTTCAGAGCTCATGAAGACGCCACAGCTAAAATCAATGAACGCATCAGAGAGGAGCAGGTATGGGAGGCTTGTGTGCTCAAATTAACATGAATGTTTTACATTTTCTTTCATGATGTAAGACTGAAGATTCATGTGCAACTTAACACAGCCCCGTCAGCCAGAAATATGTATAATGAAGTCATTTGCCTAAGTGCATGAGCGTGACCTGATTTACAGAGAAACTGACACAGATGGTATTAAAGGTGCACTTTGTAACTTTTTGATGTTGGCCATCTGCTTGTCTCATGGAAATATTACTGCTTTGCCTTGAATATTCCATAGTATGGCATTTAATTGATCTAGCTAGTATTTATTCAATTGCAAGTATTGCTTCAAAGATCTGACCTGTAACTTGTCTTGATATATCGTTTTAATGCTATATTATGGAAGCAAAACAATAACATTTCCAAATTGACAAGCAGACTGTCGGCCCTCCACGTGAAAAGTTAAACTGAGTGCACCTTTACAGATTATAGCACATTTTACCACAGCACAGGAAAAGGTTCAGTATCTTAAAGCCTACAAGCCTACATGCCACAATTAAAATTAGAACAGTGAACAAGCAAATAATAAAACCGATTTACATGTCTTCATAAGGTCCCAAGAATATATAGTGAAATTACACATACATACATTATGTAATATAGGCTCAATGTTAAAAACATGAGGCCAATGATGTTTCTTTCATCTTTTCCAGTCAAATGTTCAGACAGAGCACTGCGGGATCTCAGCACGAATCCAGTCCTCCCCGACCCACAGTCTCTATGTGTTTGTGAGGAACTTCGTCTGTCGTATCGGCGAGGACTCTGAGCTCTTCATGTCTCTGTACGACCCCAACAAACAGACCATCATCAGGTAAGAATCACACTAAAGGTGCACTATGTAACCTTTTGGGTGGGAGGGCCGCTACTTGTTTGTCTCCATGGAATGTATTCTAGTCTAAAATGTTCCACAGTAAAGAACAAATAATTTATTCACTTACAATTAATTGTGTTTTCATTGCCATTACCTTAAAATACATTTTTAATGTGAGAGGGCTCGTCTCTCCACAGTTCTGCCCTCTAACTTGGCCTTAAGGTGCCCCTTCTTGTCTCTGTGGAGATAGATTAGCCTGTATACTATGGAACATTCTAGGCAAAACGATAACAGCTACATAGAGAGAAGCAGGTGGCAGATCATAGATAATAGGATAGAGGAGATACTTTCCCCTATACCTGCTTAGGTCTAATTATAGGAACATGTGTTGTTTGGTATTTGTTTATCAATGTGGCCAACTGCAGAGCTAAAGCCGCTACAGCTTAACCTTTAATTTCCCATGTTCTTATATATTTTCCCTAAAAGTCTGTCTCTTGCTCCCCATTTCCTCTCTGATGGAACAGCACTAAATGACAGTGTTCCTAAGGCCTACATAAGAATAAAAGCAGATGACAGGGTCACAGATACAGTGAGCGACAGTTGAGTGTGGCGTCTGACAGAGCTGATGGCATGTCCTGTCACTCACTGTCATCCTTGATACTTCTCCTGTTCCTCCATTTAGAGCTTGAATTATGATATACATTTATAGACACATGTATCCTCTTTAGAGTTACACTTTGTAGTCATACATTTCTGTTGTTCAGCATTAGAAAAAATGTTCGTATTGGTATTTGAACGGATCTGTAATTGTAACTTCATAAAAGACAACAAAGTACTGTAATTATAAGACCCATCTTATGCATGGTCCCAAACAATGACTCCTTTTCTCTTATTGTTGACATTTTGTTAACACTATTTATCACTGATGTGTCTAAACCTAATCAGTTGAGTCAACTCATCTTACAGTGCTGTGGCATGCACCTACCAATACAGACTGCCCAGCTTGTCTCAAGTGGCCCTTTTATCAATATGATGCCAAGCCAACCCAGGGCTATTTAAACCTTATGTGGGAGCATAGACTTAAACAGGCAATACTCCCACAATATGTAAAGATGTGTGTCCCTAGGTCCTTCTCTGGCGGTAAATAAACTCTGCAAAATGCATTTAATCCTCATTTTCCCAGTTACCAGGCTATATCCATTTCAATTCCATTTGTTTTACTATGCTGTAGCATATAATCTAGTTTTCATTTGTCACTAGATTCTCAAAGATGCCCATATTGAGTTCTCATTCTGTATTTTTATTTTATTTTTTGTGCAGTGAGAATTACTTGGTCCGTTGGGGAAGTGGTGGCTTTCCCAAAGAGATCGACATGCTCAACAACCTGAAAGTTGTATTTACCGTGAGTCACCACAAGAGGGCACTGTTATTCTACACTGTGCGCACTAATCACGATGCCATGAGCAGCTTTCTTTGTTTTTTATTGTTATGTTTTAGGATTTAGGAAACAAGGACTTGAGTAGGGAGAAGATTTACCTCATCTGTCAGATTGTACGAGTAGGAAGGATGGATTTAAAGGAGTCTTACAGCAAGAAGTTTACTCAAGGTTTAAGGCGACCCTTTGGAGTGGCAGGTACACAATATCTCACATTCACAGCAGTCACTACAGTATATATGTAATTCATAGTCTATTCTTTCACATTTTAATTCACGAGTTTGTTGCTTCAGGTAATTTGGCCCAGTCACTACAGTATATATGTAATTCATAGTCTATTCTTTCACATTTTAATTCACGAGTTTGTTGCTTCAGGTAATTTGGCCCAAAATCTCTCAAAGGAAAGCACTGTGGTACAGCCATAATAATGATACATCCACAAACAAAACTAAAATATTTATGATGACAACTTGTATTTTTGTTCCGCTTTAGGCCTTTTTGTTTTGTATCCTCCAAAGAGTTAATTTAACACAACAAAATGTTAAGTTTAAAGGTACACTATACTTTATGGAATTGGCACATCATCTATATGATTCAGTGGAAATAGAAAGTTAAACCATACTTCAGAACATTTTCCATGGAGATAGGTGAGTTTAATGCCATACTGTGAAATATTATAGCCAATATTAATAAATAAAAAGTGTCAGGTTTGTGAAGATGTAAGCCAGCTCACATTAAGGTTACAAGCTTTTATGTTAGGTTTTTTTTTTTGGGCTAAATAGTTACATACTGTGAATTGTTTACTTGATGAATAGGCCAAATATACTTCAGTGACTGAAGTAAAAGCACAGGTTGAACATGGCTAATTGAGAATGGACATATTTTGAAAAGCTGTGTAAGATACTGTTGTTTCTCATTTGTTTTGTTCCTCACAGTGATGGACATCAGTGACATAATTAAAGGGAAGATCGAATGTGATGAAGAAAAGCAGTTTTTCATCCCCTTTTCTCCGTATGTAATATGATTTAAAATCATCATAAACACACATAATGATTTAGTATAATTTTACATAGATTTTATTAATTCAATGTTTATTTAATAGCATAATTACATTGATTGCTATGTTGAGCATTGAATAAAACTTTATAATATTAAAATTGCACAATGTTGGAGATAAGTGTTATGTCCTTAGGCTTGTTACCTTACCTTGTTACCGTGGCTGGTTGCATCAGGAAGGACATCCAGCACCATGCATACAAATTTTGACCAATCATTGCAGATCGATTGATTTGTTGTAGCAAAAAATGTACTGAATTAATTTGTGTGCACTATATACTTTTTAGAGAAAATATTTTTTATACATTTACTTATATTTATCACTGTTTCATGGTCTTTAGGGTTGTTGCTGAGAATGATTTTCTTCACATTTTGCTAAACAAAGTAACAGGGTCAAGAGGAGACAGTGGTGGCCAAGGTAAAATGCTTCACAGTTTATGTAACATGATAATATGCAAGTTAATGTTGCAATAAGGATGGGACTAGGAAAAAAGCTACTTATCCATGATGTTTTATATTTGTTTAAACACGAACCGTAACTTATTTATTGATACTTTGCTGTATGGGTTGGGTGTTCTATAATGCATTTCTATTGGCAGAATGCTTAGCAGTTTTCATTGTGACACAATGCACACATTAGCAAACAGACAAAACAGTTTTCAGACTGTCTGAAAAAGAAAAAAATACAAAATGTACTGAAATGGCACATTTTCAGGAGCCTGTGATCAATACGATGTGTTTTGGTTCTGTTTATGTGTTTGATTTTCAACAAAAAGGTGAGAGTGACTAACTGCAAACTGGTGGCTAATGCTAGCTAGCTTGTGACTGTAATTTTATTTGAGAAAGACTTGTTTAAATCATCTCACCTGTTGTAGTTCCAACCAAATCAGCTTTGTCTTGGTGAGATTGTGTTAAAATATAGAGTAGTGCTTCCAGTTAGCTTCACACCCACAGGGAATGTTGATGGCATTAGCTGCAAATTATCAATACAACAAATTATTCTTCAGTTATTCTAGTCTCTCACTTATGTACATTGTAGTGTACAGTTAGTGTTAGTTTCCATCTTTAAACTCTCTTTAATTTTAACAATTATTGTGATATTATCCTTAATTGCAATAAGTTTGGCTATGAAAATTATGACACAAAATCATTTTTGTCTCATACCGAGTTACAGTGTGTCCTGATTTGGAGTTATTTATGGTCAGTCAGAATGGATGTCTTTCATTGCCTCCTGTCTGAGTACAAATGAAGCACATTAATTTGATGGATAGCATTTGCCCTTGAGCCCATTTTTAAAAACGACTGAGCCTTTACTTCTTCCACTACAACTTTCACTATTGTCACTCACTATCTCATGTTTATGGGGGACTTTGGCTGTTTCTGAATGACACTTTTTAACATGGAAAAAATACTGGTTTCCAGCTCTGATGTTCCCTTTTCCTCCTGTCCCTGAAGGCTCTATGTTTAACTCAGATAGACTTTATAGGAGAAGCACCAAGGAATGGAGATTAAGAAACCATAGAATCAGGCACAAGTTTGTCCTAAACACTATGGTCTTCTCCTTCCTGTCACTTTGAGGCACTTTCATCACCATATTATTTGCAAAATGTTCCCTGCTGGATCTTAAATCTGTCTCTCCTGTCATTAGATTTTATGAGTTGATCAGCCCTTAATCTTAACTTTTTTGCATCTTGTCACAAACTAAACATTGTTATGAATAGCTGTATTCCTCAAATGATGTCTTTGAAGCTAGACTTGAGATTCATTTATCTGAATTAATCTGATATATTACCATTTAATTTAATTAAAATGTTGGAAATGAATAAAAAGAAAACGATCTCCTTGCAAAACAACCGGGTCACATTAACTGGTAAAATATGGAACTGGGTTCCCTGCAGACAGCGTAAGCCTCAGATTTAAAAGCAATTTTCACAGTCTTTCAGTCTGTGATGTGTAATTGTGTAATTTAAATTTTTTACAGTATTTTAGCAGTAAGTTGAGATATTTTAGATTTGTGTACCTATATCATTTTGTACAATACTTTCAGACATTTTTGCAATGAAGTGATTTCAGTAATCATAGACCTTGTGAGGAGTTTTTCATTTATTTGACTCCTCTGACATTTTCGGAAATGGCATGTGTTTACCTCTATTATTGCTTTTTGGTGTTGCTATGCAACCACCAGATGCCTGTAATTCAGTTTGATAAAAGTTATATTGTTTCTGTGCTTTAAAATAAAGAAGTCTACACTTACACTTCTAAACTGGTGTTTACATACAGATGAAAATTAGCCTGCAAGGCCTATTCTGGCACATTCACATGCTGGACTAACTCACATTAATTAATGCACTGTCCCATATAAAAATAATAATGAAGATACCATTTATTGAATTTTGTCAGCAACAGTAGATCTCATGCAGACACTCGCCTTAATATTATAAAATCTTTATTAAATTATGATCTGCTTGGTTGCTTTTGCTCTCAATGATCTCTGTATCCATCTCTTCATAGGCCTATGGGTGACCATGAAGGCCCTGGTTGGGGATATTGTGCAGATCAGGAAGGAATACCCCCACCTGGTGGACCGCAGCACTGTTGTGGCTCGTAAACTGGGCTTCCCTGAGATTATAATGCCCGGGGACGTACGCAACGACATCTATCTGACTCTGCAGGGCGGAGACTTCGACAAATACAATAAAACCACACAGAAAAACGTGGAAGTCATTATGTGGGTCTGCGATGAGGAGGGCAAGGTCATACAGGTGAACAGAGGAGCGGTATTTTTCCACTACGAGATTGGTTTGTTGAAACAGAAGTGGGGTGGGCCAGATAGAAAGCCTGGCACTTATCTAGAGTTTATTCAAGCTGTTGTAGTCTGAAGCACATGTGGTGTCATCCTAGAGAAAATAAATCTATACAGAAAATACACAGAAAATCTTAAGCGCAATGTTTTTCTTTGTCTTTTTTCACAGAACTCCATCTGTCTAGGAGCCGGGGATAAACCGGTCAGTGAGTACAGATCTGTCATCTACTACCAAATCAAACAACCACGATGGATGGAGACTTTTAAGGTGCGCTGCCACGGTGGTGTTCATTTAAACTATACAAACAAACTGTCATGGGTAATATCAACAATACGTATCAGTGATGTACAATATATGTCAACAGCTAGTACCTTTACAGCTATTCTATTTTTATTGTAATTTATTTGTGAACTTAAGTTCTGTCAGTTCTGATTATGACTGCATGAATTGGTGATACTGTTGATACAACTGGTCAATTAATATTTAAACAGCAAGTACAGCATAAGCACCACATAACATAATAAGCAAGCTTTTTCAGGGCTGTTTGGGCTTTAAAGTATAGCATTTGAAAAATTAATGATGTTCTAAAATTTTCATGTTTTTACTGTCCATTGAAGCCACGCTCCCTCCAACAGCTAATTTCGGTGGCAAAGTAATTATTTAAAAGACAAAATTACTTTAAATGACCCCATATTCTTATGCTTTATATAGTTTTATATTACCCATTAACAGCAGTATTGTATTCGCTTAATTCATCTGTCCAGACCTAGACCTTGTATAAGATTAATTTTCTTCTGTTCTTTAATAACTTGAGTTATGTCCCAGGTGGCTGTCCCTCTGGAGGAGATGCACCGGATTCATTTGCGCTTCATGTTCAGACATCGCTCTTCCCAGGAGTGTGCGTATCTGGCCTGTTTCCTGTGTTTTCACTTTGACGTGATCATCTAGATTCTAATCCAACACTTTGATCCCCGGAGTGTAATTTGACACCAAGAACCGAATGATTGGGAGCTGTTTAGGAAATTACCCTTAGCTTCATTACACACCCTTGATTATAGGAATAAACAAGCTTATCTTGCTTTGGACTATTTTGTGGTTAGAGTCTATCACCAGTGGGGTATCAAATATGTTTAGGCATTTTTTAAATTTTAGTTTTACATTGTTAAAATATTTTATTTTATTAGAAGTTTTATTAGTTTTTATGTTTTATACACACACACACACACACACACACATATAACATTAACGTACACACTTAATTTAGTGTAGTATTTATATTAAGTATTTTAACATTGGTGTTAACTAATGGCCTATATCTTAATCTATAATCATAATATAAACTCTTTAAAAGTGCTAAGACTAGACTGACAAAATGAAAATAACAGTTTACATGATTTGAAGGTTCACTATGTAACCTTTCTGGTGGAAGGCCTGCCACCACATTATGGCATTAAGTTTGTCTGTTCAGCATTTAATTGATTACAGTTGTTTTAATCACTAAAAAGTATCTCAAAAACATGTATTTTTACTGTGAGTCTCTCCTCAGATGTGAACTTGGCCTGGTGGTGTCATCTCATTGTCATGGAAATACATTTAATGCCATACTATGGAACATAACAGACAAAGAAATAAAAAGTACCAAGTGGCTGGCTCTCCACCAGAAAAGTTACATTCGCATTTAATAATATCTCACATTGTTTATTTGTAGCTAAAGACAAAAGTGAGAAGAACTTTGCGATGGCGTTTGTGCGTCTGATGAAGGAAGACGGGACAGTGCTGCAGGATGGTCTCCACGACCTGATTGTGTTCAAGGTTAGGAACTGAAACAGAATAGTGCAAACTGATCACGGTTTAGGCACAAACTCCACTTTTCTAAACAAATGTTTGCTCACCACATTCACCAAAACAGCCTTCTGGATTGAGCTGGAAGAGTGTAGTGGAAGCAGTTGGATTGTGCTCTTCTTCAGTTCCCAAGACAGAAAAACAAAGATTGACATTGAAATATGATGAGGCACCAATAAACAATACTGTTTACAACATGACTGTTTTAAAAAATAATAACACATCTTGTATTATTTTATATCTTAGCAAACCTCAAAAGAATCAACAGCCAATTTATTTCTCATCCACACACTGCTCCACAGCAAAGCATCATTATGTAGTATTTGAATCTGCTCAAAAATTATATGTTTGCTAATGGCTTAACTGCTTTTGTCACTATGTAACTTGAGAAAGCAGTTTGGAAAGTCTGCCAGCAGGTAGTAAAACAAGGAAAATGCTACTCCTAACTAAAAAGAAGCTTTATATAAACTGTATATAGTGTGCTTTTAAAGTCTTTAGAACTTTGCACCAGAGCAAAAAGTCATATTTTGTTGTTTGAATTTAGACAGCATCCAAGAATGTGTGAAACATACTAGAGTATAAAAGCAATTATGCACAATGAGATCTGAGTATTCATTTTCAGTTTGGCAGTGATTTGAGTTGTGTTATTGGCGAACCCAAACTTACAGTAAATTGTGTTTTGTTGTAGACTGAGGCCACCCAGACAGGTTGACTGAAGCCAAAAGGATTTCCTGCCAAAAGGAGCAGAACTGAGATTGAATCCCATATTGATTAAATGCCAAATGCAATAAAGATTAATTACTAGAGATTCACTCAAAGACTAACTAGATAGACCTCTGCAGCCTTCTTTCCTAAATGTCTCTCTAATCCATGCACTTCTCTCATTCTCTGTGCCACTTATGACCTATTGCCTTTTACTGTGTCATTAGTTTGTTAATTGACTTTCAAAATTTGAAAGTTATCACAGTACAAATACAGGTTAGGCTATACTGTATTTAAAGGCCACCATAGCTTTATTGTTAAAGTTCTGTGCTATCTATTTTCAAACAGGGAGACAGCAAGCGCATGGAAGACGTGTCCTCCTACTTGTCTTTACCCTCCACTCGTCACCAGCACGGCGACCTCCACAAGGGGGCGGCACTGAGTCGCAGCTCCAGCAGTTTGTCTGGGGGTGCAGGAGGGCTTTCTGTCAGCTCCAGGGACAGCTTCACCATCTCCACGCTGGTCTGCTCCACCAAACTCACTCAGAATGGTATGTTATTTTTGACCATGTAAACTACAGATTAGTTGTTAAATTAAATTAAGTTTTTGCCCCGAAAATGAACTAGAATGGCTACTTTGGCAGCACATTTGTTCATATCATGCACTATGGAATGTTCCACAGTATGACATTAAACAGCTCTACCTTACATTTAAGAATTTACAAGTAGTTTTAGAGCTCAAAAATACCTAAAAAAAATTCTGGCTTTGAGTACCTCTCCACAGATCTGACTTGGGTTTGGTTTGGTCTCTGTGAAGATAAAAAAGTTTAATACCATATTGTGAAACATTCCAGACAAAGCAATAATATCTCCTTGGAGAAAGGCATTTGATGGACTCCCCACCAGAAAAGTTACACAATGCACCTTTAATTCTCTCTGAAAATATGGCAAATATTGTGTTTTGTTGGGACTAGTTTTTTGTTGGCTCCTTTTCCTGTTGTAAAATTGACTGGTTGAGTCTAATTAAATGTTTTTGATAAAATATCTGACTAAAGGTAAAAGGCCAAGTATCAGTACTTGACAAACTAAGGCATGATATTTTTTTTAGTCTTCTATCATATTTAAGATAAGATAAGATAAGATAAGATAATCCTTTATTTGTCCCACAATGGGGAAATTGCAGTGTCACAACGCAAGTTACAGAAACAGTAGCTCATTTAAGTAAATGAGTGTGAATTATATATTTTAGTTGTTTTAGTTGCATTTTTTGGTTTAGTATGGATTCCAGTTAGTTTTGCCCATATAATCAATTATATTACATGTTTTTCACTAATTGGACTTGAGGTTAATGGAATTAGCCAAAGCGTACACTGTTGGTGCCAGACAACAGTATCTTTATTTCATTATTAAAAACTCCATACAAAATGACTCTTCTCAGACCAAGTGCTTAGTCACACATCCGCCCAGGTACAGGTGCTCTACAACAGCTGTTACTGAGGAATCCAGTCCATCACTGTAATGAACATTATCCTGCAATATTAATCACCTGTGCGGCAGGATCAGACACTTGTGCATGCTGTCACACACACACACGCACGCACGCACACACACACACACACACACACACACACACACACACACACACACACACACACGCACACTGCCTCTCACATGTGCACGCTGTGACCAGGGCCACCACCAGATGTCCAGATGTGCAGCTTTGGCCTGAAGTGACTGAAGGGGAGGCAGTGACTATAAAGTGGCCAGCCCATAGAGACACAAACTTGCTGCATGTCAGTTTTAAGAAGGATTAATAACTGCAAAACATTTCAAATGCAAATGATTTTTAATTGTGACAGTGTGCTTTTCATAGGGAATAATAATTTCAAATAACAAAAGTTGAACTAGTTTACATGTCACCTGCATGTTAGTAATAGTAATTACTTTTGTTCATACAGTGTTTGTTAGGTGTGTCACTGATGCATTATAAATTATATAACCCATAAATTTTGTTTTACAGTTGGTCTGCTTGGATTGCTCAAGTGGAGGACTCACCCTGAGCTTCTCAAAGAAAACCTAGAGAAATTGAAAATTATTGATGGAGAGGAGGTGGTGAAGGTCTGTGGGCTTGTGTAACATGTATGAAGAGTGCACTTACAGTCTGTCTAACTCTCCTTTTGCCTTCTGTACGAACAGTTTCTACAGGACACACTGGACGCTTTGTTCAACATCATGATGGAGCACTCTCAGACAGATGACTATGACATCCTTGTATTTGATGCGTTGGTGAGTCTGTGGATCTGATGCGTCTTGTCATTAGATAGCTTTGATTCTCTGATAGTGTATGTATGAATTCATGACACACAAACATGCCTATCACTTTAACTGTTGCCATACTGCTTTTCCAGATACATATTATTGGGCTCATTGCTGACAGAAAGTTTCAACATTTCAACACAGTGCTGGAGGCGTATATCAAGCAGCATTTCAGTGCCACACTGGCTTACAAGTAAGTTATACAAACCATACTGTTGTGCAGCCAATTTCTTTCCTATTTCTGCATGTTAAAGTTGCAATATGATTTTAAAATCAATCTAAAATGCATTTGAAATATTTAAACATGATTAGTTTGATTATCATCTTTCCCTGTCAAGAGTAGAAACTGAATTATGCATGAAGTGTAATTTAATTTACTAAAATAAGACACCACACCACCAGACACCCTAATTAATTTTTGCCTTCTATTTTCATTTTGCACTTTTAAATACAAAATGAAATTGTTCTCATATCTGCTACCTGTCATTACTGCTGTGTGTCTTCATAGTTAAAGACGTTTATCAGCACTTGTTTCTTGTTTAGCCTGAGACATTTGGTTAAACTTAAGCTCTCTTAAACTTAAGCTCCCTCCCTCACTTTAAAATAGTAAATCTTCTGAAGAGAAATAGTCAGTTCATGTACTAAAAGACGTCTGCTGACACAGTCATTATATTTAAATTGCACCCACTAAAGAAAAGTAACAACTTGTGGTGGGGCATAAAATTACACAGAGCTCTCCATGCACTCTTTACTCAAAAAATCTTTATTTATTTATGGATAAGCCCTGCAGGGGGCACATGTGTTGGAACATGGCCGCTTTATGCCATTCATCTGCGAGCAAATCCAAACCTCAGTAAAAGGTACATCTGTTGAGGTGTGAAATACCGTTTGGCCATTTTCTCTGCCTCCTCTTGCTTTCCTATTACATTTTATTTTCTCTCTTATGCTCTCTCTATCTGCCCCCAAAAAATAGATTAGCCTTTTATCACAAAATTCACTTACGGTTTTACCTGCACGGTTGAACTTTATGACTTGTCATTATACATTTGATGTATCTTGTTCCCTGTAATGTTTTTGGGTAATGGTGTTATTCATGTGACTTTCTATCCAGGAAGCTGATGTCTGTGCTGAAGAGATACCTGGATGTGTCCAGCCGAGGGGAACAGTGTGAGCCCATCCTCCGAACCCTCAAAGCTCTCGAGTACATCTTCAAGTTTATTGTGCGCTCACGGATGCTCTATTCCCAGTAAGTCAGGCTCCAACTTATTAATAATAAAACCAGTATATTAATACAAATTTGACACACATATATTAACCCTACTGCACGCTCAACATTTTCCTTGTCAGTAGAGAAGTTTCACGGGTTTAGTAATGGTACTTTGTATCATTTCTAAGCTATTTTAGTTCAAATAAATTATTTTTAGCATTTGAATTGGTTTGTTATGGAAACACAATTCGTAATGGCCCAAATATAATTGTGTCATCTAGGTTAACAAACAGAGCCTTTCTGAATCCAATAGATATCAAATGTTTGGATTCTTTCATTCTTATGTGCTCTTTGTGTATACATTTCTCATCGAGAGCAGCACTTTGGACACATTGACAGTGGAAACTTAAAGTAATGCTTTTTGACGCCCTCTTGAGAGTGAACTGCTGATTACAGCACTAATGTCCCTAATAAGCATTGATGATGAAGTGTAGTGGTGTAGTGGAGCTAATGATGGGACAGGGATGCTGAATGAGCAGACAGTGAAACACCAAGCAGCAGACCAACCTCCAACACCAGAGACTTATGACACCCCTGGTGCTCAGCCAAGAGCTGCGCTACTCGATAAATGTAAACACCATTTATAACTGCAGCTCACAAACTGATGCTGACAAGTCAAAACCACCATCTACTATTTTATCCTATGTTTGCCTGTGGGTTACTTAAGGCTTCTCCAGCCAAAGGGACTTACACAGGTGTCAGCCACAATAGCCTGAAGGGAGGCTTTGGGCTTAAAGTGATTTTTCCACAAAAGGGCCATTGAGAGAAAGAGACTAAAGAGACATTTTCATCTGAAAGTTTAGCCTCTCACTGGTTTGAATCATGCTGCTTACTCACAGACAAAGATGTTTTATGGTCAGCCACATTATTTTTCTAACCTTTTTCTTTGATCCAGTAGTTTCAGATGTGTCTTGCAGTCATATGGTTTATAAAAAAAATGCTCCAGCATCAGAAGATTTCAGCCCTGCTGTACTAAATTGTATTTTTTACATAACATGTTAAAAGTTTATAATTATGTAGTATTTCTAGAGGGGGGGAGGGTTCTCTAATTGCTTGTCTCCATGGAGATTATTGCTTTGCCTTGAACGTCCTATAGTTGGGCATTATCTATTTTGCATTTATTCAATTACAGGTGTTTCATTGCTTTAAAATACCTTGTAAGATGTGGTCAATGCTCCAGAGATCAAATCTGTAATGTAATCTAGGCCATTATCTGCTTGTCTCCAAGGAGAAAGATAAATTAAATACTGTACTATGGAACATTCCAGCCAGAGCAATCTGTAGACAAGAAGATGACGGGCCCTCCACCATTTACATAGTGCACCTGTAATATGGTGAATCATACTTTCAAAACTTGTTCATGTAACTTGTCTGTCTGTAGGTCTTCATTTGCATTCTAGGTTCAAACACCAGGGCACCATCATCATTGTGCTTATGCATGTGTGTGGGTGCATTATATTATCTTTATTATTCCTTCTGCAATGACTAATTTCATACCTGATTCCAGCAATGGCGTTGTCATTCATGAGAGAAAACCAAATATTTTCAATTTATTTTTGTAGAGCTCAAAATCACATCAGCCGTCATGTTGCCGGGTTTCACAAAACTGATTTAAATGACAAAACTTTAGAAAATCTGACAATGAAATAATCACTGGTCAATAAAAGACAAGCGGACTAACCAAAAAAAAAAAACATAGTTGGCTGTCAAATGCTCTCCATGTTCAGTCAGTGTTTAGTGCTGTCTACTAGGGATGGGACAAGATCTCGTACAAAAATAAATACAAATGGACTGAACTACACAATTTAGTTATTATAAAATTATGTTAAAATCTTGTCTTTCTCATTCTCATGGACGCAATCTCGTGTCTCATCTTCTGTCTCATCCCACCCCTACTGTCTACCTCAAAAAGTACGTTGGACACTTGGAGTAGATTGTGCACTTACCTTCACCTCTCTCTGTCCTTCACGCTACAGCTTTTGGGTGGACTAGTTCCTGTAGTCTGGATCACTTCTCCTTCCCTAAAGCAGCAGTGTGCTCTCCATTCCTCCTTTGTGCCTCTGCCCTTGTGTCCTCTCACTCTTTCTATGTCCTAAATATTTCCACTCATCTCAAAAGACAGATTCTTTTTGATTCAATATGTCTATAATTTTGATTTAGGTTTTCTTAAATGTTTCAGCCAGTGCTCATTCATCTGTCGAGCTATAAGAGTATTATGTGTCATGCTAGAGATTTGAAACATAACCAGTGACAAATTGTATAATGTTGAAATTAATCTCTTCCACCACAGCCTTCATCAAACCTTAATTCACTTTTTCATTTTTATTTCAGCCATTTTAAAATCGTAGTTGCTCTTTTTGTCATTCATAGCCTCATCTGCTAGTCTCATGTGTTTTCTGTCCTCCATCTGTCATGAATATTATTTGCTGAAATAACTGACATTTGTGTTACTGACTTTTGCATGTCCACATTGTATCCAATTTTGTCTGGTTGTGTGTGGGCGGTAGATGTGCTGAAAAATCAAGTCATGTTTTTATTTTTTTTATTTTATCATGAATTATTTATTTATTTATTAATTTATTAAACCAGTATTTTAACAGGAAAGTCTTTTTAGATAATTCAGAGAGACCTGGGCAAGAGGCACCAGTAAACAGTTACAAACAATGGAGTAATGTATTGTATATGGAATTTAAAGATCCTATATTATGCAAAATTGATTCTTGTGAGCCCTTTGTTTCATTCACACATGTTTGAGCAACTCTTTATTACATCTCCAAAGCTCAAAATGCTCTGTTTCATCTTGTGATGTCATGAAGCAGTAGTTTTCAAGTTAAGTTTTGTTCAGTAAAGATGGACAATTCCAAGGTTGAAATCATCCAAATGATTCTAGTTAAGGTGTATGGAGTTTAAACTTACAGTGAGTGTAGAGTGTTTTCTGTTTGAGAGAAGAAATCAGCCTAATTATGCAGGGTTTATGTGTTCAACAAAACACAACTCTGAGTGTGTTTTTGATGAGGAAACAACTTTATAACAGAAAATAGCGTAATATGGACCCTTTAAGAAGTCTATCTACTAGGAGTTTATACACTAGTACTTCAGTGTGATTGGTTAAATTTCACTGTGACTCAATTATGATGGAGGCTGGCCAAAAAGAGGAGTAGGTGCAGAAATGTGAACAACACATATGTGTGTTTGATCATGGAGCTCCATTATACAGATATGCACCAAATCACTTCAACCATTTTTCCCAATTGGCAGATCACAGGATCATATATTACATGCAATGACCCCAAACACATTACCTTTCAATGCACAGTATATTATGGCATCTCTCTGTCACTACCTGCATTAACTCAAGCATCAATATTTCATAGTTATAGACCATTGCAGCACGGAACACTCGAGAGCTGCAGTCACATAGATTGCATGGCCTCTGAACACAATATTTTCTAAACTTTTAACATATCACCTTCCTATCAATTTCTAAACAAACAAAATATTTTCTTTCGGCCTAATATTACCCATAAACTTCTTTGACATAAAACTTTACAGTCCATTCTTTAGACCATAACATAATGTGCATCTATAAAGCATTGCTCTATTAGGACACTATATGTGAGAATGGGCTGCACCATTGTTACACAGTGCTGAAAACTGTTAGACTGGATTAGACAGGACAATCAGAACTGTACCCTGTAAAAGCCAGTGATAATACCTTGTGTTTTAGGCCTAATCCTATCCCACTTGCTAAATTCAGCATGTGGTAATCCATCCCCATAGCACTCATAAGTCCTATTGTAATTAATGGGCACACAGCTCCATGGATTCCCAGTGAGATGGTGAGGACAATGGACAGTTCACAGGTGAAGAGAAAGAGCAGGGTGACTCGTGGAAATTAAATGAAATGAAAAATTCACATTGTTTCATATATATATATATATATATATATATATATATATATATATATATATATATATATATATATATATATATATATATATATATATGTGTGTGTGTGTGTATATATATATATATATATATATATATATATATATATATATATATATATATATATATATATATATATATAATATAATATAATATAATATAATTCTTTTTGTTTTCCAAGGTTATATGAGGGAAAGGAGCAAGCCGAGTTTGAAGACTCCCTGAAAAGACTTTTTGAATCCATCAACAACCTAATGAAAACAGACTACACCACCACTCTGCTCAACAGGGTATATATGTCCAGTCTTCATTTGCATAGACATGTACTGTATTCCTATCCCCTTCTAATCTTTAGTTTCTATTGATTATCTGACCATCTACAGTGTCAGTGTTAAGGATATGGACTATTGTAGGATTAAAACACTAAACATAAAATCATCCTTATAATAGCTTTCACTCCCAAATAGCTTTACAACTGAGTCCATAATCACAAAGGTTATTGGTTCGGTAGAGCTTGCCTGATTGTGCCTATGGCCAAACACAGAATTATAATAAAATATTCACACATAGAAGACAAGGTCTTGCCAAAGTATACAACACCGAGCAACTCAGCACCTATAAGCTCCAAAATGCCTAATGTGACTCATTCAAGCGGAAAAACCCATCTTATTTTAACTTTCACAATGTAAAAACACAACAAACTTTCCATTAAGTAAAATAATAACTTTTAGTTCCAAAATGCACCTCATACAAACAGAAAAAACAGTCCTATTTTATTTTAACTTTCATAATGTAAACAAACAACAGGCTTCCCATGAAAATGCTATTAAAATTAATAACGTGTTTAAAAGTTGCTTATATAAAAGTAGTGTATAAAAGTATATAACCAGTTTTCTTATTTGTTGACAGGTTGCTGCTCTGAAATACCTTCCAACAGTGCTCCAAGATGTTGAGAAGCTTTTTGATGGAAAACTGCTCAGGTAAGAAGTTTATGTCTACCATACTGTATATTTACCATGAATATGCCAAACATGATTTTATTTCCAAAATATTCCTATTTTATTCCCATTTAAATGTCTTATATTAACAGGATTAAATTGATTCGTGTGAGCTTTAAGCCATATTACAATGTTGTTACCTCCTCAAAAACATACCTGGAGATGTATTTTGTTTCATTCACACATGTTTGGGTAAACCAGGTTTATTAGTCTTTCCACATCTTTAAAGCTCAAAGTTCCACCTTGTGATGTCATTTTCCTTTCGTTCAGTAGAGATTGGCAATTCCAGAGCTGGAATCATCCAAATAATTCTAGTGAAAGTGTATGGAGTTTAAAAACACAGTAGAGCGCTTCCTGTATTGCCACATGACATCACAAGGTGGAACAGACAGTTTTAAGTTTGAGAGAAGAACTCAGCCTAAATATGCAGGGTTTGTGTGTTAAACATGTGTGAATGAAACAAAACACAACTCCAGGTATGTTTGTGATGAGGAACAACATTACAATCATGCATCAGAAAATAGCGTAACATGGGCCATTTAACAAAGCAAATACGACCTCAAAGAACCACTATGTAGCCAGACATTTATTGACACTGTTTTGCTATTTCTAAATTTCATTCACTTCACTTCAAGCACAATTACCGCTGCTGAAACTTGATGTATTTTCTCATCATGGCCTCATTACTTTAGTGAAACAATAATTAAGATGTTTGACCAGTCACACTGTTCATTATCAGCTGACCCCTCTGTGACCGATGTCTTTGCTATTTATTTGCAATATTCACATCTGCCCACCAGCTCCGCAAATGAAAACATGTCAACACTGTGTCACAAAGGTGCTACCTGCAACACCTGCACAGCAACACCACAGGAAAGGCAATAAGTCACTGAGCTTATCCTTTCACATAAAACTTTAAAAAAAAAAAAGAACATTATTATACTACACATAAACATGCAAACTCACCCCATGCCTGCCTGAACTTTAAAGCAACATCCCTTTTGAATCTTTGATCAGTAGTGCCCAAGGCTGAAACAAGTTGTGTGAATACCAAACATGGACTGAGAGGTGGACATCAAAGTCGTTGTATTCTTGTCAAGTTTCTTTAAGCCTGTAAACTTGGGGTATAGTGGAGAAGTGTGCTGAGGTGGTACAATACTGTGTAAAAGTTGTGTTTTTAATGTAAACTAATGTGTGTAATGTACAAATACAAACTTGATACACACAGAAATGGTGTCACCAAAATTAAATAACATAATAAGTCAAACAAAAAGCTTACACTTCACAACAAAATACATTACAAAAATCTAAGAAACGCTATTGATCTTTGGAATTGGCATAACACTGATTTGTGTAGAATCCCTCAGTCGTCCAGGTAGAATCCATGACAAAAGGAGAATTCAACTGGTCAACTGGACAAAAGTTTATTTGGTCGAATACGTTCGCCAAATAAACTTTTGTCCAGTTGACAGATTGAATTTCTCCTTTTGCCATAACACTGATTAATGATGGAATACAGTTTTATTTAACCAGCATTTTTATTTTATCCACATCTGATCATGCATGGGTACAGCACTATGGTAGTTTGTCTTGATATGATTAAATGTCAGTAAGACCTATTATGAAAGCTAAAATTTACATTCACCTGCATGTTACACTAATGCTACATGTATGCTAATGCTAATCAAAACCCAGTGGAACATTGTACTTAATGGTGCTGTATTTTCTATAATCATTGAAAGTGCCTGTGCAGACTGTGTGGCAGAGTTAGGGCCGATGAAACAAAGTGGTGGACACAAAACAAATGAAGATCGAATGGTTGCCATGCTCCTAAGCGCTCAATCTTGCTAAGTGGCTCCTGCACTCCCAACCAGCCTTTTTAATTATTCTAAAATGGTATTTGAGTTCAGGCTCTACCTGTGTCTTCATTAGGCTGTGTTTAGCCTGTGTCTAATTTTTTATTCTCACACAGCCAAAGTCATTACTCAGCTGAGGAACAAAAGCAAATAATACATTATCCTGTATGTGTTGTGCTTCTGGAATTACAAAATGTAGCTACCTCAAATGGACAGTGAACTGCGGATTTTAACAAAACATTTCTAGCAAATGAACAGTCTGTACCCCAAGTTAATGTGTTAGAAGCTGGGAAATTGTACATGCACTATTGTGTCAGAGCATCTCAAAAACCACTTATCTTGTTGCGTGTACTTAGACTGCAGTTGTCCAGATTCGTCACATGTAGTCCAAGGAAGGAACATCAATATTTTTCTAAAGTGTATTGCCCTATCTCTGTGTATGTGTGTGTTTTTTACTCTGGCTATATTAAAATGTGTTTTCTTTTCTCCATCTAGCCAGTTGTTGCATGACTTCTACTCCTGCATTCCTCCTGAGAAACTCCAAAAACAGAAGGTGCTTTCCATGACTGAGATTGTCAGCAGTCAGCTCTTTCAAAAACAAGGTTGGCCCTCTGATTTTAAACAATTCCCGACTTTGTCCTGCTGTCTCATGTGCCACCGTCCACTTGTGTAAACTCCTCTTTTATGGCATTATACTAAAAGGGTTGGTGTTCTGTGGTTATGTCATCCATTGCCAGGTGGTTTTCTCTTTGTGCTTTATGACCAGTATGACCAATATCACGGCTCTGTGCTCCTAGGCTTTTTTATATGATAGTCTTTATTATTAGTACATTGTCATGCTGCATTTGCTCCTTTGTAGTCCAGTAAACCGCTATAAAGGCATCTGGATAGTCCACTTATTTGGAAGTTTTAAAATTGGGTTTTTGGCCATAATTGTCAAGGTCTTTAATGAGTTTTACATCTGCATTTAGATCTAATGAAGAATAATTGCAATGACTGACTACGTAAGACTAATCTGTGCTAGAGATATGATTTATGTGCCTGGATGTTTCTACAGAATGGCATTAGACTGATCTATTTTGCATTATTTTCAATTATGTCTTACTACCTTTCCACAGATCTTACCATGATGCACTTTTAACACAAAAATATACCTATGTGAAATTGTCTTTAATGTCAGATTTTTGTGTTGGATTTCCCCCCATACTTAGACTTAGACAAACTTTATTGATCCACAAGGGAAATTATTTGGATACAGTAACTCACTCATCACAATATAATATAATAACAGAGAGTAACAAAAATAGATGGTAAAGCAAAAAGATAGCAAGAGACTGGTGTCAAATGAGACATAATTATAAAAATAAATGTATATGTACAAGTCAAAATAAAATAGAAAAATAAGTAATAAACTGTAAAATAAACTATAAGATCACAGCTATATACAAGAGACAAGAACGACAGTGCAAATACTATGCTGACTGACAGGGCATAGGTTGTCCGTCACTTGAGATTAAGTTCTTGTACAGTTGTAGGGAGTATTATCTGTTATATAAGGGTGAGTTGTTGTACAGTTGTATGGAGTATGGTATGAATATGAATATAGTCCTGTATCTCTCACTGTTTGAGCGGAGCTGTAGCAGCCTGTTGGAGAATGAGCTCCTCTGTCCCTCTATAGTCTATAGTCTATAGTATACATAATAACAATTTTACTACAGAAAAGATGAATGCATTGTTTCACCTTGACCCATTTATACATTTTTTAAAAATGTTTTTTGTCTCACTCAAGTGGGGTCTAATCCTAAAATAGGTTGGTCTCCACAGAGGCACAGTGGGAAGTGGATTGCTGTTTTATAAGAGAAGTACGAATGACAGCTAAGCAGATATCCCATGTACACTATGGAATGATCACGGTTTAGTGGCCCCACAGATATATTATAGTGCACATACTAGCTCTGGTGGCCAAATATGTCTGCTGCGTGATGTCTGCAGTAATTAAAGCACTTTATTGTCCCATCATTAGGAAGTGCGTATTAGCATGTAAGTTTTTGTTAGCATTATCCAAACTCTGCTCTCGTCTCTGAGAGTTGTGAAAAGCCCAGTGAATAATTAGGATGCTTGGAATGTGTAAGGTAAGTGAAGAATAAGTTTGTTTAAAATGAACTAGTTCTGTTTTTCATGTTTTTAAGACAGAAAAAAATCAGGTACAGCACCTTTAAATGTCAAAGGCTATGGCAATTGTTCTATCAGAAATCAGCAGTCCCTCACCCACCTCTTTCCATTTATACTAGCATTACAATCAGAGCAACAGCAAAACAATCACACACGCTGTTATTATCATCAGTGTAAGGGGGACCAGTCCACTTGTGCTGTAATGTTAGACCCTGCTATTGTCAGAAAATACACTATTTGTATGAGTATATACTCATAGGAAAGGATGAACTATTTTAATTAAAAATAGGGGTTTATGATATCAGTTGAGACACATGGTGATAATGGTCTGTGCTATGTATCAAGTAAGAAGTCGAAGCTGCCAATACAAATACACAAACGCATTGACTAACTGTTGCATTTCAATTATAACATAAACTTCATTAGAAAACGCCAAGTACCTCATTAGTTTTGTAACACTTTTCCCTTCTGGTTTAGAGCATATCGTCTGTCAGCTTGGATGCATATTTTAAAATATAACATGCACAATACATAAATATTGGCTTGAAGGATGGAAACACTGAGTCACTGTAAATTATCAATTTGCATGAAATCATCTGAAAGTAACAGGTTTAGACATTGAGATTATCAAATTATTCAATGCATCTGTTGTTACTGCAAAGTGCAGGTGGAGTACAGGGGGACCACTCATTAATTATTTTCAGTCAGCACTTCAGTATTGGACCCTTGTATTGATTCTTGCTCAAATCACTCATTCCTCAGTGGTTTGACCGATGGGCTCTCCCTCTGTCCACACACTGACAGCCACCACCCTACGTGACAATGAAGAAGAGAGAGAGCGAGAGGACAGATAAAATAAACATGCAGTATTTAAACACAAGGAGGGGTAAAAACAACATGATCCAAGGCATAACCTACAGCTGACTGCCTTTGGGATGCTATGGTCCATAAATATATTTAAGCTATCCATTCAGTGTGAACTGTTGTTGGAAATGGGAATTGGAGGGGACAGGCCAGCAAAACATGACATAATGGCTAGTGAGATGACAGAAGTAGAACAAAATAGATGATGAAGCAATGTGAAAGATTGGATTTGATTTATGAATAGGGTACAGGCTGGAGAAAACAAAACATCCCAGAGATGGAAAAAGGGGAAGTTAATGAGAAGAAGACACTGGTCTTACTTTGCCATCATTGTTCAGAAGTGATTGATATTTGAGTCCTGCACACAATAAAATGGATCTCTCTGCCCCTGTCCTCCCTCTACACTGCCTCAGATGGATTTCTTATTTATTCATTGCTTCATTTACACATTGGTCATTTACAGTAGTTTCTCTCCTGACCCATGCTTTTCAAAATGAGCCCTGACAGTCAGTGAAATTGAGATGCATTGGGATGCTAATCAGAAGGCCTGTATGTGGAGATGTGATTTGGTCAAGAGGGTGAAAAATGTAGGAGCTTATTATTAATTATATATTTATAATGCCTAATGGCCTGAGGTGTCCTATCGCTACACTGCAGTACATATTTAATAGGGCTACCTGTCGGCCAGAGCAGGGCTGGACCTGTCTCTGGGGAAATCTGTCAGGCCACTGTCAGAGGAGCAACTCACACACATATGTGTGTGTGCCAGAGACATACGCCTCACATGGGTCATTATTTTCCTTCATTTCTCTATCTAAAAAACAAAATGAAGGCCCTTGGCACAAATTTGACTCAAAACGTAACAACAGTCAACAATGTATTTTTTGGATTTAGATTTCAGCACTGGCTTTGATTTTAATGGGCTTCCCGGAAGAATCCGCCGTGGTGCAACAGTGGTGCAGAGCTGCGTAATCACAAACTGTTGAGTGAGGCAGACTTTGTTCTTATAAAATAGTGTTCAGGAATATTTATACCATTTGGCACCTTCTTAAAGTACAAAATGTTGTTGCCACATGCATTGCAAAATTGTAGGTAATACTTGAGTCATGAACTTTGAGTGGATTTGTTTCATTGATGTAGCATATGGCCCTGGGATTAGAGACTTGGCAGCACACAGTGTATATACATAAAGCAGCACACAGTGTATACATAAACATAGTAGGGCACACGCACTCTCATCTCATCATATGGATTAATCTGTTTCTGACAAAATTACATTTACAGGCCACGTTATGGCTCAATTTAGGCAAATTACGCCTCACAGAACAGTGTGACAGATTGAGAGCAGCTGCTTAGATAAAGAAAACAGATCAGGGAGAGCAGAGAGCAGGCTTACATTGGGATGAGTCTGTCATTTTGTTTGCCATCTAATTTTCCAAAGCTGGTCAAAGCCCCGGATTCACTGCACTGAACTGAGCGTCTGTCTGGAAAGAAAGCAGATTAAAGAATGGAAACTCAAGTAAACAAGTAGTAAATAAACAGTTTTTTTCATTGTTTCAGTGTGTTACTGCAGCCATATTCACACATTGCTCTAACTATGTATTTCACGATCTGACTTAACAGATGCAGTTGTCTGATGAATACAAGTGACTCATGAACTGTACAGTTATTATCACAGATTTAATCAGAGCTGAGTGAGCTCTGTTGGGCCCACACTCTCCACCAATCAGCATTAGCCTCGGCTCACTTTAGACTTTAACTCTTATCATAACGAATGAAGGTTTATCCATCTGGCTCCAAAGACATGATAAAATTAAATTTTTTATTGCTTTAAATTAAGTTTGGACGCATACATTCAAACTGGGTCAGAGGAAGCAAATAGTTTTACACATTTGGGTTCACATAAGGACAACTGTTTGTTAGTGTGAGCTCTGCGTAATTGTAATTCTGTCTGAAATGGCTGTGCCTCTTTACTATACACTGGTGATTTAGCAAGCTTGTGTTTGTTATAACAGAGGGTAGAGAGATCTGCAAACACAAAGGCTGCTGTTACTTCTTGAGTAAGGAGAGGAGAGTTTTCATGTTGGAAAGACTAATGAAAAGCATAGGTCTAACTAATAATGAGCAAGGTATTTTATGAATTAAGGTAACACTGAACACATGCCAATTAACACCAATAGCTGCAAAGAATTAATGAGACAAATTGTTTTCCAAATCAGTTGTTAGAGCAATGTAATATTATGATAAACATCTTTCTCTGGTACCTATGGGATTTTGCAATGTCTCCCATATTACATTAAGCTATCAGATTGAGAGGTATGCGTTTCATTCCATTATCCATAAGTAGTATTTTATTTGATGACAGCTGACAAAATGTTAACAACCAAGCATTGTGTTGGCAGTAATTCACTGGACCACTGCAGCAAATCTGTTCTTACTTTAGCTGCTCAACAACTAATGGATGGTTTAAAACTTAATTTAAAAAAAAGAGCTTTGGAGTGACAAAGTTTCTCAGTGTAAAAACAGCATTATATCTGTATAGTTGCTGACCTTTTAGAAGCAATCTTTGTGAATTATGAAACATTTAATTACATTAATTTTTGTAGCCAGCAACACAAACATGAACAAGCAAGATTAAAGGCCATTGACTGCTTTATGCCAGTTTTGAATCTAATATAAAGTATTTAATCTATCAATCTGCTTAGAGTAAAAGAATTACAATGTTAGATCACACTATTAAAAATGATATGTGTAGTAATTTGCAAATTGAGAAGATTATACTGGAGAAGTCATTTGAGTTTGGATTTTGGCACAAAGAATACACTGATTTCTCCCTCCTCGTGGCTGGACTGCAGCCAAATTGATCCAACTGTGCGTGTGATGTTAGATTTATGCTGTCAGTAGACCGGGCACTTGTTTTAAAATATATTGAAACAGTTGGAGCTCTGAACGAGAAGAAAAGAATGAGGTCTAAATAAGAAATGATGGAAGGCACCTACAGTGACATGGAGGGATTGAAAAGCCCTCGAGAGTCATTTAGTCAGACCCATGCAGGGCGGCAGTTGGCATATTCCCAACCAGATTGTGTTGTTGTTTTGCCTCTAAACCACTACATTATCATCTTTCTCATTACTCCATCTTCCAGAGAGCCAAAAATGACAAATGAAACAGTGGGAAAAGTAAGATTTAGATATTCCCCAAAAAAGAAAAAGACTCCTATTATGGCTTGCTATAGTTTATGGTGCTTGGCTGTCAATGGGAAAATAGAGTGTGGAGACGATGAGCTTTCTGCTGAGCTATTGGAATTATACTCAGTGTTGATGTGACAGACTGCCACCCAAACACATCCTGCATTTCCTGTTTCTTTTAGCATATCAAATAGTACGAAGGCCTTGGATTACATAACGAGCAAACCACAATGGACACACTAAGGGGAAGGTTGAAGCATTTATTATTGTTCCCGTATGAAATTTGGTCTCTGCATTTCCATCTTCCAGTGATACTGTGGCAAATCGTCAAGAGCTCAAGCTTATGATTTCTTTTTACCCTTAATTTGAAATGAATACATGCAATTTTCCAATCAGGATTCTAGAGACCCCAACTGAATAATAAAATACATTTAGACACAATAAATAATGTCTCCAAACAACTATATTTATTTATTTATTTATTTTGTGGCGAATATGGGTCTAAACTGTGGCTGCAGTGAATACATTCAGATGTGAATTGTCCCTGTGTCTGTACTTTAACTAATAGCTGTTTATAGAGAGCTTCTTTTCCCGTAAAATTGTTAAACAGCTTAACTGCACCATAGCAGAATAAAATCACTAACACGCTGTTAAAAAGTGTTGTGTGAAACTGGAAATGTCACGGTCCAATTGTTTGGACATGCCGTTTTATGCTCTTACTCATCTCTTTTTGAAAATGCAACTCCACAAACATCTGTCTCCCTTTTGTTTGAAGATGGTCCAACTGAGTTTTTTGAAGACTGTCCAGTGTAGTGTGTTTGTTTCATGTGCATTGTTTGAACATTTATTTGTCTCTTCCTCTTTCTCTCTCCTCTTCCTCTTCTCTCACTCATGGCTGTATTATTTTGCTGTTTCTTGTCTTCCAAACAAGACTCACAAAATGGTTTGAGGTTATAGGATTATAACTGTGACTGATGTTAGTCTGCCAATCCTGGTAGGATCTGTCGGATTTGAAGAAAACCCCAAAGTTTTGTCTAAAAGGCTCAGACAAAAAAGTTCTAGGCCACTACACGGCTTGACAAAAAAATACATCTTTCAAGATGAAACAGGTCTCTAGAGGTGAACTGCTGTACTTGAAATCTGGTATCAAATTGTACTTACATTTCTGAAAACACAGTGCTGGGTTTCAATGCTTTTGGGAACATTACATTGACTTGCATTCCTTTGCTGTTGACCATTTGTAATGTCAACCATAATTACTTACCTAACCTTAACCTAAACCCCAGTCGTAACATAACCCATATCTGAGCTGAAAACCATGTTGTTGTAGAAAGATTTATGTCATGGGGACCTTATTTTTGTTCCCATAAGGAAGGCAGGTGTATTGATTTTATGTGATAAATGCCCACCCAACTATTAAAAAACAGTTTGGGTACTCCTCATAAAATGAATCAGCAAAACAAATATTCTTTCAATTTAAAGCACTAAAAACTTAAAACTGCATTATTTATGGTATAAAGTTAGAAAACAACTTTTTTGTGAGGGAAGGATAAGTTTAAAAAACAAATGGTCAGTACAAATGTAAAAATGAACAGTATTTTTGTTTAAGGGGTCAACCTATGGAATGACCTACCAGAAGAACTTAGGAGGAGTAACTCTACTTTTCACTTTATAAAGCTGTACAAAACAATAATATGTAACAAATAAGAGTGAAGAACAGTAGTGTATCTGAAAAATGTAACAAATGTAATAAAATGTAAAAAGGTATTGGAGGGTACACGTGATGCTGTAAAAAGGCTTCAGCCTACATCTTTATAGGTATCATGTGCTCACTCAGTTAGTAATTTACCAGAGCAGGACAAACATAATTGAAGAAGTGTGAATACTTCTTTCTGGAGAAAAATTTTATCAGTGTGTGCATGAATTAAAAATAATTACCGTAACTCCACACCTCAATATAAGCTGCATCAACTAAATTTGGAAAGAAAAAAAAAAAAGTACATATATAGGCCGCACTTGTCTATAAGCTGCCATAGCTAAGGTCTCACCATCGACTCATTGATGCCAAGCTTACGTACAGCAGCTCTATTTCCTTGCCTTTAACTTAAAAGCTGGCTCATATGCATTTCTTCTTCATGTGTTTTCCATGAGGAGGATGTGTGCATAAAGTGCAAAATAACTGTTCAACACAATCAAACCAGCATCTTCCTCGGAGCATTATCTCTTCCACCTGTCTGTCTGTCTCACTCTTGCACCCCCGTCACTTCCTGCTCTATTGCGCATGTCTCCTGCAGAAAGAGCTGCTGCCCTATCTGGTATCATGTCAGTGTCTTGTAGGATTTCAGCAGATCTCAGGCTCTCCCAAGGGTGGATCTAGATGTATCGATCAGGTGTGAGTGGAAGATTAAGATGCTTCTTCTCGTCAAAAAGTAGCAACTTATAGTCCAGAAATCATGGTAGTTTTCTGCTTGTAATGCTCTTCATATTTCCA
The DNA here is from genome assembly GCA_029959045.1 of Taenioides sp. WSHXM2023. Lineage (NCBI taxonomy): Eukaryota > Metazoa > Chordata > Actinopteri > Gobiiformes > Gobiidae > Taenioides > Taenioides sp. WSHXM2023. Next base: position 20,288,560 of record CM057100.1, on the reverse strand, counting down.
TATCTTTCATCCACATAGAAGCAGTCTCCTCTTTTAGTCTACTTTTGCTCTGAGTACATTCTGCAGGGTTCGAGGCCTTGAGGAATTACGTATAGCAATCATTTTGTAGTAAAAAATGACCTAGAACTTGAGTGACTACTGCTTACAAGTCTGAAACCTGCTAGAGCAAAGGGATCTATAGGAACAGCGTTTGTGAGGCTGAGGCAGCAGATTTTAATGCTGCTTATGTGAATGGAGCAATGCCTAGAGAGTACTTGAACAGCCCAGCGAAGTTCATTATTTTTGATGTGTACATTGAGGCATTTCAGATCAAAGACAACACAGACACAGTGCAGGGGAAACACTCGATGTGCATCCTTTGTTATTGTTCCTGAGATACAAAGTAGATCCTGACTGAACAGAGACTGAGCTGGTGTTTAAACTGGGTCGCTTGTTAGTACCTGAGTTGTTGGCAGTTGTACCAAAAGGATATTTTAGTGAATCAGACAATTGTTTTGATTAGAGACTCTTTGAAATTGTAAGGGTTTTGGTTGATATATTGTCCCTGAAAGTAGCGGTGGACAATTTGTGTACAAAAAATAATATCTTGATATTTTTTTTGGTTATCCCAATGACAATAATCAGAGGATGTTTTAGCAATCATACAGAAGTGTGCTAAAATATGTAAATGTCTTAGTTGTGGTTGATTATGCAATTACAACAAACATAAAAAATTGATATATATATGTGAAAGATAAGATAAAATTTGCAATATGTTTTTTCTTTTGTAGATGATGACAAATTACAGGATACAAGATAGCTAGCATTAGCCAACAGTTTTTCAGTTAGTCTCGCTCATCCTTTTTTTTTTTTTGAAAATCAAAATCAAAATGTGTTGTTTAAATCTATGTTGTATTTTTTTCCTTCAGTTTTCAGAGTAGTCTAGCTTAAAACTTTTTTGTCTGTGCTTGCTTATGTGAGCGTTGTGTCACCATGTTAACTGCTGAACATTCCACCAGTAAAGATGCATGTCGAACACCCCCAGCATGAAGCAAAGTATATAGACAAGATGTTCAAGATTCTACTTTTGCACCTCTCCCTTGCTATGCTATCCATTTTTTGATACACCTCCCACCTCTAATTAAAGGGAAATTTGTCCTCTGCATTTGACCCATCATTCTGTGTTGCTAGGGTAACCTAACAGGACCCTGGGGAGCACCGGGGGACCAGATCCAGAATTCATGCTAGGTTAATGGTCAGTAGTACTTAGCTGGAGGACTTGGCAATGGAAAGATTTGATACCATTCTAATATACGACCAAATCCAAAGCATTTATTTATTTTGTTCACATGGATAAACAAACGCAGCTACTGTATCTTTATTGCCATGGCCTAATAGATGGGGAACTCTAAAGTGCTTCTTGGATTAGTTTAGTCTTTTGATGGAGTGACTGTTGTTGAGGGTCCACTCAGCGGTGCGTAGTCTTAGCTTCGTTAATAATGACACTAACAAGCGTCAGTTGAAATGAGCTTTTAATGGCTGCATTTCTACCTGCAGCTTCATTGAGAGGGATGGGCTGAGGCAGGGGGCCAAAGATCAGACTGATGGAACAAATGTGTCAGGGATGTATATTTATAGTGCACTTGAACTTGAAAACTGATATTGTGATTTTACATTGTGTACTACATTTTATTTAAAATTACTCTGAATATATAATCATAATTATTTGCTTATTTGCTTGTATTTTAGGTTTATATGACATTATATTATCTGATCTACTGATTGAGATCTACTGTTTGAAAGTACAATGAATGAATGTATTAGTTAGTAATTAGTTACAATTGCCCAAATCCCAAATAATTTTATTAATTTTAGAAATTTAGAATTTTTAATGTGTTAATATTTGTTTACTTGATTGGCCTTAATTATTTTAATTGTCTCAAAATGTTGTTTTTGTTTAAAGTCATTTACAAATAAGAAAATTTTACTTACACTACTGGCAAATCTGTTTTCTAATTTCATGCTAAATCATCAGGAATGTAATGAAGCCAATTAACTGCTTTACGCCACATAAAGAAGTACATCTTAGGCAAACTCTGGCAAAAATACATAAATCTAATTTTAACTTATAATTCTGATAATTCTAATTTTTGTTTGCCAGACAAATTGAGCCACAAATGTGTTTTTCCTGTTCTGCTGATATCCTTTCCTGTTGCATTTGTGACACAGTAGTGACTGAAGTTGAATGTGCTTAATAACTACAAGCACAAAACAGATTTAGTAAGTAACCCCTCAGTACATTTTATTAACTATTCAGTCACAATGCGATGAAACAACATGGCAAATGTGTTAACATATGCAGATATATTTCAGTGATTCCATGACACTAATTACTCTTCTCTGTAGATATGGCGGCATAGCTGACATATTAAATAAGAGACATAAGGATGATTAATTAGGAAAAAGGATCGGAAAACTGTATGTTTCGGTGATTGATGTGTTGACTTCCTGGCTGACAGAGCAGTGTTCCTGGTTGAGACTGTAAACAGACACTTGATTGATACGACTCCATTGTGGTGTGAGGCTGAATTTCTTCTTCAGGGGTCCATGGTGTCATTATTCGTGGCACTGTGGGTGCAGCTGTCTCCACAGGTGCAACACCAATGATTAAAGGCCTCTGGGAATCTTTGCACTAGTTTTGATCTCATTTTCAGAGAATATGTATGTATGCATTTTGATCTATTAGTCATGAGCAAGTGTTTCTCAGTTCCTTTCAAGGTGCTGATTAAACTGGTTTCAATATGTCGTCTTTAAAGATGTATTTAACTTTTCTGGTGTGGCGTCCACCACCTGCTTGTCCCTGGCATTAAACTTATTTATCATTTAAAAGTGTTATATTGCTCGCAAATGACTACACAGATCTGACTGTGGAATATTCCAGGCAAAGCAATAAAATCTCTATGCAGATAAGCAGGTGGTAGACAGTCCGGCAGAAATGTTATAAAGTGTACCTCTACATATGGTTTTTGGATTTTATATTTGATTTGCTGAGTACTGTAATATTGTTTTAACGCAAACCTTAAAAATAAATCCTTATTGAGTGTCCCTTTCTCTCAGATTGCCGTGATGTTTTACTACCCATGATGCTGCGGGAGCTGCGTGTGGCGTTGGCCAGCATGGCCGATGGACCTCACGACGACCGAAGGAACAGCCTGGAGCTGCTAAACAACATCCTGGAAGTCCTCAGCAGGGGCAATGTGGTAAGTCATGTGACCATCAACTGTGGCCTGTGAACTCTCATCTCTGTGGAGGAGTTTATATAACAATATTGCTGGGGGAACTCAAATAACAACATGGACAAACATCAGGTGGTCTTTGTAATGTTAAAAGAGCAAAATCTGAAAATATTGAAAAAAAATTCAAAGACAACATCTCAATAACTCTGCCCTACCTCTTACCAATGAGAATTCAGATTAGAAATCAAGCATAGCACATACCTTTATTTTTTATTATGAATACTAAATTCATAAATACTAAATCCACTAAATTTTTTATTGCCCACTAAATCAACTGACAGTTTGCCCACCCTCCCTGCTTATGTTTGATATGTTTGTTACATAATTGATAAGTGGTGGTCAAAAGGGCTGATGATGCAGATTACTCCAGAGCCCCTGAGGTCTGTCAAGCTTGTAAAGCACCATACAAATGTAATACATTAAAGGTGCACTGTGTAACTTTTCTGGAGAGGAACCTGTTTGTCTCCATGGAGATGTTAATACTTTGGTTTAAACTGTTCACAGTATGGTATTGTATTTATTCAAGTACAGATGTTATTTATTGCTCAAAAATATTAATTAAAACATTAATAATTACTGTGAGTGGGCTGTCTCTATGCAAATCTAACGGGTAATTTGGCTTGCAAGTCTCCATGGAGATTCTTAAGTTTATGGCTGTGGAACAGTCTAAGCACAGGTGAAGGACCCTCCACCGAACACATTACACAGTGCACCTTTAATATCATAATTATTAGTGTTGATTTTAAGAAAAATATGTTTACCTGCTGTGTATAATATCAAACCTTCTAGAGGTGGCATGGCAAAGAAAGAAATCACTGCAATACACATGTTGGTGATAAATAACAATAATGCCTTGCAAATGGATGTTATAAATATAATATAACAAAGCAACGAGACAAGTTGGAATAAACATATGAAAAAATAAAACCACATTTCATTGGACGTTTGCCTGTACCCAGCTGGGATGATTATTCATACACAGAATACGTCCAGTCTGCAGAGTCTTTGAATTGCCTGCTCAAGGTCTGAGTAATATTTATGCTAGAAGAGGCAGTAATCTGGAATCTGCATAAGTATATTGAATTTACTCTAAGTGGGTAAAGTGGGGTCAATTAAGGGCTTACATATGGGAGTCTTTTTGCAGCTTTGACCTTATAAGCATTGACTTCATTGATTGATTACTGTATTGACATGATGTCCAGATTCTTAAGTGTTTTACAGAGATCCACTTTCAGGATTGTACAATGCAATTTTACAACAATTTTTTCTATATTTTGTTGTTTTGTAACTGAAGGGTTTGATGAATGACGAGTCAGTTGTGTAAGCCTCCTTGATAATATACCAAATTTGTTTTGCAGCAATTATACGTTTGTCCACCTCCTTTCACTTTAACTTTTGGGTTGTGAAAAAGTTGTCAAAGCACACATTTTTCTAAACTTGACAGAGTGATGCACACAGGGAAGTCAAGACAAATGGTGCTGAGAGCCTGTATCAAATGCATAAATAAGTCTTCTTCTCTTCTTCTCTGGCGCAGACTCAGGACTGTATTTAGTGATAAAGGATAACACAAATTCAAAGTCAGTCATGCCTGGCTTCACCTTTTCTCAACGTGTCTCTTCCTATGTAAGGTTTTGTTTTGTCATAACATTGATAAAACATCCACCTCAGGAAATAAATGAAGCGGTTGCTAAGTTGGTACACTAAGATGAAGACGAGGAGTGAATGTGGCCTTTTCTGTCTGTTCAAAAGGTTATTTAGTGTCATACATAATTCAAGTTTATAGCTTCATAACCAAATCATTCCTTGCTTTTTTGTCAATGTTGAGAAGCATATTCAATTAAGTGATGTATACCGTAGTTTTGCAAGCACATATTACTTGAAATGAAATGAGGAATAAAACTGTAGTGGAAGTAATGCTGAAAATGAGTGCTTACAAGCCTTTATAAAGTTTAACATAACATTCCTCAGTGCCATTTGGCTTAAAATTGAGTTATAATTTACTTTCATTTTTACCACAGTGCTTCTTCCTCCAAACACATTTTCTGTGACCATGTCTGTGACTGCTACTCTCCATGCTTATGCTAATGTTGTCATGATATTCAGATTTAACGGTTTACACAACCCAAACATGCATGTATAATTTGGAGGATATTATTTTAATTATGCACAGGTATATACACAGCTGTACTCTGTGGTATTAAAGCAGAGGTGTGGCTTGAGCAGATGCTTCACAGCACACTAATGACCCAAGGTATTACTGAGTATCTGCTTTGACCAGCTTATATGTAAGCCACGGATGATGGCAAACAGGGTAGTGGTGATATAAGCAGAGAGGAAAATTGGTTTCATTTAGAATTTTGAACTAAGTATTCAAAATGTATGTCAAAAATATATCAGTAGATGTTGCATATTCCTCTGCCATGTGGAGGACCTCAGTATATTACCAGTCCATGCTCAAACATACACATGTAATTTCCCTATATTTTATCCAATATGTCTTTTAGTTAAATTATTGTAACAACTAGGATTTTATTATTCAAAAATCTAAATAATACTGTTGAAAGGAGTAAAAATGAAAACATTAAAATGTAATAAGGGCATCTATCCAGTACCAAACCATGCAGCCTCAAATGTACCGTAAAGTCTCCTCTTTTCAAATGAACAGTCTGTGAACGGGTTCTCAAATGTGTAAACGGTTGTAACTTGACTGTACTGTAAAGTGTGTTTTTGAAAAATGTCTGTTCGTTTTTGTGCTTTAGGGAGAAACATTTCAACATGTCCAGGACATCGTGGTCTCTCTGCTCATCATTATCAACAGGACAGTCATCACAATGGGACGAGAACATGCTCTCATAGTAAGTCAAAGAGTCCTCTGCAGATGGCTGTTACTAAGTTTACTCATTTATTTAAGAAATAACTAGTAAAACAACAACGCTGAAAATATGCAAAAATACACGCTAGCACCTAATATTTTATAGCAATTTTACATTGTAAGTCCTGCAGGTAATGATTTCTCCCTTTCTCAGAAACATGTGACATCAGTTAGATGTAGCACAAGACCGAACTAGAGCACGGCGAGAAATATTCCTCACACATAAAAGGGCACAGAGCTCAAACTCTTTTTTTATTCGACACACTAAAGGAAAATCAGAACTTGAGGATTAGCCACTACATGTGTTTTTAGCCACAAGTGGACTCTTGTGGGATGGCTAGTGATCATGATCAACATGAGGGGGAGGCTTGAGTACTAGGATGACCACATAGACCCAGGCAAATGTGTGATGGGCAGAGAAATAGAGATATATCATATCAGTGGTTCTGTGTATTGAGATTCATAGTTGTTCTGGTTGCGCTTTCATAAAAATGACCCAAAAATATATTTTCTATTTATGTAAGACTTGCTACAAGAGTTCTACAAATGCTGGATATGTTTGCTTTCTGTGAGAATGAATGACCTGAATACAGGCTAATAATAGTACAGTAGACACTGTATGTTTCAGATATATTCATGTACGACAGAATCTGTGTAACATAGACTTTATTTTCTATTTATATTTGCAATAATAAGGAGAATATTTCTGTCTGTCACTATTAATAAATACTGCCACATGGCCCGTCTATGATGAAAATGTCTCTTACTGCAGCTTAGCACAGCCCTCAGAAACTAGAACATTCAATCAAACATTATTACACCCAATAGTCCCATTACAAAAGCATGTTTTGTATTCTACTTGTATACAACAGTCTGTTGAAAATACATTCAATTTCAGGCATTTATGCCATTCATTACAGCAGTTGTTTGGTAAACATCTTGAATTTATAAGTCATTTATTTTGCCTAAATCACCCACAGATTGAGTGGAAAGACTCATTCCCAGCTGTGCGCGTGGATTCGTCTTGACATAAATCCAGTGACGTGTCCGTCCGTCTGTCTAGACAACCAATCAGCGCCATGACAAACATTTTGCCTGTGAGCCATCGGAAATGCCATTGCTTCATCAAAGATGTCAGCACTTGTTACCTCAAACCTGAGCTCTGACTTTCATTTCATTGTTGATTACAAATTACTGTAGCAGAGGCCAATGCTCTGTCAGCATCCATCATTCCTGGTTTGGGAGGCCAGTACACTCAGTAACCCAGCGAAATGTTCTGTCACCAATGCAAAATGTATAATCCTCAGTGGATGTTTAGAGCCACCAGAAACACTTTTTGCGCAGTTTCTTGACTTTTGCCTTGGTACTTGCACGACTGGAGGAGGAGGCTGGCATTGTTTTGGTCTGAGATACAGGCACATCATATTCCCCCTCCAGGGCCTCCATAACACCCCTCAGACGCCCTTCTTGCTGCCGAAAATCATGCTCCACACTGCAAAAACAAGTAAATGTTACAAAAAACAAAACATAGAAATAGGTATGTTTTCTACTGTTCTGATCCAATTAAATTATATTTTACTGTGTCAAAGTCAGAGGATTAAAAACAGGGGGTGTATATTATGGTGGCATTAGCAAATAAGAAGCTGTGATATAAAGCTCTGACAAACCTTTAAACTTATGCTAATATAATTTTCAAAGTTAGATTGTTTCCATCTTACACAAATGCACCCTCAGCACGCTCACACTGCACACACATGCTTGGATAATATAGGCTTTTACTTTGCACTCATTTCACGTCCAGATCCTTTGCTTCTTCATGCACCAGTAGATCACAGGCGGCTGGGATGGAAGATGAGGGAGAAGAAGGAAAAGGTAGAGGAGAGAATTGGAAAAAATGGAAGTGCTAAGAAGGACGTAGAGGATAGAGAGGACTTCTTTGCACTTTTGATGTTTTCAAAGCTGCCCCTCCTAGGCTCTACCCATACTCTAATTCTCCTATTTCTCCCATCATCTATGATCTCAGTCTTACTATGGCTGCAAGACATACAAAGTAGACTTTGAGGTGCAATTTTCTTTTTTATTTGTGTTTTATTTTATTATCTTTATATAATTCTCATCTATTTTGAGAAAGAGAGAGAGAATTTGTTTTGGGTGGAGCTGCAGAAGGCTGGCATCTGGGGCTAATGAGCCATGTGACCACGCAAGAAGAGAGGAACAGATCCACCCACCTCATGATTTCCTTCATTGCGCAAATGAAATGTACTTATATGTTTAAAATTATGCATTATTAACTACATTGTGGTATATATTAAAAAGTGCATTGTGTAACTTTTCTGGTGGAGGGTCCGTCACTTGCTTGTTTCTATGAATATGTCATTACGTTGCTTGGAATGTTCCACAGTATGACATTAAGCAGCTCTCCGTAAAGATAGAGAGGTTTAATACCATACCGTGAAACATTCCAGCCAAAGCAATAACATTTCCATGGAAAAAAGCATTTGACGGACTCTCCATTAGAAAAGTTAGACAATGTATTTTTAAGTATTGTTGCTATGTCTTTTGGATGGGACTAGTCATCCCATCTTGATGCAGATTACTATAAGTACTGATCATTCATTTGCTTGTTTCTCTATTTTTACTTGTTGAATGGTGGACATTTTTCTATTTCTTGTCTGTTACATTTTCAGACTGTTTATCTGTTTGAGCAAATCAACAATTTCTATAAAGCCTTCTGTGCTGCTGCTTTTGTGATATGGGGCTAACCACATCTCACCACTGCAGGCCATGCCCACCCCACAAGAACTGTATTTTTGACCCAGGCTTCTTAGGCTTATCTGATCTTACATTTACATTTATCTTACAATTAGAAATGCTAGTCTGGGGCAATGACTTCAGTTTCAATTTTCAATTAATTTATATTCATTTTTGTTAGAGCCCAAAACCACAACAACAGATTCCTCACAGGACTTCACTAAAATTGTTAATTTAACCAACAGAAATTGAAACATTGGTCAATAAAAGACACGCGGATGAATCAACATAGGAAACAAGCAAATTGATAACTGCAGGGCATCCCTCCTTAAACCCTCCTCAGCAAGGAAAAACTCTAAGAAAAGCAGTGGAAAAATTAGAATCCTTGAGTAATGATATGTCTGATTGTTGAAGGGCCTCTGTTACACAAAATTGACTGGCAAAGTTTAAGCTATGTTATAATGCTGTTACCTCCTCAAAATCATACCTGAAGTTGTGTTTTGTTTCATTTACATATATTTTTGTAATCCTTTATTATTACTCTGTCTACATCTCCAAAGCTCAAAATGCTTTGTTCCATCTTGTGATGTCATATAGCGGTTGTTTTCACTTAACAGCTACCGTTTTCTTTTAGTTTAGAAAAGATGGGCAATTCCAGAGCTGAAATCATTGAAATGTTTCTAGTGTAAGTGTATGAAGTTTAAAAACAGAGTGGACCACTTCCTGTATTACCATGTTTGAGAGAAGGACTCAGCCTAAATACTTCATGTTTTGATGAGGAAACAACATTAGATAGATCAGAAAATTGCATAATATGGGACCTCTAAATGTTCACCAGTGGCAATGACATCACCTGTATCACAGGTTGTGCACTTGTGTTAGGAGAGGTGAGGTGGGATGATAAATAAAGATGTTCTAATAAAGACCTTATATCACTTAGAGATGGGAATAGGGAACAAAAGGAGCTACAGGAGTGAAATAGATTGCCAGTAAAGACAAGAAGCCCTAGCTCCCCCCAAAAGAGAATTTGGCCAAAAAGAAGTAAAGCTGTGGTGAGTTTGGAGAGAGAATAGAGGAGGAAAGATTTCTGTCATGAATAAATAATACAGCTAGTACCTTGACTGCCTTGTGCAAAGAAAATATTGTTCAGACACTTGTAATAAATATAGATTTCTTTCATTTGGGTTAAGTAGTGCACCTGCTCCTCTCTCACTCACTTTGTTGCACTTGGAGTTTTTGCTGTTGTTTTACCCCTCACTGTTATAACCATATGCCACTCTTTTGTTTCTTTTTTATGACATTGTGGCCGGTCTGTTAGGATTAGTAATGCAAGCATTTTTGAATTCTTCCGTTCTTTTCTTCTTGGTCTGTACAGCATATCCAAGAATCTGTCTATTGTCAAATGCATTAATTATCTCTAGCACAAAGTATATGTTTTTCTCATCTAATATTTGTGGTGTGTCTGCGATCACCGTGACAACCCTTGCCTTTTAGAGTGTCTCCCGTCTCTTGTTTTTCAATGTTCAGATTAATTAAGAATGACAGCGGCAACAACAACCCCAAGATGCCAGCCCTTATCAGCCCTGTATGTTATACTTTTCCGCATCCTTCATATTTACTGGCTTTGTGGCTTTATATAATACTAATGCATTAAATATGTGGTTAAAGAACAGTGGTGAGGGCAATTCTGTTTGTAAACAATTCACAAAGCAGGAAAATATCTTGTGTTGAACAGGCATGTCCATGCATAAATATTTGTCACGCTTATTTGCATTTTTATGAGTTCTAATGTTGTGTTCACACTGAATGCATACTGTACATCAATGCACAACAGTGAGGGAAATAGAGCAGATACATCCTTGTTGGAATTGGCAAGTCTGAATGGTGGTATTGGTTGTCATGCTTGTTAAAAACAGTTTTCTTTTTTAAATGGACATTTTTCTTTTGATATAACCTTGAGAGATCCTCATCTCTTACGAAGCCAAGACCAGATCCTATTTAGGGCATTTTATAGACGTTTGGAGCCCCGCTGTGTTAATTAGGATTTAGAGAATATGACGCTGTGAGATTGGATGCATATTTGACATGCATGAGAAGTGAAGAAGAAATTTATATGATATGAGACAAAGCAGAATTCACAGGTTGTACAGTTACCACTCATTCTTTGTAACCAAGTCGGGATCTACAGAGACATTATTTTCTTCCGTCAGTTTTTATTAAAAGAGCAGCGAATTGTTAATGTGAGAACAGGGTATATGGGGTGATTATTGTCAAAAGAAAAGATGATTCTCATAATAAAAAAGTTGAAACACTAACACGCTTAGAGGATTAAACCAAAGTATACAATCAGATTGTAGTATGCTGCTCAGCTGAGGATCTGTGAATGCAATTACTTATTTAGGTCACACTCACACTGGGGACGGTTGAAAAGGGAAGCAGATCATTTAGGGGGCTGCTGAAGTCGTATGTGCAACAGCATTGTGTTATGGGTAAATAGGTTTCTTGGAAAGTGTTTAATATTGATGAAAGGATGAATAATTCTGAAATTCTATAGTCCTGTGTTAACCTAATTAAAGGAAGGATAACTAGTACAACTACAATTACGAAGAAATTGATTTCCAATTAAGACTGCTGTGACTGCTCTGTCAGTGGTCCAGGTAGGGCTCATCGCAAAATAATTTAATTTTCTTTTCTCTAGACATCCCGTTGACATTGGAAGCCATTTTCCTCTTTATTTACTCAGGCTTGGGTCCATCATAAAGAGTATGTGTATATCAACCCTGTCTCATGATGACAATAACATGCCAAAATAAATGAATGTCCTATAAACATGCTTTCTGACAGTCTGAAAATGTGGAGTATGAAGCAATATTTACCTGTAGATGATACATGCTGTCTTTTGGCAGGTGGGACAGTTGTTTATATCTTGACCAGTTCTGTATGAAGTTCGACTGTAGAAAGACACGAGTCATGAGTCAAGCATCTTTTGCCAGTTTTTACTAGTTAAAGGTGCAATGTGTAACTTTTTTGGGGGAGGGTCTGTCAAATGCTTTTCTTCATGGAGATGTTATTGCTTTGTCTGGAATGTTTCACAGTATGATATTAAACCTTTCTATCTTCATGGAGACCAAACCAGACCAAATTACAGGTCAGGACCCCCAACCAAAAAGTTACATAGTGCACCTTTAAGATCCAACATGCACAGTCTTGTCTAGTCATTGGCTGACCTTGAAATGGTGTGAAATGTTCTCATCAATGTTGTAAATTTCCCAAGGACATATACATATAAATGTATCACATGGTGAAAACTGAATTTGCTCTGGCCAAATAACATAAAATCTCCCTGACTAATGTTCATAGCTGCTGCGTGCAATGACATTATAAATCATAGCAACATTATCAATGTCAGTGGTGATTAAAGACAGCTCAGAAGTGCAGCAAACTAGTGGGATCCAAATGACATCTGACAAGCTCTTTCTGAATTACCATGTAATTAAATGCATAATTTTGCCTAAATATTTTGACTGCCCATCTTGTGCACCGTGCGCTTGACTGAGAGGCTGATTTATGATGATAAAGAAGACATTTTAATTACACAAAGGTGTAACTGTCTTATATTGAACCTGAACACAACAAAAGTATATAGCCAGTTTTTATGTATTATGATGTTTATCTACTAAAAACATCTATGTTTGTCCTATTTGCAAATCTTGCAACTGTGAAATGAGGACACACATTCTCATTAAAAGCATGTATACAACACGGTAAAACATGTATTAGTAATCTTCTACACTCATTAGCACAAGAGGGCCCTTATTTTTCAGCGCTGCATTAATTACCCTCTTTAAATTTAATCTGAAAGGGATTAGCAAAGAAACAGGCACACGTGTTGACCCTGAACAAAATGAAGGTGGTCTAGGAGAAAGCATGTCGCTATAAAAGAAAAGACCATAGCTGGCTGTATGAGCAAGAGGGTTGGTTAAAAGGAGCACAGCACTAGAACCAGGAGAGAGCATAGAATTGTGGCAACTGTCTTGTAAGAATGGTAAAAAGCTAACTATTGATAGCAGAGGTTAGAGGTGAACTAAGAATGAATATGCATGAGAAGCAGAAAAGAAATGCACCATGCTCTGTCTGGGGCTCAGAGAATGGGGTGGGTGTGAGAGGGGAATCACAATTTGTTGGAGACATTGATATCACTGAGGCAGGAGATAAGAGAATGTATTAATTAGCAGGAGAAGAAAGAAGTGATTCCAGAGGTGATGAGAGGGGGAATAGCTGGTGGTAGTGAAAGGAGAGAAAGGTGTTGATTGAGAACGGAAAAAGCCAAGTTTGGAGTGACAAACACGAAAAAGATCAGATATCAGAGCAGGGACGAAGGCATTAGAATTAACAAAACAAGCTTTAACTAAAGACAGTGTTTTACTACCTCTCCAAAGGGACTCTTTTCGCAAGACGCTGACTCTACCACTATAAAATCAGATAAAAGGAAAAAGGAGAAGCCTTAACTACAAGCGGTTTTCGTACATCCCTACAGGATTAGCTCACACTCAGAAGTACAGGCCACAGTGACTCTCCAAAGATCTGACATTTTAAATCTATTACCCTGACTTGAAAGCCTGTCAGTACATATTTCTATAACAACTCAAATATAGTCAACTTCTCTACATCCTCCATTTTCTGTGGCTCTGCTCACTCTGTCTCATGTAATATCTAACTTATTAAGTTGAGTGTGCAACTTAATCTCAAAGCTGTAAACATAGAAGTAAGGCAAAAAGTAACTGTAGTGTTCACTGGCATAATAGTATACACAAATGAATGGTTTCTAACTTTGTTTCAATATAAATATATTAAACAGAGTACTTTTATCAAAAGTGAAATCCAGCTACACTGGTCTTCTAATTTTGTATTTTCAGCCATATATAATTATTTTATCTCCTTATTTTTCCATACTTTTATTTTATCATTATTTAGCTATTATGACTCATTCTTTTATGCTGCACCATTTCGCCGAAGCAAATTTCTAGATTTGTTAAAACATATATTTCGGACACATTCCATTCTCTTACCCTTCGCTGAGTGCCTTGCTTTTCTCCAGGTCTTGAATGACGTTGAGAAGCACCTTGATCTTCTCCTGGTTGGACAGTAGGTTCTCCTCCACTGTCTGAAGCTGGCCCTCCAGCCCCCGTGGTCCATGTCCCACATGTGCCCCAAGCAGCCCCCCCGGAGCCCCATTACATTGTGCTTTCAAATGGGTCGTACAAGGCAGGACATGATCCACAAATGATTTAGTTTTCTGTTTTGTATAATCCTTTTGTTTGTTATCAGCGCCATCTTGATTTTTGGTTTGCTGTACCGGTGTGGAGTGTTTGGAGCTGGCTTTAGGGGGTAGAGGTGGGGTGCTGCTGGATGTCATGAGATTAGAACAGGCTGGAGGTTTTGCATCATTAAGGACTGATGCATGTGCTTGTGTTTGATCTATTTTTAAGAAGTCCTCTTTGTCTGTTTCTTTTACCTCCTCTGCAGATGTAGCTTGTTCTATGCTGTTGTTATGTGTTTCTATTGTCTGTGTGGCAGAGTCCTTGTACTGGGTGAAGTCTGCAGACATGGGACGCGGCTGCTGGGAAAACTGATTGGTTTTGTTCAGTGAATGTTTTGAATGTGACCTCTGTGTTTTTGGTATAGTGTGGGACAGCTGTGGTATTTGGCTGGGCTTCACAAATGTGTGGGACTTTGCCACATGTGTGGTTTTGGCATTGGTTTGGGTGTCCACAGTGGATGAGTCTTTTTGGACCTGGTGGGCAGGCATGGACTGTTTCCGAGCCGGATTGGGTAAAGTTTGGCTGGCGGTGATTTGAGCAGTAGGCCTTCTGCGACATGCCCCAGTACACTGTGTAATCTGTGAGCGTCTCCTCCCACATGTCCCACACAGACGGGATGGGGACGAGACCATGACACGACAGGGGCGAGGAGGAGTGGCGTGGACAGTGGTACAGACACTGGTCGTTTTAGCCACAGAGCGATGACCCTCTCCACGCAGGGACTGGACTCTTTTCCTCTCTCTGATTGGCTCTTTACTGCGCTCTGCGCCCTCACTGCACACCCCACCCACAGCGTCCGAGGTAACCACGCTGCCATTTGCATAGCGGGCAGTCTTTTTACCTTGTGCATCCTTGGGATTACTCTGTATAGTTTTGATCTGGCAGTAAATGCCACTGCCTGAGCCCTGTGACCCCATGTCGTCTTGTGTCAAGCTGTTGATCTCATTCTGAGATGTCTCCTTGGACACTGGCAGACGGTCGTTGTCACTAGGGATGGCAGCTGTCTCCACGTGTGTTGTTTTCTTGTTTGCTATGGGCAGTGACTGTTGTGAGGAGGAGGACTGCCTGGTGCTTTGTTTGATTGAGCGGAGAAGTCTTAGTCCTGGAGAAGTCTGGACCCCAACACTGCACAGTGGACCCCATCGTCCCCCTGCCAGAGGAACTCCCAGAGCAGGCACTGGGTTTGTAGGGTCTGTGACCCTCCTACCCATAATGCCCCAAGGGGCCACCTAGCCCCCTGAGGAGCTGAAGAAGTGGATGACATGTGATGCCATCAACCAGGGTGAGCCAGAGTGTATTCTGAGAAATCACACACGCCAAGAGCTTATGCAGCGTTTTTTGAAACCAGGAGACAGTTCAGTATCCCTCAATCCAATAGTCCTCATTAATGACTTCCTCCTGGCTGGATAAGACACTGATGACTCTTACTGATTGGTGCTTGAGGATCTCTTTGTTTTTCAATAATAGACCACACATGATGAAGAGGGGGCGAGTCCATGTAGACTTTAAGTTTGACCTAAAAAAAAAAAAAAAAAAAAAAAAAAAGGAAAGGGGCAATGAATAAGTGAATCATGAGGAAGAAAGTGAAAGCATAAAATGGTCAGAATGGCATCTTGACATAGACTTTAGACACTTAAAGCTCCATATTAAGACTTCAGCCTTGACTGAATGCACACATTGACTGGATCAATAGAACTCTATCATCCTCTTAGATCAGCAGGTGGGTGGGAGCTAGAGAGGCAATACTCTAAATCCTGTCCAGCCTTTTTCTAAAACGAGCTGTGAAGCACGAGAATAATGTTGAGTGTCTGAGTAGACCCTGTGGGCCAAGTTAGTGCTAAATGTTTACCTCCTTTTCCTGCTAATACATTTACATCAATTGTGTGTTTTTATTTTTTTATTTTTTTTATCTAGCTTTTTATTTTATTTTAGAGTCTTTATTTATTTTATTTTTTTTTATTATTTCTCCCTACACAATGATTTGGTTGATTGGACTCAGAGTATTGAAAAGCACCAGGTGGCATAAATTGTCATTGTTTCTTGTGACTGATCTATGGATGTGCAGAGAAAGAGAATGAGCTTGTAGGTCCCAGCTGGTGTGGGTGCACATTTTCTCTGAAGAAGGTCAAAGGGGGGAAACATGGCAATATTATATGAAATAGAGCCTTGATTTTATGGCTGCTTCAAGATGGCTTTGAGAGGCCTCAAGACACCTTCACGGTGGATTGGTACTTTGGATTTTCTGTCAACATGGAGCACTCCCTCCGAAGAGACAGGTGTTAATGCAGACTGACTGTCAAGGGTCTGCCGAGGCTCTAAAGGGTTCATGAGTATTCAGGAATAGTGTCAGGATGACTGTGATTCGTATCAATCCCCACTTGAGTCATGTCACTTTTCATGGTGAAATATATTGTAAGTTAAAGCAATTGTTCGAACTTTAATTGCTTGCCGCTTTACTGTGTTTACAAGTATTAATAAAATGTTTCTATGTTTCTTATAAGTCATGACCTAGAAGATATTATATCTTATATTAGTTACCAAACTTAGGCTGTGATTGGCCTGACGTTTTGAGAACAAGGATTAGTGAATATAATACTCTGATGTTGACTTTTTAAGAGATTTTGAGGAGAGCTTAAACCAATATTTTTTTACTTTATCTTCATCTCATTCTTGGGCTTTTACAAATTTATTTTCACATTAAATGTAGTGTCTCATTTATGTTTTAATCAAAATTCTTTCATCCTTCACTAGAAGCCCCAAATGCCGTGCTTGTGGTATTTTTTGTCCACTTTTTTCAGTTTTTCTTTTTGGGCCATTGTCCGGCTTTAGTATAGCCTATAGGGTAGAGCGTATAGTTTGGAAATGGGCCAAAGACAAAGGAGGGAAACTCACAAAACATTGGCACGGTACACATTATGCTCTGCTGCACAACCACTGAGCCACACGGCAGTACATCAGATATGAATCACTGGTCCTAACTTGTCTTGACTAAGTCTTGGATTATTCCCTTTCAGAGAATCAAGTTTATTTGATTTGACTCGTACCTGATGTGCTAATGACTCAACCAGTCTGGAAACAGTCTTTAATGACTTTGATTTCGACTCTGATGATCGGAGCACGAGTTGGCCCACAAAAGTGGTGACTTCACACTTCTCAGAACTCACACACTCATCCTCCCACTTGTATTTTCTGGAGCTTAATTCTGTTTGTGAATCAGCTCCAACTGGTAAATAAAGTGCGCACAGGAGCAGGTTGTTTGCTGAAAGAAACTGCCGATAGTGTTGATATTTTCTTGGGAACAGCTTTTGTGAAGAAGGGCGCAGATGTTCATGCATATGTTATACTGAGTGTTTGTGCCTATTTGCTGTGCTTTGGGATTTCAGACTAAGTCAATTGGAGGTAATATTACTGCAGCTAATTTTCGTCCATCTAGCAGGCTCTCAAGCACCTGCCAAATCTCCCCCTCTATGTCTTTGCACCTTCTTCAATGTGCTCCATAGTCCCACCCAGACTTCCCAGACATAAATACCTTGTTATTTATACGTATGCTTTCTCCCTGCTTTGTCATCAAACATGGCTGCAGACCTGTCACTCTTTCATCTTCTCCAGTGTTTGTTCTCACACCTCCCCCATTCCTCTCTGTCGTGTGCATCTTTGATTTAGCTTTCTCTCGCTTTCCCCCTTGGTCCCTATATTTAATCGTAGACAGACGCCCTTGTCACATGACACCTCTGCTTGTGCAAAAGGAGGCAAGTAGGAGAACGAGGCGGAAATGCTTTTGAGAATAATAAAGAAGCTCATAACAGAGATATAGGAAGGAACACAAGTCATAAGGGTATTCATAAGAGGAAGACAGTGATAAAAGTTGTGTCACGGCATGATGTAAACACACTCCTTTTCAGTGCCTGGCTTTGTCAGATATAGAAGGAAGACATCAGCCCATTGCATTCCTGTAATCATCCGTCTATTAAAGGTCCTATATTACACAAAATTGACTCTTGAAAGCTTTTAGCCATGTTATAATTTTGTTACCTCCTCAAAAACATACATGTTTGAGTAATCCTGCATCACTCCTGCAGAACTCAGCCTAAATATGCAGCGTTTGTGTGTTAAACGTGGGTATGAAACACAATTCCAGGTATGTTTTTTATGAGGAAACACCATTATAACATAGCTCAGAAATAGCGTAATAGGGGCCCTTTAAGGTTTACCAGCAGCTGTTTTAACATACTGTACTGTGCATGTGTTAGAAAGGCTTTTACAGAAAGGTTTTACAGTAACTACTGGCAAAAACTAAAATTATTTCTAATTAGATATATTCAAAAAACACATCTGTATTTGGGAATGGTGGACTGCTGGTTTCTAGACAAAAGAAAAGGGTAGGGGTGTTCAATATGGTAATAAAACTACAATATGGTAATAAAACTACAATTTTTTTTGCTGATTGTGATATGATGGTGATTCTTAAGGGGTTGTCCTGTGACTTATTTATTCTCTTTAAATTATTTAGGAAGACTTCTGCAAAGACCCGTAGAACATCAATTGCTATTATACTAGGCCATGCAAAGTATAGTTTTGTACCCTTTTACATCTTGAGCCATTAAGTAGCTATTTATTTGTCACATATATTTTGTTTTAACAGGCTTAGTTGGCTGGAGGTCTATATAAACTTGTTGCTCATTATATAACCTCTTTATTTATTCCTTCTCAAATGCAATGCAGAATACAATTCCCTTTTAAAAACATTTTTATAAAGTTACTTCAATAGTTTTTGTTTAAATAAAACTAATAGATTAAAGGTTTACTGTGTAACTTTTGTTGTGGAGGGTTTGCCACTTGCTTGTCTCCATGGAGATCATATTGCTTTTCCTTGAATGTCCCATAGTATGACATTAAACTTACATCTTCAATTACAGGTGTTTTTATTGCTCATGAATTCAACGAAAAACTTGAATACATACTGTAAACAGGGTAACATCTCCACAGAGCTGACCTGTAACTTGGCCTGGTGGTGGTACTTGCCTGTTACCATGGAAATAGATATGCTTAATGTCATACTGTGGGACATACCAGGCAAAGCAATAACATCTCACTGGAGACAAGCTGGTGGTGGATCCGCCACCACAAAAGTTAGAATGTACCTTTTAGGATATAATAAAAACAAATTGACACAATGTATATCAGCCGTCCATATCAGGTCCTATCAAGTGCACCTTTTCGTTAAATCTGTTGACACTTGCTATATATTTAATTTACCAGTCGAGGAGTCAGGACTTTCACAGGATTATCTACACAGGCCGACAGTGAGTCCAATTTTGTGGCTGTGTAAAGGAGCAGGCACCACCTCTGGGCTCGTGGTAACAGAGCACCCAATGCTCCAGTGAGTCGCATCGCTGTCATTTCAAGGTGACGCTCATTTTTCAGTCCGATTGAGCATCTGTGTGTGTGCGAGTCTAGCAGGTTTCGCTTTTTCTGCGTCGTAATCTCTCGACTTCACCTGACTATCACCTGCCTCCTTACCGCAGGGTAAAATAAACTGGCACTTTATGAGTCCTCGGTGACAGCCATTCTCGGCATCGTGGGTAATATAGTCATTTATCCTACTTGGCTGTCTCTGAGGTCTATTTCAACATTGGTAACATTTGTATACAGTTGTAATCCTCAGGCTTCATATTCGTAATTTACTGTGTTAATAAGGAAACATTCAATACAGAGTTCAATGAAAAAATATTGTAATTATGTTTCCATCCCAGCTTCTAGGACTAGGGGGTTTGACATTAATTAAAACAATACAACAAAATAAAACATGCTTTAATATGCATTCTGATGTTTGCTGTATTGTTTGGTGTTAATACAGATCGGGATTGTGTCGTCATAGAATTTTCAGTGAAACAATAGAAATGTGAAGATGCTAAATACTAAACTTAAACAATATTTTGGCATTTAAATGTGATGATAAATGCATTTATAAGTCATGATCTATCTGGTTGTTCCATGGCTCTTCTTTTTTTTTTTTTTTTATACAATGTTTAGGCTAATGTATCTCTATGGACATTTGGGATCTGTTGCTGCAAACACAAGCTCTGCTCTGATTTTTTTGGTACGATATATAGGGCCGATTAGGTTATTTTCCCCAAATTCTGTAATTTAAATTTGCTATAAACTCATCCACAGCCCTGTTTTACCACAAGCCTATGAGAGAGCAGTTTAGCCATACTTTGTGCAGTTATCTCTTCACAATAAAGTGTTCAAATGAAGCATTATGTGTATTCTTTAGGCAGCAGGTTGGCCTATGCTTCAGATTATAGGCCAATACCCCATACCTCTAAAAAGGGCACCCAGTATGTCAGCCAACCCATATACTGGCCTATCTAGTAATGATAAGTCAATTAGGACACTGGACACTATAAAGGCTTAGAGACTGATTTTATTCCATCCTGGATAACTGGGGGATGTGACAGGAGTGAAGCCATTCATTTTATTAGGGAGACTTCACTGATCTGTTAAAATATGGAATGATGTGTCTATTACAGCTTTGACTTTACTGCTGCACCTGAATGAACTGAATAAATTCTGAGAACACATTTGCCTGCAAAATTTTCCAATAGGCTCTTCTGTGTCTTTTTATGTGTATAGATCTAAGTGTGTTGTTACTGCCACATCACTTTAATTCAACAAACAGTAATATTTTGAGTCTCCTAACAGTCAATACGTGTAGTGATTTTTTCATTAGAATTAGCCAGAGCCTGTATGCTGCAATGCAGATAGAGATAAAGTGGACTTTGCCATTGATACTAGATGCATGAATAATTCTTCTGTTCTGAATAAGAACAAGGTCTGTCTGATATGTTTTAATTAGTTAATGCTACTGTCTTTTCGTTTACTGCACTTAAATAAACATTTTTCCACAAAAAACAAAAACGCCTCAAAAGTTAATATTGGTAAGATGGAGCCAAGCATCTTTTTCAACATAATTCAAGTTCTCATTGAGGCATTGTTTGAGGCGACTGTGCCTGTTCCTGATAGTAAAAAAAAAACAAAACTCTCTCATTACAGGCTTCCCAAAAGAGCAATAGTTAAGGCTATCACTAAGGCTGCTGTTTCACTAGTGGGCTGCATATTTTTTATGGGAACATAGTACATGGTGGTACAGCTTAAAGGCAGTGAGTGAGCGATGTATTCAAATTAATTTTACCTTTCTGCATGCACCTGTTTTCTGTTAGGGCTTTAATAAAAAATTATAACTTTTAGCTCTCTTCTATGAATACCTAGAGGGAAGTTGTACTGAAATAAAAGCTGTTCTGTGCTGGTCAGAATTACATTGTTTGCTACTGGGTAATTGCTGTACTGTACCCATGACCGCAGTCCAATATCAAATATCCAGTAGCTACAAAAAAGAAAGATTAAAGCAGTGGTTAATTTTCCGTTTTTACCCTGCTCGGTTCTTTTGATGACTTTCAAAACAAGTCAATATTTTGAAATTATTTGAGTATTACAGTCAAATGCTTGTAACAAGAACGAGCAGTCACATACAGAAGAAGGGTATTGATAAACCTATCTGCCTGCTTCATTTGTTTGCTTTGTGTTTGAGATCAATCTTCAATAGTCAAGTTGGACGTCACAATGATTTTGCAATCGTGTAAGTGGCTGGACAAACTTAGTAGTGGGTACTGTTGTACTATAAAAAGGAGAACGAAACCAGGACTGTGATTTAACCAGGACTAAACCTAGACTGAACCAGGACTAAACCAGGACTTAACCAGGACTTAACCAGAACTAAACCAGGTCTAAACCGGGATTTAACCAGGACTAAACCGGCACTGAACCGGAACTAAACTGGGATTAAACCAGGACTAAACCAGAACTAAACTGGGACTAAAGCGGGACTAAACCAGGACTAAACTAGGACTAAACCGGGACTAAACCAGGTCTAAAGAAGGTCTAAACAAGCTCTAAACTTACCCTGTCTTGTATGTGAACTTGATATACTGTCAGGTTCATTCTTTATTTAAGATTTCAGATGCTTATCTTTATATTGCAACACAGTCAGTGACACTTCCACTTTGACATGTCAGGACACATTGATTGATTATATGACCTTCTCCTGTGTATTTACTGAAGCTGCTTTTTGTTTTTCAACTTGAAGATAATACCCAACCTAACTAATCTTGTATTGCTATAATTTTGTAAAAATCTTATTACCATCCACAATTACAAGATGCAAACTAAAATAAATTGTAATTAAACAAATCAAAATACTATCTTGAGCACCATACATCTGTGGATCCTACTTCTAGTTGTAAATGAGTCATAAAGAATAATCAAACAGTAACCTTTGGGTTGGTGGGCGAACACTCCTGTCACCTAGCCACTGCCTCCACAAAATACATCAAGGTTAGTTTATTTGCCATTTGTAGTTAACACACATTGGAAAAAACATGTGCAAAAAGCTCAAAGTGCACCATGAGACATTAAAAACAACCACCCACAACTTTAAAGTAATTCTTCATTAAAATAGACTCCTTGTGTGGTGTACTTTTGAATCTTAACTGTAGTTTCTTTACTGTCACCTCCTCTGTTTATCCTCCCCTTTTTACCTGTCCTGATCTCCTGTATTTCTCAACACCTCTCTTCTTTCATCCCATCTACTGACATATTACTCATCCTCTCCGTGCACTCAGCCCAATCTCTCCATCATTAACCCCCAATCTATCTGTCCTCCTCGCACCCCACTCTCTGGCAGTACCCACGATGCACTGCTCCTCTCCTCGTGCACATCCATCTTGCGTCCTCCTGACTTATAGTCCTTTTGTCTTTCACCTCATCTCATCAGTGGCGTGTCTCGTGCTCACAGCTTGTCTGGAAAAGAGTTTTGGAGTGACAGTGGCGTGCAAACACCCACCAATTTATACTGAAGCGCCTCTATGTCCATGTCACCCACTTATGGCTCTCTATCATCTGACATTTAAGGGTGTATTTAATGCCGTTGCCTCTGAATAATTAGGCTTCCCAGGTCTCTAATTTACATAGCTTAGTATGCTCTCTACACTTAACGGTATATACGTGATTTTAGATGCATTATTCAACCTTTAATTTTACTGTAAATCTCTGACTGATTGATGGCTCTCTATATAGCCTAATGCAGTGTCATTGTAACTCTTGATAATGAAAATACATTATTGAAACTCGTATCAGAAACACTTCAGCCAGAAATTATAAGGCAGTGGATGCAAACTGCTAACCTGCTGTGACAGAATATTTTATTTTTCCAACCAGGTGTGAGAGTGGTCAACAGAGGCTGAAAAGTTGCATACAAAACTATAAAAGGGAATTAAAATTGCGCTTTACTGAAAATTTTGTTTTAGTGTTGTGTGTGCAGTGGTCTGTAAACAAATTCCAGTCAAACATGTGCATCTCCCTTCAGGCATGAACTCTCAGATATCAGTTTTCAGGGGACATTTCAAACTCTATAGCTTGAGCCTATACATAATTACAATTTTCTGCATGAATTCTTCTGAAATTTGTAGTATAATTAAAAACTCTGGGAAATGACTCTGGAAAATGTATTTTTGACAATATCCTAATTACGAGGATAATTAATGCTTAAAATTTAGCAGATACTGTAGCAGAATTTACCCCTGAACTACTACATCTTAATGCATGACATCTGGCTTTGTCTTACTATTATCAAATTGATATACTCAAAGTTTCTTACATAGATTCATCAGAGAAATTATGTTCTTTGTAAATTTGAATGCATTTCTTAAAGCCCTAAGAACAGTCTTCTACCAGATACAGTATACTATCTTAACACACCATATTATCATCTTGAACCAACATCCATCCAAAACACTTTCATTCTATTCCCCCCTTCCCACACACACACACACACACACGCACAGGGGCAGCATTAGTGTATAAGAGAAGGGTTATTGCAATATAATCCCATATTAAAGCTACACTCGCCGTTCGGACGATTGCTTTGCAGGCTTCAAATACAAATCTGGCTTTTGTACACAAACACACCACACACACCTAGGCGCACACACACATGGGGAAAGCCTGTTAAAAACTTCATAAATGTCACCGTAACATAAATGCTGGCTTACTTTCTGAATGCATTCTTCTGATTCAAATCCCCATGTGACAGATGGACTGGATTACTCAGCATTAATGTGGCCACACAAACATAAGAGTATAGATCACTTTCAGCATCTGACCACTTCTGCTGTATCCCTGTGTCTCCATTTCATTTAGAACTTAAGTGAACAGAAGATAGAAATGTAGCTTTTAGCGATAAGAGGGGACCAAGTATTGAACACTTTGTCCTGTGTGGTCTGAGGTTAAGCCCAAAGGATTTATACAGTTAAAGCTCTCCACTCTCCATTTTGCTGATACTCAATTACTCCTAAGATTTTAAACGTTGAATCAGCTCACCTTGAAATCAACACCAGATGAGAACAAGGAAAACATTCCTTATGGCTTCAATAGAAATCTTTACAAAGACCTCTCCCGCACTTTCAGAGATGCACTTTGTATGCGTCTAGTTGCTTAACAAGTGTCCTTCATCGTTTAGCATTCCTCCTTACCTTGATTCCTATGTCTTCGGCATGCTGGTCACTTCCTCTGTTGCCTAGGTGTCATAGCGTGCTGTCAGTCACATAATCCTCAGTCACCAGTGAACTCTGCCGGTGTCTCTTGTTCGCGTTCTGTTGCTGCTGGTTTCTGTATCCCCACTAAGCGTACTGATCCTCCGTCCTCCCCCCTCACTCTCCTCTCTAACTCCTGTTCTCTCTCTCACTCTCTCTCTCTCCATATCACTCGCCCATCTCCATCCCTTTTTGTATCTAGCTACTGCGGTGTTCTCTATGTATCACCTGGTTATTATTGAAATGGCTTGAACACATATGGTCTCTATAGTAAATGATTGCACAGAGGAAACCCCTTTCTCAGTCAGGGTCATTTTTCTGCCAGTTCCAAGGCTGGATAAATAAAGTGGAAGGGCATCTGACCATAATCAACAACAATATAATGATTTTTACACAACAGGAAGGATACCGCCATTGATTGTTAATAATATATCTTCTGTTGGAACAAATGATCACTTTGATTTTACAGTGAAATAAAAAAGTTGCACAGTGATTCTTTCAGCAGCACTGTTAATTCATTTACATATTTAATTGTATTATTGCAATCCTTAATGGAGATGTTATTGCTTTGTCTAGAATGTTTCACAGTATGATATTAAACCTTTCTATCTTTATGGAGACCAAAGCAGACCAAGTTACAGGTCAGATCTATGGAGAGGCAACCCCGCTCACAGCCCGAATGCCTGTTTGTATAGGTATTTTTAGGGTCATGTAATTGAATAAATGCAAGGTAAAGCTGTTGAATGTTATACTGTGGAACATTCCAGACAGAGCATTGGCACATCCATAGAAACAAGCAGGTGATGGACCCTCTACCAAAAGGTTGCATAGTGCACCTTTAAGCTGCTATGGCTGGTTTGCTGCATGTCAGCACTGACTCTGGCGTGGTAGACCCAGCTAAACTTTGGCACCACAAAAGTCTCTGCTCCTGGGAGCCAAGCCAGGACACACGCACACATACACACACTCACACTCACACACACAAACGCACACTCGAGCTGCTATCAGTCACTTTATTTATATCTTTCCCTTTGTGGCCACTATTGCCTCTCTCTCTCTGGGTCTGGAGCCTCTATACATTCACCCCATGGGCTGAATTGACACTGCATCATTTGCCCTGTTTAAATCCTCTTTCACTCTTTGGCCTTTAAAGACAGCAAGATATAGGGTAATATTTGTGCTAGTACCAGGCCTGGATAAATCTAAAAAATCTGCTATGGCATTGCCAAGTCATTATACGCATCTTACACAAGAGTTGGGATGAGTTGCTGTGGTAGCTCAAGAAGAGAAAAGCAGAAAGGAATGAAGATTCAGTGTTTTCTTCTTTCATAACTGGCCTTGGCTCAACATTCTTTTCTCAAGTTAATAGTTAGCTTTGTTGTGAAATAAACAAACAATTACAAATAAAAGTATGACTAAACGCAGTGTGACATCTGGTTCTAATTACGTTTCATTTGGACTCCTTTGTTTTCACGCACTGCTGGAGTCGCACAATAAATTAATTTCCTCATCGCCCATGATGACTTCAATGTTTTTCCCACGTACTACGCAACATTGCCTTTTATGGTTGTGTTTCTACAGGAAGTAGTAGCCCTATTTTGTCAAGAAATATTCTCAATGGAGATACTGGAGTTACTGTGGAATCTACCTTGCATTTATTCATTTAGAGAAATTTTTCCAGCTCCAAAATATCCTTATGCTTATTTTTTTTTAATTACAGGTTCTTTATTGCTCAGAAAATACCTTGAAAAACATGCACTCTGTACTTGGCCTAATGGCGTCACCTTCTTGTCTTTCAAATAGATATGTTTAATGCTATATTGTGGACCATTTCAGTAAAAAGCATCTCCGTGGAGACAAGCAGGTGGAATCTCCAAAAAAGTCACTTGATGAATCTTTAATAGTAAATATTAGTAATACAGTCAAGATCAGTGTAGCGGAAAAATATATGTAATATTAAAATGGGGTCTTGTATCTGAGTGCTTATGCAAGTGGCTTGAGTTATGCCTGTCAGTGCGCAGTTGGTGTGTATGCAGTGAATGAATTATTGCCTTTAGACTTTGTGTTCTCTGAGTGGTCCCTCGATACATGGTGCATGCCTCTGTCCCTCCAGCACTGGAAATAAATGACGGTGCAAAGTGGTTGACTCACCTTGTGTTGTGTTTCCAATGACCTCCAGTATAAAGAGAGCAAATGGTAGTTGTGCATTTTGCATAGCTGTCTAGAGGCCAGTGCACCAAAGTGTATTCTATAGTTTGAAATATTGACCACCCATCTTTGTGTTTCCCTCACCACCCATTATGTTTTGTTCACTTTATCTTTCTGGCAATTGGATGGACCCTTTACTGTAAGTCTCAGCAATGTGGCACACACAATTTGCTCATTTTTCCAGCCCATTACAATTGAGTTTGTAAACTCACTGTAATCCAAAAGTAAAAGTACAAGAGAATCATCCAAATAAAAATGAACAAAATATGAGCTTTCAACTATGTTATATTGATTTCCCCTGATAATTTACTTACTCTGATTTCTATTTTTCATGCATATTTGAGTTAGCCTGTATTGTCCTGCATTCAAAGGCCATTTCTTATATATGTGTGTGTGTGTGTGTGTGTGTGTGTGTGTGTGTGTGTGTGCGTGTGCGTGTGTGTATATTTATGTATGTATGTGCTGTCAATCAGCAATTCATCTCATGAATGTCATAGTTTACTCGCGATTAATCGCAAATTAATCGCACATTTTTGTCCCTTGAATCATCATTTGAATACTCTTATCAACATAGAAAAGTGGATAGACAGCGCTTTGTGCAAATGTGTTTTTAGTGCAAATTGAGACAACTTTGTGTTCGATGTTCCACTCTCATGTTCCACTTTCATGAAGTGCTCTGCACCAGTGTGAGTGAAGTGTCTCTCTTCTGTCTTCATAACAGTCAAAGCGACTGAAGTTCCCACTGTGGGTGAAATAATGTGCTGCGACCCTGAGGTAGTTCTCATTACTGAGGGACATCCAGTAATCTCCAGTTAGCGCGACTGTGTTTGTCTGCCCCAATGCCTGCTGCACTAAGGGCACACTCACACTAGGACTTTAGAACCGTGCTGTGGTCAAGCACGATTGCTGTGGGTTCTGTGGCCGTACTCACACCAGCACAACCGAACTGGGCCACAGGCCAATGACATCATCACACACCGCTGTTTGTTTACATGTCGCACAGCAGGACTAAAGCTTTAGCAGAGAAAGAAGTCCAGTGGCAGAAATATCTATTAAATAGTGAGACAGATATGAGTCCTGCTACGATACGTGCTTCTCTGTGAGTTTATGGATATAATAACAGTGTGGAGGAGTGAGAAAAGCCAGAGGAGAGAGGCTGCAAAACTTCTGTCTCTATCACAGTTCTTATTGAAGGTTGGCGCGGATTCGCCGTATGTTTTGGAGTGAACTTTATTTTGTGTTTCCCTCGAATGAGTGACATTAGCGCACCTGACAGGGCCTGTATAGTGAAGTTGTGTGTGTGCCTGTACATGAGCAACCGTGCCGTGTTTTGGCCCTCCTCCTCCAACCGGGACTTCTCAGTTTCATACAAATTGTTTTGCTTTCGGTTTACAGCTGGATCCTGTATGAAAAAAAATTGGATGTTGCTTTCAGCTTATGTTTAAATTAAGACAACCTTGAACATTTGCAAATACAGTTTTAAAATCTTCTGCCATCATAAAACATTTAAATAAACTGAAAGACTGCTAGCATACCTATTTGAAGGCCTAAAATTACTCAGGTAGATAAAAAACAATTTTTATCATTCAAGTAAATGCAGCAGGATAACTCATTATTACCCATCTCGTCATATTCAGGCTCTGCTCTAAACAGAGAGAAACCCATTGTACTGTTGTCACTGCCTTTCCTTGTCTCTCTCCAACACACCTCAAGACACAGAAGCAGTTTAATTACATCTCCGCTGCTTTCTCTGCTCCCCCAGCCCCAAGTGCACCACGCAGGTCAGAGATGTTTCTGATGGTGCAGTGACACTTGGCAGGCTTTCAACAACACTGTTTTTCCTTTACATGCCCTTTTTAAAAACTGATGAAAAATCACCGTGAGAGCACTGTAATGCCTTCCCACCTGGGGGGAAACCACAAAAGGGAACAAGAGAAGAGTAGGAGGAAGAGGGGAGGAGGAGAGGAAGGGGCAGAGTACAGACCGGAGATAGCTGTAAATGCACTGTGTTTGAAGACTACAATTGCCCCAGTGTGGTATTATTTGAATTGATGTCCGTTATTGTGTTACCCCTTCAGCAGATGAAAACATTTATTTGTCCATTTAGTTCCTTAGCACTGCGTTGACACTGTTCATTGTGTGCCTGCTCAGCCTGTGCTCCTTTGCAGCTTGGATGTACTTAAACTAACTGATGAAAACATTTGTAAACACACTGCAATCTTGTCAAGCAACGGCCAGGTTAGTGGGCCTTTCCCTTAAGCAAATGGTACATATGGTGGAAACACTTGTGCTGTTTCTACATCATTTTCAGTTGCTGTTATTCATGTTGAGAGAAATACATTGGTTTTTACTTTTATGTCATAATAATAATGCATTACTCTTAAAAGTTTTAGAGGCTCAGACTTCTTACTACGTTCATTCATGTGTCATTCACTTCCTTGCCACAGTGAACTGATGGAAACATGGCTACCTTTTGTATTTTTTATTTAACCAGGAAAACACATGTTGAGATAATTTTCAGGGGACTGTGGCTGCAGACTTGGCTTTGCCCACACCAGTGTCTGACAGTAGAGTGGGATGAATAATGGACTTTAATGAAGCACTTTCATTGCCAAGAAAAGAGCTATTTAAATCATATCCATTATCATAAGTTTTATTGATCATTTTTATGTCATAAGCTGTCTTGTGTAAAAACCGCTTTGCGTAACCTATCCAGCCCCAGATATTGCATTTACCCATAATGTAGCTTTTGGAACTATTAGTGTCATGTTGGTGAATTTGGATTTTTAAAATGAGAGCTTTTAATACATTACTGAGCTGAGTAACTAGTGTGATGGAAATAGCAGACGAAGGAAAAGAATATGAAGCTGAGATGGGAGGATGAGGGGAGAGAAATCCCAGAGCGCGTCAGCATCTGTGCCCTGTTCTGTCACTAATCTGCTGCTGTGTGTTGCATAAGGCATAGCTCTCAGCTCTCTGTCTCTGCCTGTCTGTCATTGCACTGCAGTGGTCAGGCGTTTTATATGTCAAACTATATAACCACATATGACCCTGTGTATAGATTTGTATGTGCTAGTAAAAAAAAAAAAATGAAAAAAATCCTTCAAGAGTGAGGATGAGACACTAATGAATCTGACCAATTAAGTTCTGTTGTGGAGGATGTTGAAGGAACAGAACGTCCTCTGAGGCCAATTACAATAGAATGAGGCAATGGTTCTCAAAAGGTGGAGCAGGTACTAGAGGGAGACAGAATTCTAGTGATACTCGTGCTGTTAAGACTATGACTTTTGCTTTGGCATTAAAACATTTTTAGATCCTTTCTGGACTCTTAAGGTTTCCTCACAGCAAGACATATCGCACATCCATTGTCCCATAATTAAGACGTATAGGATTTTATTTAACCCAAAGGCTACTCCTAGAGAATACAGTGCTAATGTGCATTATCTCAGTGGTCATTGTCATTTTATCCACAATTAGCTTACTTTCTTTAATTAAAATCAGTTTTTTTCCACAGAATTCAGGGCCCTTGGTACAAACTGTTATGGTGGACCTACACTATTGTGTTTTGTATTAAAAAAATGCACTTTGTAGACTAAAGATGGATACCAGTGATTTTTTTAATTCAATTTGATACCAAGCAATATTATGACGAGTCCCCCTGCAATATCGATGTGATACCAATTCCAAAGGTTTTGTGCTAAATGCATGGGAACTCCTCTACTATAAAGAATTTTACTGTGGTGAAGAGGTTATCATTATTTTTGCTTACACCAGACGAACTTGAAGATATATTGATATATCTGTATGTTTTAATTATTTAACTTTGTTTATGTTTTGTATTTGTTTATTGTTGTAAGGCGACCTTGAGTGTCCAGAAAGGCACCTACTAAATAAAATGTATTTATTTATTTATGTATTTTTGTAGATAATAATGTCTGTGTCAGTTTGAGAACCATCAGAACAAAGACGGCATAGCTTAATCTTTGCACAAGAACACAGAGCATAAACCCATGAGATTAATGATGAAGTGTGGTTGGGTTTTGTTTAGTGTGCCGAATCCTGTTACCAATCAACATTTAACTGTCAAGGAACAGAGAGCAGACAGCACGGTTCAAGGCTGAGTGTACCACATAATCCATCATATTTAAATGAGAGTGGTTACCGTTAGCCTTTTGCAGAGGGAAAATGCATGTTATGTAAAAATTACACAGAGGAGCATAGCAATTTGTGTATAAAACATTTAAAAGGTATTGGGAATTACTTAATGAAGACTGCATATAAAGGCTGTCACTTTGCAAAATCCTCTTTATCAAACATCTTTCCTGGGGCTGCCTCATTTTTGTATGTCTTTATAATCTTTATATCTTTATGACCGAGCACAGGACAACTTTATCAACATTTAAAGGTGCACTGATGTTACTGCATTGCCTGGAATGTTCCATGGTATGGCATTATATCTATCTAGCATCTATTCATTACGGGTGTTTCTATTGCTCAAAAATACAATAATTCTTTCAGAGAATAGCAGCGACTCTCCACAGATCTGAATTGTAATGTAGCATAGTGCTTGTTTACCTCATGATAGGTAGGTTTAATCTATACTGTGGAACACTCTAGACAAGGCAATATCTTTTCCATGGAGACAAGCAGGTGGCGGACCCACCACTAGAAAGGTTACGCAATGTTGGCTAATGTTAAATGCAAATGTTAAATTAATGAAACATGTTGTAATGATGTGAATGGTCGGCCAGCTGCCAAAGTTCTAAATATATTTGGTGTATACATGCAAATTGTATGTGTCTCAGAAGGTTTAAATTATAAACACTGACCATTTATATTTGATTTGGTCATTATTTAATCTGCATTGTGCTGGGTGGCAAATCTGTACTGTATTGTCAGTGAGCCTAGGCTTTAAGGCAATGTTTGCATCTAATACTGAGCAGCCGTACTTCAAATGCACTGTTCTTCAGAATGTTTTATTTCGTTTTTGCTCTCCCTCTAAGTATCTGTAGGCTGCCCTCTTTTGCTTTGGGCATACTCTGGCTTCATCAAATGATTTTCCTTAATCCAGCTCAGTGAGTTATGGTGCTTAACTTCTCTTCAAAGTTGCTTGCCCAATCCGAATCTTTCAAGAAGATCTGGTTTCCTCAGTCATGAAAGACCCTGCTGTTTCTCCCTCTCCCCTCTGTCCAATACACTCTTTCATCTTCTGGAAGTTCAGTTTTTTGCATCAACCCTGACTTTTTTTCACTGAGCGAGTATTGACTGACTGAAATTACCTTACATACTGTCACAACTTTTTGCATCTTTAGAAATAACTGCACAAATGTTCAATAAAAAACAACCACATCAAACAGGGTATCAAACAGTCAACTCCCCAGTAAGTGGGAAGCCTTTGGCAACATGGACTGGCTGTCTCTTTCGCAAGCTTTATGTAAAACTGTCAGAGGAATAAAATAATTTAAAAGACAGTGACAAGTATCTCACCCAGGATATAACAAATACAAATCACTAAAACTTGTTCAGTGAAAATGTATTTAGACATTATGCAAAAATAGTGCATCATCCAACTGTGGTAACTGCCAGTGCATTCATTCCATTGTCTCTGTTTATTTTAATTATGTTAATTCTGTAAATCACTGTTGTCGGAGCTTGTTGATAAATATGTAAAGGATCTTTAAAAATAACCTCATGTTAATTTCCCCTTTCAGAGCGCTGCACTTTGGCCCAAATCCTGTAGGCAGGATGTGTTAATGATGTTGTTGTTGTTTGGGCTTGCATAGATCTGGTCACACATTAGTGAGCTGCAAAATGGCCTGGGGATGCATCCTTCTCTGGGTATCTCGAGACACCCGCGGGTGACAAATTCAATAAAGAGATTAAAATACGCTGCAGTTTTATGCAGAGCATCACGTACAACTGGTAGCTTTGTGTGCCTCAAGCATCAAGTTATAAGATCACTGTACTTGTGTGTAAATGTGTTTATGTTGTGTTTACAGTCCAGAGTGATGGCATGCATGACAGCTATTCTCAGCCAAATGACTGACCAGCACTACTCTGCATACCTGGAGACCTTCACGAGAAACTCTGACCTGGTGGTAAGTGTTTCTACTCTATACCACTGTGTGACCACCAACTATAATAATATTATTAACAATGTATAGCGCTTTTCCATATGTTCACGTGCTTTACAATTATGTGCAATATTCATTCACGTCATACTCGGTGGTGGAAAGCTACTGTTGTAGCCACAGCTGCCCTGGGGCAGACTATAGAAGTGAGACTGCCTGACAATAGCAGTTTGCACTAGCCTCAATGCTGCCCCACTGTGGTACCATCTCCAGTGGTCTCCCATCCAAGTACTAACCAAGACACACTCTGCTTAGCCTCTGATATCTAATAAGATCAGGTACTGACAAGGTGGTAGGCACAAACTATAGTATATATCATAATATGACTTATTAATAGTAGGGGTAGTACTGGTAGTAGTAGTAGTAGTACAAATGTAGGCTATTGATTTTGTTTTGTGTTGGTCAGGATCTTAAGTCATTAAAATTTAATTAAAATAATCATTACTCTGAGCTGAAAACCACTTCATGGATCAAAACATTCTGTCAAAGTAGTCACATAATGTCAGTGATAGCTAGTAGAGTAGCTGAAATAAAATCGCAAAGATTCTCAAACGTGTAAGAAAATATTCATCTCTTACCATTCAACTTGAATTTCATTTTCCACAGTATCCAAACTTGTCCTGGAAATGGTTAGTACAGAAAAATTAACTGTGACTTTTTCATTACTTGTAGGACTTTCTGATGGAGTCCTTTCTACTCTTCAAAGAACTGATTCGAAAACATGTCTACCCGTCTGATTGGATGGCTATGATTATGGTCCAGAACAGGTACAGTCCAGTCTCTCCTACCTCACTGGTCTCTGGGGTGCTCCAGGCGTTCCATAGCACCTTATTTGTGGTCCAGAAAGCATTGATATTTTGAAATTGCTTTGGAGACTCACTGTGACTAGCTTATTCTATACACAGAGGAATAAGATGGAGGCAGCAAATCAACGCCGCCTCTTAAAATGCTGATGAAATGTTGTTGTGAGTTTATTTGAAAGTGTTATACTGTTGTGGTTTTAAATGTGCATGTATGGGTATCACCAACACGCCTTGTCTTTTTGATACAATAACCATCCAACTTAGTAAATAAAAATAAATATTTGCTTCAAATTTTAGTGTTAAAATTATTGTGAGAAGATACAATTTACCACAATACCAGATTTTATTTTTTTTTTTATTGCCAAGCTACTTCTAAGAGCAACTTGCATACCACCAGTGTTGCCCATACCAAAGCTTGAGAACCACTGCTGTTCCTGGCCCTGTCAAAAAGCTGGAATATGACATAAAATGAGCGTGAAGACAAACAGAAATGTAGCAAAGAGAAAACCTCACATAAAATGGAAAAAGCATGTGGGAGGCAAAGGCGATGGGCTGTGTGGTAATAATGATGGATAGATAGTGGTTGGGCCTGAGAGCTATCGCGCTGAGGTGTGCCATTTAGCTGTGGAAATGTAAAAGTCACTACTCCTCAGTATACCTTTTCTAATGTGTACTGAGGTGTGGTTTTGATTTATCATTCTGACAGAAGTTTAGAATCTGAAGCAATACGAAAAAAAAAAAAGTCTCTGTGCGCAGTAGGAATAGAGTATAAAGTGTAATCACAAAAGAACAAACAAATCAGGCATAATACATTATCTGTCATTTCTTGTGATGTAAGAAAATATTCACGACAATAGATTCTGGGCAAGAGCACACGTTTCATTAGACTGTTTTTATAATACATTTTGGGCGTGCTTTCCCTTGAATGATTTAATTCACTTCAACTTTATTAAGAACACATCAGGTCCAGTAAATATTAAATTTGCTATGGTTATATTTTTATGTTTCAGATCCGAAACTGGGCCAAGGGTGTTTTGTTAGAATAAATTAGGATAAAAAACTGCGATTCAATTTGATGTATCAATGATTAGATGTATTCGGGGAAAAAAAAAAAAAAAAAAACATAAATACACATGTTGTTCTAAAGCCATGCATGAGCCCAAATAGTGATGCATGTGAATATTAACAATGTTCCAAAGGGTTTGTGAAAGCTAGAAACTATTTAAAGATGCATTGCACAACTTTTCTGGAAGGGTGTGTCATCTGCTTGTCTCCATGGAGATGTTATTGCTTTGCCTGAAATGTTCTGTGGTATGACATTAAACACATCGATCTAGCATTTATTCATTACGGGTGTTTCTATTGCTCAAAAATACAACAATTCTCTCTGAATAGGGTTGCCTCCCCACCCTTGAGATAAATGTCTACCAAAGAACATTCTAGACAAAGCTATAACTCTCCATGAAGACAAGCAGGTGGTGGCCCCTCCACTAGAAAAGTTACGCAGTGCACCTTTAAATACATATACCTCTTTTTTTCATGGTTTGAAAATAGAGTAAATTTAGTATTTTCTTTCTTTAGAGTTTTTCTCAGAGCCATCAACATCTATGCTGACACCATGAACCAAAAGTTCCTGAATGATAATAACTTTGAAGTGCAGGTCAGTCCCCGACATTTTCTCCCACGTGTTTCCAGTCTGGCTCTATCTCTTAACATGTGCTCTCCTCTCACTTTTGCTCCCTGTCTAGCTCTGGAATAACTACTTCCACTTGGCGGTGGCATTTATTACCCAGGAGTCGTTGCAGCTTCAGCACTTCTCTCCCACCAAGAGGAACAAGATTCTGGCGAAGTGAGATTCAGAGTCCTATATAATTTGCTTATTTACCGCACCTCCTCACCCTGCTCTAATGAAGCACTCAGTGATTGATGATCTATTTTGGGATCAGCTTTAGCTACACACCCACTGCCTATTAAAACCCTGTGTT
The DNA here is from genome assembly GCA_029959045.1 of Taenioides sp. WSHXM2023. Lineage (NCBI taxonomy): Eukaryota > Metazoa > Chordata > Actinopteri > Gobiiformes > Gobiidae > Taenioides > Taenioides sp. WSHXM2023. The sequence continues at coordinate 20,252,565 of CM057100.1, read as the reverse complement.
GCATACAGATAAACATTCAATGGAGTCCATGTTGGGGTGGATTACTGCAGTGTTATCTCTCCCACCGGGTCGTACATAGTCTCACAATGGAAATAAGATATTGATTGAAAGACTTTTCCTCCCTGCATCCCCTTCTCTTTATTTCAGGTACGGTGATATGAGGCTACTGATTGGCTTTGCTATCCGAGACATATGGTACAAATTAGGTATGACATTTTGATTTATATATTATTCTATGTGGCTGTCTTTTGACACATTCATTATTCATGCGGACTATTCAGAATTTATGCAATAGAATAAAGGTGTCTACTTTAAGCACTTGTACAACGAAGGAGCATATTAATACATCCACAACTGACAAGAATCAGTGTGGTCCTGCTGTAGACTTGTTTTTATCCTGTTCTTGTTCTAGTCCTGGTTTAGTTTCTGGTTTAGTCCTAATTTTGTCACAATTCTGACTGTGAACACTCTTTATGCACAAAGTTGTATATATGTGTTCTTTGAAATCCATCTATCTTGACATATAGCAATAAATATGTTTACTGCTGTATAATATTGTTGTTTGATATATCCAGGCATTTTTCTGTGGTTTGATAAGTATAATGGTTGACAGGACACATTTAATTTGCACATTTTATTTTTGTGCTTTTGTAGGCAATCATAAAATCTGCTTCATCCCTGACATGGTTGGTCCAATCCTGGAGATGACACTGATCCCAGAGGAAGAGTTGAGAAGAGCCACAATCCCCATCTTCTTTGACATGATCCTCTGTGATCATGAGCATTCTGGAAACTTCAACAAGGTCGGACCACAAAAGATATAATCAAAACATTCATAAAATAATTTACACAGGGAATGTTCATACACTTTAATGTCTAAAGTATTGATAATTATAGTTGAAAACCATCGCCAGGGTTTTAGTGCTATACTTTTTATATTGTGATATCAGACTTTAGGGCTGTTGTCAAGTAAAGAATTTCTTGGTTAACTAAAGCATGCCCTGTGCATCCTCAACTAAAAGGGGCACCGCGCTCTGCAGACAAAAGCTCACAAAGTTATTAAGCGTCTCTACTTACAAGATCACAAGAGTTTATGCTATTAGAAATATTAATACAGAAAACTACTAAAGCGTATTTGTTTGTAAAAAGGCAGATTTAACTCCCAATATACTCTGAGATTTCAAACGAAATCACTCCAATCTTTCTCCTGTTGCTTTTTGCCATAAAAATCCATATAAAAGACATTATTGACCAATTAATTAACTAAATGACTAAAGGCCTACAGCCCTTTTTGACAAATATCTTTCTGGCGTATGCATTTTTTTGTATGTTTGTTCATCTTTTTCCTTCTGTCCTTATTGATATTTTCCATTAGTTTGAGAATGAGATTATACAGAAGCTGGATCATGAGGTGGAAGGAGGAGGCGGAGATGAACGCTACATGCAACTGCTGGAAACCATGTAAGTTCACAAAACTATTATACCAACTTGACCTTGCTGTTATTTTTTCCTTTTGTGTATTTGTATTCATGAGATGTATAAATGCAGACTACTACTAATATTGTAAGAAATTAACCTTGTATTTTGTGTCCATTAGCCTGCTTGACTGTGCAGCAGAGAAGCACACACTCCAGCCCCAAGTGCAGCACTTTGTTGCATTGGTGAAAGGACTTCTCATCCGTCTTCTGGACTACCGCACTGTGATGAGCGATGACAGCCGCAACAACCGCATGAGCTGCACTGTCAATCTCCTGGTACGTCCCGCCATTTTGAAAACGGCATACCAATGAACTGGCGGAAATGCCCTTGGCTCAGAATGGGTGTCAAGTAGATTAGGGATCTCGCTGGGGTTACTGCATAATGGTGTTTGAGGTTAGAAACGAGACAGAGGTGGAAAACAATCCTGTCACATTGTGCTGTTTGAGTCAGCGCCAAGCCCTGTTGAACTGAGAATGTGAATTTTGATAATCAACATAATACAGAAAATAAATCCTAATATCAGTATCATCTTAGTTGGTCGATTATTGGTGCACTATATAACTTTTCTGGCGCATGGTCCACTTATTTGCCTAGAATTTTCCACAGCATGGCATTAAACTTATCTCCTTACAAGTCAGATCTGTTTTTCAGTGTACTTTTTAGTATTAAGTATTAAAAAATGTATTCTTATTATTACATTTAAACTGTAATTGGATAATTGCAACATGAATTTAGTTTATTGCCATACTGCAGATCATTGCTGGGCAAGCAAAAACATCAAGCTGGACCTCCTATCAGAGAGGTTTTAAAGTGCACATTGAAGTAAAACGTAGAATAATTAATGCAGATTATACTAATGTATCATAATTAAAATGAATGAATGCTTAGTTAGAACATTCTCACTGATGTGGAACCTTTGTTTTCTACTTGTTATTCCAGTTGGACTATGGGCCTTATTTTCACTTGTTTATTGGCATCCACTTGTTGATGATGAAATGTTGTCAAATCTCAGCTTCTTCATACTTTGCACTGATTTCTTCGGCATGACTCTTAATTTGCCCGATTTCTGTGGCACTAAACTTTCTTCTCCTTCAGGCACGTGCATGTATGACCTTATTATTAATGGCTAATTTGAGTAAATATCTCATCCACACCAGAGCAACTGATCTAATAGTTTATTATGCAGTGTTCATTCAGATCTTTCAGTGCCTTTATATTCCTTCTTTTCATTTAATTTCTCTGATGACTAATCCATTGGAAAACAGAGGATTGGTCCCTCATTTTGCTTGCAGACTGTTTGCAGCAGTTTGCATCATCCCCTGTCTGTTCCACATGCCTCCTTTATGTGATCTCCTTATCTGAGTCTCACCCACAAAGACTTTAGCTTTAGAAATGAACACTTTTGTCAATCATTTCCCCTTAATTTAAGCTTTTATAGATTATCTACGGTTACTAAGACTGCTACTGCTACTGCTACCACTATCACTACAACTACTTATGTATCAATACTACTCTAAACACTTGCACTCTGTAACTTTTCTGTTGGGGAATCCGCCACCTGCTTATCCCCATGGAGATGTTATTGCTTTGTGTAAAATATTTCACACTATCCAGCTCCAGGTGATGCTACCAGACCAAGTTAGAGGTCAGATCTGTGATGTGGGACCATGTACTACACAGTGAAGGAATAACATGGAGACTAGTACTTAGTACACCTTTAATACTACAGCCAGAACATGTACATCTTATTTTGCATGGGGCATTATGATTCATGACAGGATCAATCATGACAAGTGGATAGAGAAGCTTTTAATGTATTTTATGTGTTCTTTCTAGCCTTTAGCTTTTTAGGCTCCGGCACATACAGTGTTCGAGGTGTTATATTTGTTGCCTGTGGCAGTTATGCATTACTTATTCTCTTTCATTTGTTTGGCCAGCTGAAAATAAAATTTCCTCCAGGCAGGCATGCTCTAATGCACTCTTCTTATCCATGCAGCCGCTAAACTCAGGAAATGCACACAGGCAAACAGACAAACATTTATCATTTGCTTTGCTTCCATCCTCATCCAGTTATTTACAACTATTTTGACTGAGTGTTTCAACTGTATAATATATCAAATTTAAGTATACATTTCACTCAAGGATATATTTAAGCAGCAAATATATTTTGCCTGGTAATTTCTTATAAATTTTAGATGTAGCCCAATTTATGCATGCAGCTCCTAAAGCTACTCATTAACAAAATGTGCAAAAGCCTAATATTACGCCTAATGTTTTTATATGTAATGTACTTTCTATTTCTGCATATTTTAAAACAGGCCTGTTACCTTCTCCAAAATCTTGGATGTGGTGCTGTTTAGCTATGCCACGAATCTCACTCCATCTATGAAAATGCATGCACTAAGATCTGAGTAGTTTTCATAGATGTCAGACTGAGCAGGAGAGTTCTCTTCTTATTTTATCTGGAGTTAAAAAACAAAAATGGAGGCTCCCTATTAAATAAATAAGATAGACTGAGGCAATCTAAGTTTGTAATAGCTCATTACAAGGACTTTACTATAGTTGGTCAAATTTTTTGCAAGCTGTATTTCTTTAAGATGTCTCCCTGAAGATATAATGGAATTTGATAGTACATTTTCAGATACTTTTTGCCATTTCATTTTTAAAAAATGAAATGGCTTCTGAATAATAAGAACTGACCATAGGTATCTGATCCTGAATATTGCATTGAACTGTGGGGTATTTTAATGTTTATTTATTTTCCAAAGACACTCTGCAGTTGGATTTTCTTCACGTATTTCAATGATCTGTCCCACCCACTGCTGTGAAGCACCGCTGAGGCAAAACATCTGACATTTATTTGGATGGGCACCTTTTGTGAGAAAATACATAACTGCTGTTTGAATGCACTGATCCAAGCAATTATGGATCTGACCTTTGCATAAACAAACCATGACAGTGCATGGAATCCGAATGCAATACAATATCAAACTGTTCTATTATTGTCAAAGGAAACTCTCAGTACATGTAAGAAAGGCACAGCACCACAGTAGTAAAAATGCTACTGAAAAATACACCCAGGCAAGAAGAAGATACTAACACAGACTTAGTTCTTTCAGTTCATAAAACTGTATAAAAATAAAGTTATAAGATAAAATGACTCAAATTATCTCCATAGAAATGTTATTGCTTTACCTAGAATATCCTATAGTATGGTATTAAAGTAGAGCATGCCACCTTGCCAAGTTACAGGTCAGATCGTAGAGATGGTGGCGAACCCTCTTCCTGAAAAGTTACATATTGCATCTTTAATGGCTACTATTACTACGCTACACTGAATGCACTACAATAACTACTAACATTGCACAGTATTAGTTGATTCTGCTGGTTGTTGGTTGCCGTCTGCTAATTCTGCTGCCGCAACTATTATCATGCACTTTTATCTAAGCCACATACCTCATCATATGTCATATCGTATACTTGCAAACCCATTAGAAATAGCTGGAGTAGAAGCTCTTGTATCTGTGTGCTTGTTTATTGTAGACTGGTGTTGTGGGAGATGGGGAGCAATACTGAAATGTGCTTGGTAGTAAACTACTTTGTTGTGTTTCAGTCTATTTGTACTGCAAACTGTAAAGCTTTCCAGACTTTTAGTACCACTCCAAAACTCCTCTGTGATATTGCATTGTTTTATTTTATTTATTTATAGTTATAGTTTATTTATGAGACAGGGACAGTGCACAATCTACATTAACCATAACAGAAGAGATAGATTGTGCCGGGTTGTAGCACTAGATCTACTTTCCACCTCTAGTCCCTGGTGCATATTTTTTAGGTTCACTGGGATGAACAGTATATCAATGCTAATATTTTTATCAGGTTTATGTAAAGTATTGGGTCAATTTGTCTATTTCTAATGGAAATAGATGAAGCTAAAGAGGTGGCGGTATATACGAGCGTCATAGTACAAAAAAAAACAAAACATTATATGTAAAATGTACTCTGACCAGAACTGAAGAAGCATCTTAGATGAGCTGCGAAACGTATTCGACCAAATAAACTTTTGTCCAATTGACAAATTGAATTTCTCCTTTTGCCATTATATGTAAAAATAGTGATTGTGTTACAAAAGTGAAAAGTTAAGTTTTGTGCTTTACTACAACTTAAATTACATTTGTGGGTCTGGCCATTGATTTCAAATATTGATATAAGCAAATTGGCCCCAACAGCAAGACAAGTATTGGATATCGGTATTGGATAAAGATTTAATAATGAGTCCCTCTCTTTTATTACATCCACACAAGCACATCAACTAATTTCCTTTTTTTTCTTTTCATCCTGCAGAACTTTTACAAGGATATCAACCGCGAGGGGATGTACATCAGGTATATTACCATTTACCTGACTTCGATACTTCTCTTTATGCATACTCAGTAATGTGTGGGTACCAGACGTGTATTTCTTTGTGTGTGTGCCCACGCTTCATAATCTGACAAGGGATTATACTAGTCTCACTGAATTAATGTCAAAATCCCTGGGATCAGGCCGTGGTCTGACTGGAGGGAGAGCAGGGAAAAGCCCACATGATGGAGGTGAGGGAGAGAAAGGGTGAGGGACATTTACTTTAAAGTAGGCGAGAAAGTAGATACTGGGAAGATCCATTGTGCTGGTGTACAGATACATCTATCAGTATGCATCAGTGAGTGAGATCTTACCTTTCAAAGCAGAGTAAATGCTAACTTTAATCTGACACAATTTAATCTCTCAGATCATTATGCAAAGTTTAAACAAACATACTGCATTTTTAATTAAAACTAAGCCTAATCCTCACCTTTAACTCTCAAGATCAAGTCTATGTGTCAACAATGTTACAATAGATTTGTATACAGACTTGTGATATAACTGTTCAAAATTAAAAACACTACAAGCACCTAACAAATTGACCACAACAACACAATGCCCTATTTAAATACAATTTGTTTATCTTTTATGTTAAATGAACATAATTTTAACCGTAAAATCTGAAATATGTTATTTGGATCATTTTACAATAATTCGATGTAAAAAGGCGACATCATATATTTAAATAAGGGTCAATATTACATTTTTGTGATGACAGCAGTTTACATGTGAAGCCTTGATAAGAGTGCATTGTCATGGCTGTGAGATTGTGCCACTGCAAATGAAAGAATGGCATCTGAGGGTTATTTTTGTTGCTTTGAGAACTGCACCTGGATTATCATAAGCAGCAGTCAAAAAACTGTCCCCGGGCAAAGTATAATAATGTGGCTATGGATGTATGCTGCAGGGGAGAGGAGGGATACAGAGAAACAAATGAAACAAGATAATGCTGAGAAAGTGAGAATTATAAACATCTATCTAAGAGACAAGGAACAATTGACCTGAAAGTGGATATATATAACAGCAACAAACACAAGGATTGTTCATTTAGGACAATTGGGACTTATTTTTTCTGTTGTGTCATCATGCTGAACCCTTTGGCAATTTAGTACAGCTTCTATGACAAAGAGGCTAAATTAATGTTAGCTATTATTTGTTAGTCCTAGTTGTTGTTTTGACCTTGTAAGGCTGATGAAGCATTATCGAGCATGTGGCATTTTGTTGTGTTCAGACCTATCCATCAAGGACACACACATGCACACACACACTGTCTCGCATGCATAAAAACGTAATACCCAAATCTCATACAAATATTTGCCGATATGTAAATATGGAATTAGGAAGTCTGCAGAAAAACTGAATAGCTACCTAACAGTGGCCTCTAGTGGACGCATGTTTCTGTTGCATATTAAAAACTTGCTGTGATGTGTTCAGGTACTTGTACAAGTTGAGAGACCTTCACTTGGAGGGGGAAAACTACACAGAGGCAGCATACACACTGCTGCTACATACCCGGCTGCTCAAGGTACAGACTACAATATTAAATTATTTGTCAATAGTTTGCCTTTTTGCTCATAAATATTCACTGCTGTCCTCTAGCTTACCCTTATACCATGCACTTGTTACAGAATTGTGAATGTGAACTTGGTTCTATTTACAGATAGGGTTTTGTACTTACACAATGTCTGTGTAAACATTTATCCCTACATTTGTATTGCTACATTTTATTGCACTTTTATGTGAATTAAACCAGAGAGCACCAAAGTGTCCTCTAATCTTCTCACTAAGCACAACCATTAGCTGTACATTAATGCCTTTGTGCCATTTGTATTGTCTTAATGCAGTATATTGAAGAAAACAAAGCATTGCATTAAATGTATTGTGTATTGTGTAGTGCATGCTCTAGCTTAGGCTAGCTCAGAACTACTTCTTACTTCACTAATAAATATTAATATTTTAATCTTTGCTCATTGTTTGTGAAGAACTGCAAATGATTGTACATTTGTAGCTATTATTTCTTCTCTGTGTAACTATGGAAAAAGCAAATTGTTTTATTACATTAATTGATTTGAACCTTGAACCATTATTATTATTATTATTATTATTATTATTATTATTATAAGTATCATTATTGCTGCCTAAAAATGAATTTCCTTCGGGATGAATAAAGTAAGCTAGATAGATATTGTTGTTTATTGTAGTAAATTGTATGTTCAAGTTAATAAATTGTATGTTCAATTTAATAGTCTGGGTAAAATAATATTCATATTCTGTTATTCGTAAACATTAAACCATGTGTAAATGCACCAATCCAAAGACTTAATTCTGTAAAATAATAAAATAAGAAAAAATACTATGTTGTGCTACAACTGAAAGCTATGCCTTGCCTATTTCTTTTCAGTGGTCCGATGAAATGTGTAACCCTCTTCATGGCTCTCAGACTCAGAGACAGCTCAAAGAGACGCTCTATGACACCATAATCGACTACTTTGACAAGGGCAAGGTCAGGCACGCTTTTCTACACTCTGTGGCATTCATGGCATTAATAGTGTATTATCAGGTGCAAGTTGTACACCAGATGGTCAACAACAAGAATAAGAATGCTTTTTTTTTTTCTCCTACAGAACCAAACCTTGCACCCCTTGCCCAGTTCAGCATACAGTGCATTTTCACTTTTCTATGTTTAATGCTGCAAACTTATTTAGCATTCTTTGTGAGTGCCTTATGTTCTTCAAAGCACTTGTTTAATAGAAGATCTTTCTTTCTTGTTTCCCCCTTGTTTGTCTCCAGATGTGGGAAGAGGCCATTACTTTGTGCAAAGAGCTGGCAGAACAGTATGAAAATGAGCTGTTTGACTATGAGCTGCTCAGCAAGAGACTGGTAAAACATGACAGATACACACCTAAACATGTTTCAAAAAATTTAAATCTATTAAAAATGTTTTAGTCTTTTAGTCTGGGAATCTTTCATCTTTTTAGACAGTTTTATGAAGCACAAAATAAATAAATCCTATATACATTTTAAAAAGGAAACTATTAAGTACACCATTGTTGATATACAGTTTGTTTACTTGTTTTAACTCCTCAAAAGCAACCTAGAAAGTTTTGTGTAGAAATAACAATGATTTCTTCAGATTTAACAATAGAAAAGAGTAAAATAAAGTTGCAGCTGCACTGTACTTCTTTTAAATAATATTATGCTGTAATTGTCTGCAGGAGTCTTCTATATAGTATTTTCTACCATTTTATATTTTGGAATCTAATGCTGAAACTATATGATTTATAAATGGCAGTCATTGTCCTTGGAGCGGTGTGCACTTTTATCCACATCTCTCCCACAGAGGCCGAGCATTGTGCTGAGGGCAGCTTTGTCAGTGGTGCAAGCACAGACTTTGTTCTTTTCAAAGCATGAGTGCACATAGCCAACAAATAAAACACATCTCCATATCTGCCCTTGTCTCTGCAGGAAAAACAGGCCAAGTTCTATGAGAATATAATGAAGATCCTCAGACCCAAGCCTGACTACTTTGCTGTTGGGTTCTATGGACAAGGCTACCCTCCATTTCTCAGGGTTTGTATGTGTACCATAAATGCCCTGTGCATCATATTCAACTAAAAGCAGTGTGGCTTTTCAAAATCTCTCAAAAGTATCTCTATTTGATCCAAACATACTCACAGGAAAAACACCTATAAAGAAGTAGTTCTAAATTGCGTGTCTGTATCTAAATGGAGAGATTAAACTCACAATACACTCCCAAAACTTAATTTTACACACTCCACTTTCTTTACACTTCTCCTTTCTGCTGTGGTCCACAAAATGCTTTATAAACCCAAATAAAATAATAATTCAACAAATAAAATTGATGAAGACACTGTCGACTGATTAATAGGTTGGGTTCATGTGACATTGTAGAATCCCTATAGTGTAATATTCAGCTGGTGGAGTATTCTATGGTAGTATTTGCTCTTTAAAGGTCCTATATTACACAAAATTGACTCTTGTGAGCTTTAAGTCATGAGCTGTGTTTTGTTTTTTTTGTTTTTTTTTTGTTTTATTCACACATGTTTGAGTAATCCTGCCTTATTAGTCTGTCTACATCTCCAAAGATAAGAATGCTCTGTTCCACCTTGTGATATCATGAAGCGGTAGTTTTCAAGGTCACAGCTACCTTGTACAGTTTGTTCAGTAGAGTGTGGCAATCCCAGGGATGAAATCATCCAAATCAATCTAGTGAAAGTGTGTGGAGTTTAAAAACACAGTGGAGCTCTTTCTGTATTAACACTTCACAAGGCGAAACAGAGTGTTTTCCATGTGAGAGAAGAACTCACCCTAAATATGCAGGGTTTTTGATGAGGAAAAAACATTATAAAAATAGCATAATATAGACCCCTTTAACTGTCAGACTGCAAATTTGTTGACCTGATTTATGGTTAATATCTCTATCTCATCTAATTTAGTTTTTCACAGTTGCATTTCCCCAATACAAAATAATACAGTTTAACTTTGTATATATCTTCAGTCGATTCTACAACATGAATGCAACCTATTGACTAAACTGCTCCAAACCTACAGCACCAGTGTCAAATTCAATCTTGGCAGTACAATATTGATGTGGAATAATAGAACAGAACATGCTGAGGTGAAAGTGTTGAAGCAGGGTGGAGCTGGTGTTGAAAATGTCAAGTGTGTTGTGTAACAGAAGAAAAGGAAAAGTGTAAGAAAAGAGAACAGTGGCCCCAGATAAAAGACAAGAGGCAGAGCTGCAGCTAAGAGGGTGGGAAACATACACATGGAGGCTCCTTCTGTTTGTGGAGGTTTGTTTGATCGAAAAGATGGATAGAATTAAGAATGAGGACATTGCAGGGACTCGTAGTGTTGATGTTTTGAAGGTCAAGAAGGCAGGGGGCTTGGACAAGTTGTAAAGGCTAAGTTTACCTAGGGCTTAATACACAAAAGGGGCTATCAAAAACATTGTGATGTGAATTGATCATAAGAAACAGACCCGTTTAGAATTAGACTTAGACTTAGGCAAACTTTATTGATCCGCAAGGGAAATTATTTGGACATTTGCTCACACATCTCAATAAGTATAATAACAAAGAGCAAAAATATAAATGGTAATAATAAATTCAAAATAAGTAGCAAAAATAACAAGAGACTGGTGCCAAATAAGGCATAATGATAAAATGTATATGTACAAGTATGTTTGTACTCAGTGCCCAGAATTTTCTATTATACCCCTGAAATGAGGACAGACAGAGTGCTTTGGAAATGTGCAGAGGAAGGAAAATGTAAAACAATGCTAAGTTGCTAAGATTAGAGGGATATATTGAAAAATTATGGCATAGAAAGGATGAATATATACTGTAATATATTTCATTCTTACCTGGTTTAATTTGCTGTTCAAACCAAGTATGTCAAAAGCAAATATAGAAATCTAAAAATCAATTTGCAGGTGTATTGACATAGTTAAGTCAATCTAGACCATTCAATTATGTTACATGGATTCTGTCAACATACAGTGTGAGTGTCTCATTAGATTTGTACATACTTAAGATGCATATTTGTATTGACAGCACACTTTTGCCTGTATTGACATTAGAACAAGGTGTTTATCCATCGTGGGAAGGAGTATGAGCGCAGAGAGGACTTCCAGAACCATCTTATGTCTCAGTTCCCCAGTTCTGTGCGCCTCAACACAACCACCATGCCTGGGGACGACATCCGGTACTCTCCCCTGCAGTGTATCCTTAAATGTGCAAAATGGATCAAGTAATACTTACTTACGTATGTATTTATGTTTATTGATACTTCATTCCCTGGGGGTATGAAGTGAACTTTATTTTAACCTAATTTGACCAGAAAGAACTGACTTGGTTGGAACTAAAAGAGGTGAGAGATGATTTATGCGCTTCAAAAAGTCTCTCAAACATAAATTACAGTCACAAGATAGCTGCCATTAGCCAACAGCTTTTCAGTTAGTCTGAACAGGACAGTCTAACACCAGAACAGGACCATGAATGCTCGTATCGATCACAGGCTCCTGAAAATGTGCTGTTTAAATCGATTTAGTGTTTTTATTTATTCATTTTGTTATTTTATTTTTTTAGAGTTTTCAGACAATTTAAAAACTTTTTTTGTTTGCCAATTCTAATGTGCGAATTGTGTCACCATGGTAACTAAGCCCCCCAGCAGTGTGATATCGCTGCGAATTATCAGTTGGCAAATGCATAATACCTGAAAAATGGTAAGCTTTAGCACTGTTGCCTCAGAGAAAAATGTTCTGGATGTAATTCACCAACTTTGCAGTGCAGAGTGAACTTTTTTCATAATAAATTAAAAATGTACACTCCTGCGGGCCACTTCTGTCCAACATCAGCCTATACAGCTGGATAATAGTACAGCTCTCGCCCACTACCCATGACAGGTGTCCCAGTGGACTTGATAATAAATCAGTAAGTGTAAAAAAAACATTTCTTAAAGATGCACTTTGCACTTTTCTGGTGGATTGTCTGTCACCTGCTTGTCTCCGTGGAGATATTGCGTTGCCTGGAACGTTCAACAGTATAGCAACAATCTCCTTCGAGACAAGAGGGGACATCACTTGGCCAAGTTACTGGTCTGATCTGTGGAGAGACTAGCCTGCTCACAGTAACAATGCATGTCTTTGAACAATAAACACTTGTAAATAAAGAAAGGCAAGATACGTTTAATGCCACACTGTTGAAAATTCAAAACGGCAAGCTAAGCAATAGTTATTTTGTTATTTGTTATTTTTATTAGGAAATATTGTTTTTGCTTTACTGTTTGAGTCCTGAGTGACCCTGTTCAGATATACAATGCTTTACTGTGCAACCTGTGCTGGAGATCCCCCCTCGCCTGAAGAACAAACCAGTGCCTGACCAGATTATCAAGTCAGTTCCATTTGATCTAATCTATGTTTGTGTGGACCAATATGTAAATTTAAACTTAGATAGAAAAGAATGTGTCTCTGATAGTGCCACATTTTCAATCTTGTAGTGGAAATGTTATAATTTGTTTTTGCTGTTTGACTTCCCCTCTGCCACAGCTTCTACAAGTCCAACTACGTGCAGCGCTTTCACTACTCCCGGCCTGTGAGGAAAGGACCTGTGGATCCGAACAATGAGTTTGCAGTGAGTTTCTTTTATGAACAAATCGATTTATTACCATGACAATAACACAATACTTTTACATTTATACATTATTCACCTTACAACACACACTGATGCTTAATGCATTCTTACAACTCTGACAAATTGCTGCAACTAGTGCAGATGTTATAAATGATGTGAAAGACCTATTCAGTTTTCGGGTCCTTTCTTTTTGCAGTCCATGTGGATAGAGCGAGCCACATTTACCACAGTGTACAAGTTGCCTGGGATCCTGCGCTGGTTTGAAGCCTCTGATATTAAACATGTAAGTCTGTTTGAACTCTATGTTTGCTTTCAGCTATTGCCTCCAGTGTTACAGCTCCCAATCCTTCGTCGCAGATTCTATCTATTTGAACTCTTTTCATTAATTATTTACTTTAGTTACATTGTCACACATTGTCACCTCCTGCCTCCATCCCGCAGTTTTTTGTTATCTATTTATTTATTTATGTCCAGACGACCTTGTCACCACTGGAGAATGCCATTGAGACGATGGAGTCCACTAATGAGAAGATCCTGACCATGATTAACCAGTATCAGGCTGACTGGAGTCTACCCATCAACCCTTTGTCCATGCTGCTCAATGGCATTGTGGACCCTGCGGTCATGGGAGGCTTTGCCAAGTATGAAAAGGTAAGTTAAAATATAAAAAAAATTGAATTAGCAGTGTATAAGCTCAGCATGATGTAACATAATGCTATGGGGTGGCGCAAATCGACTAAATTTATAACGAAAAACGTAGGTGCAGTTCCTTATTTGTGTTAAATGGGACATAGCATACAACATATACGTCATCATATCATTTACTTCTTGACCATGTTATAGTACCCTTTCATAATCAAAAACATACTTGGAGTTGTGCTTTGCTTTATTCATGCTTGTTACATTAATTCTTTTTACAAAGCCGTCTTTCTCTGAAAAATCACTCAACCACTCAATATCTCCCCTGATTGTTACAATATAAAAACATGAAATACAAATGTCTTGGTGACCAAAAGCATGTTTGAAAGCCTCTTAAGGCCAAAATAATACACGATATGTTTTTCCCTGAATTAGGCCTTCTTTATTGACGAGTATACTCAAGAGCATCCAGAGGACAGAGACAAACTGATGCGCCTCAAAGACTTAATTGCATGGCAGGTGAGAATCAGTCACACATGCTGATAGCCAATTTTTGTATAGTATTTAATTGATTATGACATTATGTTTATTTCATAGATCCCGTTACTTGGAGGAGGAATCTCTCTCCATGGAAAGAGAGTGACTGATGACCTCCGACCTTTCCATGAGCGTATGGAAGAGTGCTTCAAAGAGCTGAAGAAGAAAGTGGAGAAGGAGTACGGCGTGAGAGAGCTGGTAAGAAATGGACAGAAGAGGACAGTAAGAACAAGATTACAGGATCCAAACATTTCATCTTAGAACGCTGTGGTTCTTATAAGCGATTTCATTAAGTTGCAAATGAGCTCAAAGATCAAAGTAGCCACAAAAGTCATTGAGAAGAAGTTGATTTGTGATTTTAACTTTTTTTTTTATTCAAATGCACCTCGACTGGACTGTGCTAGCAGAGCTTAATATGGTCATTAACTTGCAAATAGCCTAGCTCCTTCAGGACAGTTCACGCTAATGATGTGCAGGCATGCTCATTTGGAAGAAACTCTTGCCTGAAAAGTAAAATCCAGCTACACAGATTTCACTTGTTTTGCCTAAAGCGTTTTTTTGTATGTTTTAGCCCGATCTGGATGAGAGAAAGTCCACACGTCCTCGCTCCATGCTGCGATCTTACCGTCAGTCAATCATCTCCATCTCATCATTGCAAGGCTCTGAATGTAGCACCCCTACCAAGCTGAATGCTGACAGGTAAAGTTTAAATATAAGGGAGGTGCTAATTGTAACTTCATTGTTTATTTTTTCATTGAATGACAATAAAGGAATCAAGCAATAAATCAATGATGGTAATAAAATTAAGTCTAAATTGTTGAAAGTACCGGTATGTAGTTTTTTAACCATAACTTTAAAGACTCGTATTATGAAATGATTAGACTTTATCAGTGTCTTTTTGTCATCCATGTTTTCACCTAAATCTTAAAATAATGTTCAATAATAATGTTACATTATGTTGTATACAAAAAGCTTAGAGGAGGCACCACTAGGTAGTAGTAAATTCTGGTAGTAATAGTGTCTTTAATTTCATTTCCAGTTATAATTGAGAATTTCTTCCCAAGTAAATGTTCTTGGTTAAGTGCAAATTGTCACTACTGCCAGAGGTCAAGATTTATCTACTAACCTTGGAGTAGCACAAGAAGCCCTCAGATGCATTTAGAAGTACCCTCCACGGCACTAAATGACAGAGATTTGTTCTGATTTACAGCCAGCCTGAGCCCCAAAGTCGATATTTAACACTGTCCATTGACTTTCCCCTTGTCCTCTTCTCAGGGATATACCACCAGAGTCACCGGTGTGGCCGTCTACTCTGCCACGCTCCAGCGGCAGTGTGAGCACAAACACAGGGGAGGAGGTGGTTACCGTTGGCGATGCGGAGGTCAAACTCAGGAAGAGTAAGAAGAAGAAGAAAAGGAGCAGTATGATCTTCATAACAGAGGAGAGAGAGCGGACAAGCACACTGGAGACCAAAAGGGTAGGATCCAAAGTCACATAACAAATGTTAATGGAAAACATACTGAACATTGGAAGTATATTTTTGCTGATACATGTAAGCACAATATTATTCATATGCTGAGTCTACAAAAGAAAGAAACAAGATTAATCAATAAATCAATACAGTATAATTGTAAATGTGTGAAGAGACCCACAAATCAATCAATCAAAATCACTTTATTTGTCCCCGAGGGGCAATTTAATCACATTAAGCAGCAAAATACAATAGTAATAAAAAGCTCAAACAAAAGAGTCAGGCAAGCTTAACAGGTAGGGTGATCAGGGTCAGGGCAGTTTAAGGAAATTAGTAGCTCCCTGGACGAAAGTGTCCCTCCTCTGTGTCCTCTGCCCTGCAGCATCACAGCAGCCTCCAGTGAGAGACAGGTGGACTCAGGAGACACAACAGGAAAGCCTCTTCTAAGCCTCTCTCTCACTCCACTTTGTTGTCGGTGTTGAGACGGGCCATTGTTTCCTCTGGAATGCATATGCAATTCTGCCATATTTGATGTAGAAAGCCACTTACATTGTTGTAAAGTAAGTGTTGTAAAAAATCTCCAAGCAGATGGATACAGGAAAAACAAACTGAACAAACTGCTCAAATCACCTAATCCTGCCCTAGATCCTTAACTTCCGTCCTTTGAACTGCATTAGCTGCACTTCGACAAATATTAAGTTAAAAATGTAACAATAAAAAATTACAAACTGCTCAGTGTTCCAGCCAGTCAGCCGCAAGAGCAGCCAACCTCGACCATGGCAACCACCGGTAGAACAAAGTTGGATGTAAAGCCTTTTTAAGACCTAGAGACATATGCAAACAAAAGAAGAAGACAAAAAAAACATTAAGTAACAGACAAATAGAAAAAATAAATAACCAAAATGTAAAAGAAATGCAACAAATGCAAAATAATAATCAGTTAAAGAACATTGATGAAGGATTGCATGACGTGTGTGATCTTTGTCTCCCTCTAGCTGTCCAAGAAGCAGGAGTTCAGGAGTGACACCAACCTGTGTGAGGCCACTGAGGGGAATGTGAGGTTAACCAACTCCAGATCCCTACCCGCAATAACAGGTGACACACTACAGTATAGTACATCAATTAATATCATACTCCCACTCCCAATGTATTCAATATCCAGAGAAATTTTAGTGTTTAAGGCTATACAATAAACCAATAATTTGCCACTAGTTATTTGCCACATAACTAATTATTTGGACACAGTAGCTCATACACCACAATATATTATAATAACAAAGAGCAAAAATATAAATGGTAATAATACATTCAAAATAAGTAGCAAAAATAACAAGAGACTGGTGGTAAATAAGACAAAATGTTCAATTTAAGCCAGTCCAAGCCTCAAAAATGGTTATTTAAAAAAAGAAACTAAGCTTAAACTATGCACTACATTATAAAAATATATAGCTTGAATCTTTTAGCTCCCCATTTGAGTCTCACTTCCATATTGTACCCAACTGTGCACATTACACTAATGCAGGAGGCTCAGTGCACTTATGTTCCTTTGGCCTTTTGCCATATCGGCCTGTGCCAGCCGGGTCCTGGTGTTAATAGACTTCCTCTGATTAGCACTGCTGCAAACACAATGTACCGTCTTAGCGAACATGCACAGGCCAGTAGAAAATGCTGCTGTAGCAGAGTGTCTGGCTGCTTCACTCTGTCCTAGGTCTTTTTATAATTGGGTTGTCATGGCGGCACATATATCTTTAAAATATCCCGTGCTTGTTGCTTTATGTGCAGGCCTCTCATTGTCAGTGATGGGGGGGCCGGAGGAGGTCGAGAGTGCCCGAGCAAGAAGGGACAGCAAGAGCGTGTCCGTGTGTGTGACATCGGATCGAACCGCAGACAGACGATCAAAAGGTGTTATCAACCTGCTCTTCAAATCAAAGGTGACAGACTGCAAGTGTTAAAGTATAAGCTGTATACTGTTACACGCCCTCACTGGTATATACACATATGCATCTTCTCATTTGTAATTGTCCACTCTTTGTCTACTCCTTTGTATGTATTATATGTTGTTTGTGTAGTTGTTGTTAGTATAATCATTAATCATGTTACAGTGATTTATGAATAACTTAAAAATAACGCATAACCCTTCAGTAATTCTAGGCTGAAGTTTAGCACTAATTTTAACTAACCTAAAGGTTTTATATGTTAGGTAAACCTAACATATAAAATAGAATACAATACAAGATGGCAGAAAATGTATTTACAGTATATGTCTGTATATGTATAAAGTTGCATGTTTTATAGTCTCTAGCCAAGAGACTCTTAATTAAAAGTAAAAAAAAAAAAAAAAAAGTCATAATACAGATCTGAATATTTTTGAAAAGTAAAACTAATATAATATATTTTGTATAGGGTATGTAGTGGAAATCTTTTACATAATCATTCTTTAATCATTTTTTGTATTCATTTATAAGGAGATTTCCACTACAGGTATATTCAGTATACATTAGGTGAACAAAATGTTCTGAGATTCTGTATGCAGTGAAGTAAAATAATATACAATTATTCCATATGCATTGAATCCATAGTGAATAATGCTTTGTTTATTTGTTTTAACAGAGCTCCAAGACTGAGGACGCCAAGCACAGCGATTCTACCAAAAATAATAACGAACATTTCTGAAGTGAATCATTTGTTTGACTCCACTTTTTTTTTTATTGATTTATTGAATACAAGTTTACATAAACAACCAGCTGGAGGCAGTGCTGTGTTCATACTTACTCAGTTCACCTGTCAGAAGCACTATAGCTCTGGCCTAATGTGATTGATTTTCTTACTTATCAATAAAGGCTATTTTTGCAATGTGACCTTTTTAGAGGGTAATTTAAATGTTTTTGCAGTGAAGTTAAATGCCATCTTACAGCTTTTCAATCAATGTTAGCCTCTGCTGCTGAGTGCACACAAACATCCCATTGAAGTACCTGATTAAAAAGCTCCATGTTGTACAGTTTTCACTACTGTGTCTGGGTAAAGTTAATAGGAAAATAATAATTTGAGCAATGTTCAAAGGTTGCCTTGACCTCTCAGTAAAGGGCAGCAAAACTCATGAACACAACTCAGAAGCTTTGGCAGCAAAATTTCAAAGATGAATAAATGCCGTTACAAGTGTGCACACATAAGTTAATTAGAGTATTATGGAAATTATATGCTATTAAAAATGAAAGAAGTGTATTGTAAGCGTGCAACATTAAATGGTTCAGGCAATTATTTGTTTCAGTTTTGACTTGTAATATAATTATTGGAATACGGAAATTGGTTTCCACTTTTTCAGTAAATGCACTTCTATTGACAGTGCAGCAGGACATTTGGGAGTCAATGGCCTGTCACAATAACAAAAACTACCCAAATGTATATAATATTGTAATTTTAAAAAATCATAAGCTGCAATACATAAATAGCAGAATGAAGCAGTACTTAGTTTGCATCTGTAATGAGTTATAGAAGATCATAATTCAACCTTTCACAGCTTAAATCTTATCTTGTAGCCTAAAAATAACCAAAAACGCTCTAGTAGTGCAAAGAAAATGTACACACGACATAAACAGACCCCAAAAAATATTGTTCCAGCTTTCATATATTGAATGATAAGTCAATATAGTAATTACTGTAACAGGCCCAACTATCTCCCTAATTTTTCTGATTTTTAACTGATGGTGTGCAGTTGCTGTATGTGTCCACATTTTACAAGCCTTTATCCTAAATTATCTATAAGATCTTAAAGTAAAATGCATAGCCATATACTTCATCATCAGTAGCTTTGGACTTGAAAGATTGTGACATGCTTATCTTTGAATTCTACCTGTCCACCTGTCCAATTGTTCTGCTGATGCTGTTGTCGATTTGATGAAAAAAGGCAGGGAAGTGTAAATAAGGAAATAACCCCAGAGATCTTCAAGGTCTAAGTCTACACAGCTTTTGTGATTGAAAAGTTTGCTGCACGGTGGATGGATTTCCTTCAGATTACAAGAGAATTTGTTCTGGGGCATAAAGGAATAGTGAAAGGCCATGAACTGCACAAATGCACTGGCTTTTGACCCATATGGTTGGATTATTTAATAAATAGGCTAAAGCATTCATCAGTTATTATGATTATAGATGATAGATAGATCGTTCCACATAAAAATAATACTTTAAAGGTGCAATATGTAACTTTTGATTGGGATGGTCACAGCATGCTTGTTGCCATATAAATGTTATTTCTTTGGCTGCATACTATGTGTGGGCTTGCCTATCCACAGATTTAACTCAGGTGGGATCACCTGCTTGTCTTCAGGTAAGGCAATAACATCTCCATGGAAATAAGTGTGTGGCAAACCTTTCACCAGAAAAGTTACATAGTGCACCTTTAACGTTTTACAGTATTTTATATACTTAATACTCAGTCTTTGGCTCTTCATTGGTTTGAATAACTAAAGGGATATGAGCACACTTTCTTGACCCTATTGACATTTAAGTAATACATTGGTATTGGGGGTTAAAGCGAGACGATTTCATTTGAACAGAAAAATGTGCTGACATCAAAGTCAGAGAGAGAACTACAACCTCACCTCCACAGACTAAAGGTCATTATGTTATAAAAATACATTCATATTTGTTCTGTTTTAATGATTTGTGAATGCAGATGAATGTCACACATTAACCTAGCATAAAGTCCTTCCTGACAGTATTGCAGGGATATATACAGTAACTGGGGGAAGTCTAATTACAATAATGGACATATGTTTTCTCTGTCTTATTAAATCCATCATTATTCCACAGCACGCTGACCACCAGGTTTATTCAGAACTAATCCAATGCAAAATAAATTAAAGATTTAGAGAGTATAATAAATAGTTTAATAGATCTCAGACCGTGTAATACTGGAAAGTGGACAAGCCATTTCAGGTATGTAAGAATCCACCTCTTTGTTTATCTGAACAGTTCAGTGTAAAATGCACCAGTGATGCATTTCAAATGGGCTTTCGTTATTGGACAAAGTTTTCAGAGTCAATATTTATTTCAACATTATGCAGTCTAATTGACCTGTTTGACCTTTGATTCAGTGACTAAACTATCTTGCATATTTAAGTGATTTAGGCCAATGTTATTAATTCTGACATTTTGTTAATCGTGTGCAGCATAAATTACTTGGGTGATAACACGCCTGATAGGTTTTCTGCAATTTTCTGATGAAGTGATTTAAGCTTCTGTCAAGACCACAATATTAATCCCAATTATCAGAAATGGACAGACGAACGCACACTCAGTGCACAACTACAGTGGGTAAGTAAACATTCCTGTGTGCATACTAGGCAATGTCTCGTCAGATTCCCAGAGGACAACACTGCTGCTGTAGAAGAGTTGTTTCCTAGGTTTTCTTGTTCATTAAATTCAAACAGAGAGAATACAAATCTCATGGGATTGTTTTTTACTGTATTATTCATAGAATGCTCTTGTGGATTACCATATTGGCAGTAAACTTGTCACTTCTGAAAACAATGCAAGAAATTGATATGCATGCCCAGATGAACTACTAAATAGAAAATGTGCGTGCAAATACGTCGTTATCTGTATAAACACGACAGCAACATTGTTTAGTGTTGTAGTACGTATCTTTTACCACAAGGAGGCAGAAGTGCACTACTGTAAGACTAACAGATTCAGTCAAGGAAACGGGAACTACTTCTGTCCTCAGGTAACGAATATCAAGTCAATATATTCAGATTTTTAAGTAAGAAATGGCGAATAATGATTACGTAAGGTCAGTCAGTAGGCTTAGTTCTGTTTTTTACTTTGCCTTACACCTGTTTGTCGTGTGGGAACTTTCTTTTGTGGGAATTACAGCGCAGGCGAGTTAGTCACACGGTCTGCCTCTGGAAAAACACATTCTTCTCTGTAAAGATGGTGGGATTTGTCACACATAGCAGTCCTATCATGCCCATCCTCCTCAAGTCTTTTTTCTAGAGTCCTGGTAGCTATATTTATCTACCAACCATTCTGAAGGAGCATTTGAAAACTGTAGAATAATAATATTTAATAGGTTTGTCAGGTTACTGGTTAGAAGTTTCTCCCAAGATCTAATATTGTCCCCATCTTGTATAAATGAGTACCATAGACTGTATGATGTGTACTCTTGCCTTGACCTATTTAAAGCTGGACTTTGTAACTTTTTTTCTGAAGAAGGTCCACCTGCTTGTCTCCATAGAGATGTAACTGCTTTGTAATTTGCTTTGGTTTAGTGTTCTTGCCAAGAAAATGCCTTGAAAAAATATGTGAGCGGGGTCACCTCTCATTGATCTGACTTATAATTTGCATCTCCTGCTTGCCTCCATGGAGATAAATGATCTTAATGTCATACTATGGAACATTCAAGGCCAAGCAATAACATCCTCATGGAAAAAAAACATGGGGCTTACCTCCAAGGAATGGTTACGTAGTGCACCTTAATCTATTGTTTCTTAATTTTTGAAGGTGCATAGTGGTTCACATGTGGTACGTGTATCTTAAACTTTTTTGCACTTTTTTTTTGCAATTTTGTTGATTGATGTATTTATTTTTTCAACAGAGCCCTGACAATTTCACGGTTAGGTCAGAAGAGGGCTGTGTTGCGACGCACCAGAGGAAAGTGGCTGCTTGGAGGAATCGTCATAAGGTGAGCTGGTGAATTGACCATAGAGAGTGGTAAATCTGTAATGACACCAACTAGCAAAGCACAGTTAATCTTTCTCAGTCTTTTCTTGTCAAACTGATTTCGCACCTTTGCTTAATTTTTCATTCGGCACAGCTACTGTAATCCTATTCTGCCTTTTTGTTTGCATTTTAAGTAGGCTATGTCGGCATTCATGTTATCTGTGCTTTGACAGGTTTGTAAACTGACTGAATAGAAACAAGCAAGCAAATAGTGTTGTCGATTTTACTGGGGCTTCTTTGTGATCCTTAATCTGACAGTTCATCAAAGCAGAACCTGTTAGGGCCCTAAAAAAGCCTTGCATCTGCAGAAAAATCTGTATTGTTTAGTTTGCAAGTTTTACTAAAAGATCAGTGCAAAGTTGTCATTATGAATCTGTGAACTGCATTTTTACCTTACATTGTAGGTATTGATCAGTATGTCAAATATAATATGCTTTCATTCAGGGACAGTATGTAAGATTATAATTAAAATAAATAACATAAAAATGTATTTGTCCCACAATGGGGAGATTACAGGACATGATGGCCAAGTTGTGTATGTTTATAATTTCATGTTTTGGTTCTCAAGATGATCCAATCAGAAGGCAGAATGAGCCTCACATGAGTCTTATTTGGGTTGCCAGTTTAAATGCTGCAATCCACATGGTTAAACATCTCTCAGGGCTCTCTCTGATCTGAATCCTCATTACATAAACTCAAGCACTTGCAGCCAATTATTAATCAATGCTAGTGCAGCCTCTGCAGCTCCGGGAGTGAATTCTGAAGGTTCTGAGCTTCACATGAGGGCCTACACCGATCCAGCTGTTTCTGTTTCAATACCGATGTTGATACTTTGGCTTTAAGAAGCTGCCGATACCCGATGTCAACCATTATTAGGGCAGAGACTGAAACCAGAATTTATTACATACCATTTCAAAGTTCAAAGTCAAACTGAAAGATACCATAATATAAATACAGTGTAAAAATAATCAAAATGTTCTTTGTAACAGTTATTTATCATTGAAATGAATTACAGACCAGCTCTGTAAAATAGTTTAATGTTATGAGATGTTTAGGGCCAACATTGCCCACCAATTAATAGACCAAAATGGGATTGGCTGAACGATTCTTGGAAACTGATATCCAATCCACCAAAATTTTCATTATCAGCACCAATATCTAATACCAGTATTGTATCGGTCCATCCCGAGTCAGGACTGCCTTAGTGGGAGGATTTTACCTATGGTGCATGTCTTGATAGGGGAAACTGGAGTGCCTGGAGGAAACCCACCCTTAGGGATCAAACCTAGAATCTTCTTGCTGTGAAGCATGAATGCTAGCCACTCGGCCACTGGCCATGCTGCTGTGTCCTGTCTCTCCTATTCCTATATCTTTATACCTTATTTATTTTACGATTACTATTATATATTACTAAAATAAGTTGAGCAAAGCAAAGATCTAAAACTCAACACTGAATCAGAAAGTGCAGATGTCATGGCCCGGGCAGCCAGGCAGATTCAGAGATTTACTTTTTCTGTGGCAGAGGCTAGAGGCATAACAACCTCTTCACTCTGATTGCATGGATCACTGCTGGCTGGAATTGAAAGGCACTGTTTATGTGGTTGTGCTCAGTGAGATTAACTAGCGTGGCATTTGTGGGCGGCATCAGGACAAGAAGCAGCAGAATATGATGAGCCAATGTGACAACTTAAATTGAGCAGCTAATTGGTGATGACCATACTGTATATTCACTGGGTTTATGCAGTGACTCAGATATAGACTCACACTGATGATGGGCCGACAAAGACACAATGCCTGATGGGAAATATAGAAGGAAAAAGATCTAAACTGCCAATGAAAAGGTTATTCAACTTTTTGTATGGTGACATCTTTCTCTTGAGTCCACTGAACTTTAGAACTACATCTGCCCCCTTTTGTCTCCAAGGAGATCTTTTTACTTTGCCTAGAATGTTCCACATTTTGGGATTAAACTGCTCTATCTCCATGGAGTTAAGCAGATGGCACCATGAGGCTAACATCCGGTGAAATCTGGGGAAAGGCAATGCAGATTTTTGAACAATATGTTTGATGCCATAATGTGTTGTCCATTTCTCAGGTCTTGGGACTGGTTCAAAAAGAAATGTGTTTTGATTTTGACTATAGTATAGATGGATTAAAAAGCAGAGTTCAGTATTATTCAGTTTTACTTACTTTACTTATCTCAAGTAATATAAATTAAGTTTGAGTGCTGTTTAGATTATCTGCTCTTTTTAGACCCAAACATGTTTAAGAAATAGACTTTAACGCAAACTTTTATAACCCACAAATACAGTATTAATACAGTCATCATTGTACAGCAGTTTGCAGTGTGTACTGTTTTACTGATCTGTATACAGTAAATAAAATACACAGTGCATAATATTCATGAGGTGGAGTAAGAGGTGCAGAGATGAATGCAGTCTACTCATTTACACCTCTAGCTGAGATGCATGCTTTTCCCAATACAAGGTTACATGCAGAGATAACCGTTTGGTGGACTCATAGGTAAAGGCAAATTGCTTGTCACTCAGGCCAGTGACCCTTACTACACATAGAAAACGGTGTTAGAGCAGTGTCTTGCTTTGTACAAACTGTCCTTTAGACCTATCCTGTGGAGCTATGATTATCTCCTAAACCAATCCCATTATTCTATCTGACAGCAGCCCCAGCCTTATTTATTATAATGCACTTTAAGGAAATAAAGGCTTGTTAGGACTGTCAGCAGCTCAGTGCAGTCCCCAGTGTACAGACTGGTGTTGCACAGATCGATGCAGTAATGATCTGGAAATGCTCCGATTCCAACAGCTGTGAAAAGTGTGGCAGTGTCTACAGACTGCCAGCATTAAATGGCTTTTAGATGCTTGAACATTTTATTGTATTGTAATAATTGAAAGCATTGCAGTTTATTATTGATTTTGTCCACTCACAATCCATTGTTCTATAGCTTTCAGCCAAGAGAAATAGCGTTGGGAAGGGTATTTATCATAATATTAAGTCAGCGTGGACCTGGAGCCAGATGGTTAGCCTTAGAATAACAACAAGGAAAACAGAAATCTGTTTTACATTGATACCATAAGATAGAACATTCCCAAGTTGTTAAAATTTATTGCATTGATTTGTTTGACTTTGAAGCTTAAAGGTGCACTGTGTAACTTTTCGTTAGGGGGTCTGTCACCTCCTTGTTTCTATGGAAACATCATTGCTCTGCTTGGAATGTTCCACTGTATGAGATTCAGCAGATCTACCTTACATTTATTCAATTCCAGGAGTTTTTATTTCTCAAAAATACTTTGAAAAACATGCATTCTGACTGTGAGTGGGGTTGCCACACCACAGATTTGACCTGTAACTTGGCCTAGTTTGGTCTCCATGATGATAAAGTTTTAATAATAATGTGAAACAATACAGACAAAGCAATAACATATCCATGGAGAAAAGCAGTTGTCGGACCTTCCTCTAGTAAAAGTTACATAATGCACCTTTAGCTATAAAGTAAAATACATACATTTTGTTGTTTGTATTAAAGTCTTCATATTTAAAAAAAAAAAAAAAAAAAGATCAGCTAGACAAGATCTAGTTCACAGAAGATGTTTTTGTTAATTATGATATATAACACTTATATAGTGATACCAAAAGACACTTAACATAAGCAGACAAACATAGACAAACAAAATATAAAAATACTGAAAGGCAGTTTTAAAGAGATGGGTGGGGGTAGCAGCAGGGAAGGCTCTGTCCCCACAGGTCTTGCTTTCAGTCCTGGTGTGGAGAGATGTGATGTTGGCATCAGCTGATTGGAAAGCATGGTTGGAGGAGAGGGGTAGGTGGGGGCAAGTTAGGGAGGAATTTCAAACTGGTTAGTCTTATTAAAGCCATTAGCTAAGCATTATTTCATTGAAAAAATAGCATTCTCCCAGCTGCAGTACTTGTTGACTCCTTCTGCAGTGGCATGTTGTGAGAAAAATCCTGTTTTGTCATTAATAGTTGGACAAATCCATCAGGGGACTGGACATGTCTGAGGAAACATCAGTCTGTCTGTCTGTCCACCTCCTGATTAGGTCGTTCTCACATGGGGCCCTTGTTGTCACGGTAACGGCCCTCCACCACCGTTCACTTCCTGCTGCTCTTTCCTCTCTGCTGCTCTCTGGCGCTCCTGCATGCTTTCTCATCAGTTTCTCTTCAAAGGCCAAAGACTCACAAAGTTGTTGCCTATACAACATGCACACATACAGTAAGCACATGTGTGTGTGTGGCAGTGTTTTCGCTTTCAGGCACGCAGGCTGTCTCCGTGGTGATGGGCTGCAGATGCCACAACAGCTTGGCCTCAGCTGGTAAAGAACTAAAGAGCACATCTTTGGCTTGTTTATCCTTTTAACATATTAGCCCTCCTTCAACAAACATTCATTACTGTGTCATTGTTGTCTCTTGTTGCACTAATGAGGCTCTCAAACTCTTCTTGAGTCAGTGGAACTTGTTCCTCTATTCGTGGCAGTACTTTTAAAGTAAAATATTTTGAATTTCAGTTTGGTCATCAATAAAATCCCGTTATGTGTATTGCAAATTGTCTGTTCATAAAGATAGAATTGTCCTCACTTTTCATCCTCGAAATAGGCATGTGTTTCAAGTGTTATGGCCTTCTTTCACTTGGCCTTTCACTTACCCTCCTGTGTCTGCCCTGTTCTTTCCTCACCTCTACATACCTGTGCCCGCATTGTTGGAGCTGCTGCTAAACTGTAAAGGGAAAATGGAGTTATTCTCCAAATGACCAAATGTTGAAATAAAGTGCTCAGCAGATGCTGACTCTGACCAGAGGCTCAAGCCAAAAAAAGGCAAAAAGAATACTTAATGCTGCTCGGTTGTCCAAAATATTTTAGTAGTAATTTCTCTGTCTCTTACATCTGTCATTTCTAACACTTGCATGTAGCATTTGTTAAGTTGACTAAGGTTTATATTAATATATTTGCATTAACAGAAAGAAAACTACAGTCACTGTTGAACATTAAGTTTTGTTCCATGAATCATCCTTTGGTATGGACTGCCATAGCCTACAGAGTTCTTTAATATTAAAATCAGGTCCTAATGTTTCAGCATTCTGAAACCCATGGATAAAAGAGCAGACCCCAGACTACCTATATACAACCTGTAACCTGTGGATGTCCAGATCAGAGACAGGAGCAGCAGATATAGCGGGTCAGCTGCTGCCACTGATGTAACCTGCACAACCTGACAGTGCACAGAGAGCCCTTTGTCTCCCCGCTGAACACTCTAAAAACACATTTCCAAGCCCCCCAGCCTTTAGAGAGAGAGAGAGAGAGAGATCACCTTTCCCTCCATCTGTGAGCGTCTGTCTGCCAACCCCTGCTCTGGCCAGCCACCTGGAACTGTGTGCATAGTCGGGGGCATATGTGATCTCTGGGGTCATGATGGCACCCAGCATCGTCTCTTTGTAAAACACAGCTTGTTGCACTAATCCCTGAATTAAAATGCTGTGTTGTGCTCTTGCATGCCTGGAGATAGTAGTAAGTGGAGAGAAACATGCTTACTGTTGCATTAAGTAGTGGCCACAAGAAAAGGAATTACCCTATGTAAAACTATTCCAATAGCAGTGGCAATATTTCCGTAAGCAGCATTAACCATAAACAGTATTAAAAGGTCCTCTCCCATTCTGAAGTAACTGCTTTTTAACTTGCGTGAAAATATATTTTTTTCTTTTGTTTCAGCCTTTCCATACTTATCATGGCAGCAGCTTTATGTCAAATGCCAGCACGACCCTCTCCCTTTGTCTTCGTCTTGAAATTTCAAATCACTCAAGAAAGGTATGCACTTTACAATGCATTATACTAAATCTTTATTGAATGTTTGTATTAGATTTTTTTCTATGACTCCACACACGTATACACTATTTAGAAATGTATAGCATGTTTGCATGATCTCATGATCTTCAAAATCATATATAAAGTGAAATGCACTTGTGTGGGTAATTTTATAGACAGTAAATGTGACTGTACTGTCTGATATAAATCTCAATAAATACATATACTGGTATGTTTTAGCACATTTCTGCTTGATTGCTCACTCCTAACAATACAATAACATCTGTCCATATAGCTGGTTCATTTTTGGACATTACTTTTTCTCTTGCTTGAATAGTAATTGATCTTAATGATAAACTAGCAGGCCCACTGGACGCTATCCTCTGCATGCGTCTAATTAAACTCTGGCTCTCCCTCGCTGTCTAATCCCTTCTTTTGCTTCACCCTTGGTTTACCATAATGCACTGTGGGCTCATTAATTACCCTGGAGTTTACAGATTGTCGTATTGTGTCTCTCTGTCAGCTATAAGAGCACATAGAATGAGTGCGGAAGTATGGCTAGACTAATGGATGCATTGTGGTGTGGTTGTTATCTTGTGTATTTTTTCTTTAGTGTGTCCATGGTGTGTGTGTTATTCTGATGTGGAGTGTGGACCACTGTTTACCATCATAATGATCTTTAGATCAAACAAAGAGATTCAGCTTTTGTCTGGACGTATATTATACGGGAAATGGAGTACCAAACAAAACAAATTTAAACAACATTGTAAACTGCACAAAGAAATGTGTGTTAATTCTTGGAATATACATTTTGTGCATGATTTAATTATCATTTTGGTAGCTGTAAACACCCACTGGTAAATAGAGACGAAATACATTACAACAATTGAATACATTTTTTTTAATGCTCACGTGTTTGTTAACAATGTGCTCATAATCCTACTTTTTAAACATTTATCACAAATCTAATAGCAGTCAATTTTTTCCAAAGTTGTACAACCTTACAGCTTGCACAGCTTAACTTTTACCAGAGTCCTATAGACAATATTACTATTTCTGTAAATGGCATACATGTTCTTATTACCAGAAATATGACAATAAAATATTGGTTGTCCTTTAAATGCAATATTTCAACAATGTATGAATAGAAGTGAAGAGTATATTATATTCCATATCCTAAAACAAAATTTGGAAACGCAAAGCTGAAACTGTATAGAACAACTAGCATCTAATATACATTCAAAATAAATTTTTAAAAAACTTTATAGAATCAGGGAAACATAATACACAATATGCTCTGTGTCAAATCACTGCATATCCCCTGTGGTAATCATATATAAGAACATCTAACTGAGAATTTTATGAAACATAAATTATAACTATTGTAATTATAGAAATGTTTAAGCAGTTGCTCATATAAGGAATCCAAAAAATGAACTCAAACACATGAAAGTAGTAGTCCTGTATCAGCAGGAACCCACAAGGATACTTTTGTTTTGTTTTGGTGTCTGGTGATGGGTGGAGGTTTGTTATAGCACAGGACAAGATGTTTTCTGAGACTGAAGTGCAGAATATTAGATGTGATAGACGACGTTGCTACAACAGGGGTAAATCTATTGTGCAATTTTGTCATCATATTGTCACAGAGTTTGATGCCAAAAGGGTACATTTTAAAATGACTACGATTTCAAACTGGGCTAAACAGTTCCTCACATTGGCATACTGTGCATCACCATATTTAATGACCAGTAGTGTTCATCAGGATTCTATGTAATTATATAATTTCACATGTCTTATTAATATTATTTTCTAAAAGAACATAGACCTACAAGAAACATTAACTGATGAATATATGGTACTGTTATGGCAATTTATTGTGGAACGCTCAATAGCTTTTCCAGTGCTAATTGGTCAATACTATTGGTCCAGATTGACTGCCTTGAAGAGAAAAATCTTAAGGAAAAGATTCTCTGATTTCAAGACTACAATGACAATACAAACATAATTTAAATCAATATACTATATTCATCAACTGATCATATTTTAAACACAAAATAACTATAGTTTCACCAGTATTACCATGTGATCTTATACCTGATACCTGATCTGATACCAATCAAGACCCATTTGAAAATATTCAGGAAGGGTCTGATTTTGTCCTATTAATGTAATTTTTCCAGGATTGATGATTTTCACTAGTAACTTGATACTAGTTTTAGTATTGATTGTGTGGGTATAGATACTGTTGTATAAACAACACTACAATCCTAAATTGCTGCTAAAGACAGTACAAAGTGTAATATATGGCAGACAGACAGTGGTTTGACAGTTGTTTGAGACCACTATTGAGAATCACCATCATGAACATGAAACTGCTATAGTCCTTGGGATGGAGCAGTTGAAGCTGTAAGCTAGCGGCACTGTCTTACCAGAACCTTTAAAAGGTTAGAAGAAGCCTTGGAGAAGCTGAGAAGTCAATATAAAACTCCAGTATCTCCCTGAGTGTCACTAAAATACAGGTGAGGCGAATGACAAGGAGCAGAGCAAAAGCAGACCTCTTGACAGCGTGATAGAAAAAGATGAAAAAAAGGACTTCAGTGGGTGTTAAAAAAAACATTTGACTGAGCTGAAAAAAGAGGATAAAATGGACAGTGTGGTTGAGAGAGAAGTGGTGGTGGGTATCAGCTTCCCTTTAAAGCA
Source organism: Taenioides sp. WSHXM2023 (assembly GCA_029959045.1). Lineage (NCBI taxonomy): Eukaryota > Metazoa > Chordata > Actinopteri > Gobiiformes > Gobiidae > Taenioides > Taenioides sp. WSHXM2023. The sequence continues at coordinate 20,221,633 of CM057100.1, read as the reverse complement.
ATTACAGCTGGAGCAGGTGTTGTCAGATTGGTGACAAGATTTGCCAGTAGCTGTCAGGGCACTGGAAAAACAGAAGATCAGATCTTGGGGTAATTCACTGCACTATTACAGACATATAAATAAAATAATAGCTGCTAATAAATAAATAATTACATTAGTTTGTGAGAAGCAGTGAAGGCAGATGAAGCCCTCCAGCTTCAGTATAAGTCAGTGGTGCAGCCGTATAGGTGAAGTAAACTTTGCAGTGTTCGGCCATAGCAGCAATTCAAGAACACTTTCATTAAGGTTGTTCTATGTGTGGAAAAAGTTAGATGGATTTAGTAAAAAGTAATCATATATGAGTAATTATTAATTATATATGAATAGTGAATTTCTACTGCTGGATTGGAACTTTGATCCAAGATGGACTGAATATAAAGTTCGGCATTGTGTCGTCACATCTAATGAAGATTTTGATGTGCTAAACACTAAACTTGGTGTTCATTAGTATTAGCCTAGAAATTCATCTCCCACTGAGCTACTTGGACATAAAGTACAAATCCTCACTGATTTACCAGCAATCTTGGGGATCCTGGTGTTAGGGTCAAGAATTTACAACAACACTGATGAACAATGTGTGTAATGCAACAGCCCATGTGTCAATATTGGAACAGTGTAAAGTTCAAATAATCTTTGAACTTTCTGGATCAACAACAGCCATTAAATGGTTATTTATCCTTGACATTTTTCTGGATTAAAGCTGATACACTAGTTTTAATGTGATGGTGTCATTTCAAACAATTATAACATAGATCAGAAAATAATTAATTGGTCAACTAATACAAATTTGGGCAACTAAGACACCATCGGCCAATTAAATAAAAAAAAAAAAGGTCTACAGGTCAACTCTCTCCCTCTCTCTCTGAGCTCGTCTGACTGTCACAAACTACAGCGCTTCATTTTACACCAATTCACAATTCAAACTAAGTGTGGATTTTGAGGAATTAAGTAAGTAAATGAAGTAAATGTATGGAATTATGTAGGAAAGAAAAATATATATATATTTTGTATTCAAAAGTAGCCTTATTTTGCTTCGATAACAGAAGTCTCCTTAAATAGTTTTCAGTTCTTCAGTCTTGTCAAGGTCATTTACTACATTTACTGTTTACTACATTTAACATGCGGTTATTCATAGTTTATAGAGTATGTAAATACTCATAATAAAAAAGTGTGTCCACACATTTGACTGGTAGTGTATAATCAAGAAGTAACCTGTTTTACACATAATTCAGTTCAAAACACTGGCATATTCTTAACCAGTATTGACAGCGTTTTCATGTCCTTTTAGATCTTGTGTAGTCCTATAAGCCTGATAAAGTCTGTGTTTAGATTAGGGGGTACTCAGAAAGCCAAGAACCAAGTACAAACACATTCATATACTGTATAAAGAAAACAGATTTAGCTACTGATGCCCCTTTTTGCTCAATACAATAATAATGTTCAATTTTTTCATTACATTTGTATGGACTGGCATGACTTGGCAAATGCATTAATAAGTCAATGAACAGACCTTTACCATACTGACAGACCCTTCACTATACTAACAGACCCTTCACTATCCTAACAGATCCTTTACTATACTAACAGACCATTGACCAGCATGTGGCGCACAGGCCTAAACATGAATGAGTGTAGATATAAGCCTTTTTTTTCAATTGCACAACATAACTAATTTCTACCTAGATCGAACTATTGCCTGATGTTGTCACAAAGAAGCTGCTCTAAAGTTTCATATAAATCCACATACAAAACATAAACTCCAAGATTGTATAAATATTGTATCTTCTCAACTGATCAGAACAGATACAGAGAACTCCTGTTTAATGCTTGTGTTTATGCTTATATGATGTGTCGAACGATTATATTTAAAATAAGGGCTGATATGACTTGGATATATTTGCTGCTGGCTTATTTATGATAAATGAATTCAGTGTTTTAAATGGTTCTGTCACATTCCTGATTTGGGGCAGATAAAGTCAACACACAAAGTTTGAATGGAAAGAAAGTTTAATGTATTGTTTTGGTTTTTTTTTAGTTTTGTTCTGCAGAAGCAGACAGCAGTCAATAAAAGAGAGTAGGACCCTATGTGGACCACTGGCGAAGGGTCATCCAGTGGTAAAAGATGCCTCTGAGCCCCAGACCCTACATGTGCTCATTTTCTTCTTCGTCGACCAGGTGGGCTGCAGACTCCGGTGTGCAGGGTGTTGCAATGGGACATTTTGCAGATGACACACCCTCCTCTTCATTGTCAGTTACGCCACTTTCTTTGATGCAGGAGGGGCTGTGCTCTGCAGTTTAGAGAGAGGACTCTTCTTGGTGGGATAGGCACGCTTACGAGCCTGGGCTGATAGAAACGCCGCACTGATCTGAGAAAGTCGAATGATAACAATTATTATTGTTTTGTTCAAACAATGTGCAAGTTGAATTGAAATTCAAATTGCAAATCATGAGATTATTATTTTTTTTTTTTAACCTATGAGCTCTTTGATCCTGCGGAACAGGCTGAGAGGTCTTATTAACTAATGTTGTGCTCCTGAAATTTGTGGAGACATGTTTCTCCAGGATACTCTCCTTCACCTTTGTAGATGAGGGGTCCTGGGCAGGTTTCCTGAAGACTGGCGTTGCAGTGGTCTTTATTTATGAAAAAACAAGTTTTATTCTTATAGACACAACTTTACAAACCATGAAGAGGACAAGAGAAAGAGAAGTGTACCTTGAGGGGGTCGGTGTCATCATAAAACAAGACTGCCTTCTTAGGGGGAGGCAGGACTTTTAACTTGATCTTGTGGCAGACCTGACCCAAACACTCTGCACTGAGCTCCACTCGTGGCTTGATCACCATGGGGCAGGTGAGTTTAGGCCAAGGAGCAACATGGACATGTGGCTTCATATACTGCAGAAGCTCAAACATTTTCCAGCTCTTCATTAGAGGAGCTGTGAAACACTTTTTTGGTTTACATTTATCATCCGACAAGATGTATGCCTTTGTGCAGGCATCATCATTAGTGTTCTATAAAAACACTAACACTAACTAACAGTTAACTAACACATACACTCACTTACTGTACATCTGTTTGTTTCATGTTAAAAATGTATATTTAGGCTATAAATTTTATATTACATGAATTTAATCAAGAAGGAATGGTTTACTTTTTCATCTAACCATTTAAAACACTTCTGAAAGTGTAGATTATAAAATACACCTGATTATTTTTAATGTCACTTATCTAATTATCTAATTAACTTATCTAATTAACACAGCACGCCTCCAGAAACACACAACGTACCAGTAAGTTGTATAAATAAAGAAATTAATATAGTGCTACAGTCCACACGGGTTGTAGTCGACTAAAGAAAGCTGATCAATTAGTCTACTAAAAAGGTAGTGAAAAGCTCTCAAAAAAGTATTATATATCCCTATGTACAGTGGCATGAAAAAGTATCTGAACCTTTTGGAATTTCTCACATTTCTGCATAAAATCACCATCAAATGTGATCTGATCTTTGTCAAAATGAGATGAAAAAACAGTGTCTGCTTTAACTAAAACCACCCAAACATTTATAGGTTTTCATATTTTTAATGAGGATAACATGCAAACAATGACAGAAGGGGGAGGAATAAGTAACTGATCCTTCTGCCTAAGGAGACTTTGAGAGCAATTAATACCAATTTTTACCAAACAATTGAAGTCAGGGGTGTGTCCAGTCACTGAGGAGTGGTTTAAAGCTCTGCCCACTATAAAACACACCTGCTAAGAATTGTGTCTTGATGAGAAGCATTGTCTGATGTGCACCATGGCTCGCTCAAAAGAGCTCTCTGAAGACCTGCGATCAAGAATTGTTGATTTGTATAAAGCTGGGAAAGGTTACAAAACCATCTCTAAAAGTCTGGATGTTCATCAATCCACAGTTAGAGAAATTGTCTACAAATGGAGAGAGTTTGGCACTGTTGCTTCTTTCCCAAGGAGTGGCCGTCCACCAAAAATTACGCCAAGAGTTCAGCGCAGAATACTCAGAGAGGTAAAAAAGAACCCTAGAGTGTCTGCTAATGACTTGCAGAAATCACTGGCATAGTCCAATATCTCTGTGCATACATGAACTATATGTAAAACACTGGCCAAGAATGGTGTTCCTGGGAGGACTCCACGGAGGAAGCCACTGCTGTCTAAAAAAAACATTGCTGCACATTTAATGTTCACCAAAAGGCACTTGGACACTCCACAGAACTTCTGGCAAAATATTTTGTGGACTGATGAAACTAAAGTTGAATTGTTTGGGAGGAACACACAACATCATGTGTGGAGGAAAAATGGAACAGCTCACCAACATCAACACCTCATCCCCACCATGAAGCATATTGGAGGGAGCATCATGGTTTGGGGCTGTTTTGCTGCCTCAGGGCCTGGACAACTTGCAATCATTAATGGAAAAATGAATTCAAAAGTTTATCAGGATGTTTTGCAGGAAAAGCTGAGGCCGTCTGTCAGACAGTTGAAGCTAAAAAGAGGATGGATGCTGCAACAGGACAATGATCCAAAACACAGAAGTAAATCAACTTCAGAATGGTTTCAGAAGAACAAAATACACGTTCTGGAGTGGCCAAGTCAAAGCCCATTGAGATGCTGTGGCATGACCTCAAGACAGCGATTCATGCCAGACATCCCAGGAATCTGACTGAACTGCAACAGTTTTGTAAAGAGGAATGGTCCAAGATTGATCCTGATCGATGTGCCAGACTGATCTGCAACTACAGGAAGCGTCTGGTTGAAGTTATTTCTGCCAAAGGGGGGCAACCAGATATTAAATGTAATGGTTCAGTTACTTATTCCTCCCCCTTCTGTCATTGTTTGCATGTTATCCTCATTAAAAATATGAAAACCTATAAATGGGTGGTTTTAGTTAAAGCAGACACTGTTTTTTCATCTGTGTCATTTTGACAAAGATCAGATCACATTTGATGGTGATTTTATGCAGAAATGGGAGAAATTCCAAAAGGTTCAGATATTTTTTCATGCCACTGTATCTGGCCAAAACTGCAGTTTGCAACTAGTGTTTATACAGAAAAATGTACAAAAAGACAAATTGAACTTGTGAGTCATGAGTTTAATCTGCCTTTCTACATCTACCAAAAAGTACCAAATCTTCTGCTAACTCACTATCTTCTTCTTTCTGTTTTGTACCAAATAAACCCTTAAAGCTCCTATATTACACAAAATTAATTCTTGTGTTACCTCATCAGAAACATACCTGGAGTGTGTTTTTTTGTTTCATTCACACATGTTTGAGTAATCCTGGTCTATTTCCAAAAGCTTGATGTTTTGTGATGTCATATAGTGGTAGTTTTCAATTTAACAGATCCCTTTTACCTTTTGTTCAGTAGAGATTGACAATTCCAGGTCTGAAATCATCCAAGTGATTCTAGTGAAGGTGTATGGAGTTAAAAAACAGCACTTCTGTATCACAACATGACATTACAAGATGGAGAGTTTTCTGTTTGAGAAAAGGATTCATCCTTAATATGCAGGATTTGTGTGTTAAACTCCAACAACTACAAAAAATATATAAAATAAATGTAACATCAGGTCGCATACCACATTGTCTACAGGTTATTGTATTCTTAATCATTCCTGCAGTTTTGTCAGATGGTTTGGTTGCATTGATGTAGAAGGATTAGGATTTATGTGCCCTCATTTGTTTAACCAGATGCCGTTCTCAATTTTCTCCTGCTGTTGTCTCCAGGGGACACACTTGCACTGTCATTCTCAGCATGGCCAGCAGGTGTCTCATTAATGTTTCTTCACCTGACTCGTGGCCTTACATCACCCCATTCTCATTAGCAAATACTCATCTTAAACATGGTTTAGCAGTTTTCTGTCAGATGCCTTTGATCTTTATCTTATAAATCTGCTCACACATGCCTTTGCAATGCCATTTCTATCGGGAAAATACCTCAATTTATATTTGCGTCACATTATGCAGAAGAAGAGGATCCCTTGTCTTCTTTTTAACTATAAGCTTATGAAAGCTCAGCTAAAACTAAATGGCTAAAATAATTGTGCACATGACTGATCTATTGATTGCTTGTTTAATGTATTTGAATTTCATGTAAAACTGTTATAGATAGTTTTGTGCAGGTTGGGTGCCCTAGACGGTAAGGGACAAAACTTATGCAAACTTTATAATATTAAAGGGTAATTAATTCCAATCCAGTAAAGTTAAATTGTTTAGAACAACTGATGAGAACACATGATGTAAAATTGGACATAGCTTTTCAATAACTGATACAGCTAAAAAGAGACATCTCATACTTTGGAGACTGGACAGGTGTGATGTGTGTGGTATGCAGAGTTATAAGTCTATAGAGAAGGAACATAGAGATTCATGGCTGCAGTTGGAAGCTTGTTAACTTTTGTCAGGCGTATATATGTCGAGATTATTGTGGCACTGATGATTTAAATGTAAATGTGAAAGGAACACTGACAAGTCTGAAACCGTCTGATATTGATCTATCACAGACATATAACAAGGCATAGGTGTTCCATGTAAGCATCACAGTACAAAAGTTTGGCAGTATTTTTATGTAATTGGTGTTCACAAAAGAATCCATATGTTAAATTTCTACAGGACAAGAGGATCTATAGTCAAAAAATGCCTCGATCTGTTAACATAATAGGATCGATAAGTAATTAGCTCCTGCAGAGCTTTTCCAACCAGTAAGGCACAGAGCGTTTCTTTAACATGCCTTTGGGAATAATGGGGGAAACCAGCTTACTGTTTCTGATAAGGCTGTAATCACCTCACACTAAGACCATTTAAATTAATTGTCATTTACATAATAGCCAGAGGTTGGAAGCTACTCATTTGTTAGAGTCTTGTTGTTTTTCGATATATAGTATATAGTAATATATAATAATAAAATAATTAGCAAAAAATACTATTAATTAATGGCCTGGATTTATTTTGCGCTTTTAGTGTCTACCAGATCAAACAACCAACTGTCTGGTAATAACATGACTCCTCCACCACCTGGTCCACTGTCTGCCATTACTACTGCATCTTACTTTTGATCATGATTTTTTTTTTATTTAGGGCATCGCTCTAGGATCATTTTTCATACATAAAAAATCTTTGAATGTATCACATATACAAAATGTCTTTAAACTAAAGTCTCCTTGCTCAAAAAAAAAAAAAAAAAAAAAAAGATACATTTCTAGTATGCTTTCTGTACATGCATTATAAAGTGAAACAAATCTCAAAATAATAATAATATTCAGAAAGATTCAAATTTATATATCCAAGACAAAGCAGTTACAGCATCGGTTGTTAATAAATAAGTAAAGTGTATTATAACTCACTTCTATACTGTGAAAATATGATGTTTCCACAGTATACCCATGGGTTTCAGAATGATGAAAAGTTAGTGTTGTTGCGCAGTGCCTACAACCAAACATCTTCAGTTAAATTAAAATTAGGCACTGTTCCTGTTTTTTGCTGTTTTAATATGAAAAAGCAAACTAGTTCATTTTAAACAGTTTACAGCGGATCAGGTTATTTCTGTGATGAGTTTTTCACAACTTTTTAAGGCTAGAACACCATTGCCGTCACAGTAATGCTTTCAGCAACTAACATGCTAATAACACGCTTTCTGGTTCATGGAGCATAAAAAAAAACTTACTACCCATGGGTTTCAGAATGATGAAAAGTTAGTGTTGTTGCCATAGAAATTAACCATTTAAAACCTAATATTTTATCCTCAACAGTCCTCAACATGTTACCTATAAACAAGAAGCTGAAACTCATGAATAATTAGGTGCAGACCGCATGCGCTGTACTGGGTCGAAACCAATTTCACTTAAAGGGTCTATTCAGGGTCACTATTTTCTGATCTATGTTATAATGTTTCCTCATCAAAAACAAACCTGGAGTTGTGTTTTGTTTCATTCACACATAATGTAACACACAAATCTTGCATATTTAAAGTTCTTCCCTCAAACAGAAAACACTCTGTTCCACCTTGTGATGTCGTGTGGTAATAAAAAATTTTAAAAAATCCACTTTTAAAACTCCATACGCCTGCACTAAAATCATCTGGATAATTTCAGCCCTGGAATTGCCAATCTCTACTAAACTAAAGGTAGCTTGAAAACTACCACTGCATGACATCATAAGGTGGAACAGAGCATTTTGAGCTTTGGAGATGTAGACGGAATAATAATAAAGGATTACACTAACATATATGTGTGAATGAAACAGAACACAACTCGAGGTATGTTTTTGATGAGGTAACAATATTCCAACATGACTAAAAGCTCACGTGAGCCAATCTTGCGTAATATAGTATCTAATTAATTTAATTAGGTGAAAACATGTATAATACAATTACTTGCAGACATCAAAACAATTTTCATGCTATGACCTTTGAACAAGTTGCATTGGATTTTGTAATAATATTTTGGGGGGATTTTTAAAACCAAAACAGTTAATTTCATTGGAAACAACAGCAGTCACTATCTTTGTATCTCAGATTTCAGCCTGGGCGTTTACAGCACATTAACAGCCAGATCCAGGGCAGGATCTGAGAGGCTTTGACAGTGAGAGGAGATGCAGGAAGATTGTGTCTCTCCTCTATTGCTCCTTATCACAACCGCCACAGTTATCTCCAGTCCCAGTGGAATGATGTTATTAGCAGCCTGGGTGAGTTAGAGTGGAGAGAGAGACAAATGGTGGTGATGCAATGGAGAGAAAAAAATTACACGGTATAGATAATGAGGGACAGATTCAGCATTGTGCGTGACATTGCTTTATGGTGACTGTTTGTTTCGGGGTCAGAAAGGTTAAGTATTTTCCACGCAAAGCCACAACCCCCATTATTTCACTATGTGCACGCTGTTTTACATCTCCTCTTTCTCTGCTAATGACTTTTTTCATTCGACTTCATTAAAATTTACAATACCAATTTAAAAATGTAATCTTGAATCTATCATAGAGGCATGCAAATTCAGCTGTGTTGTGAGACTGAATATCAATTGTGTTTTCTTATGTACATGAATGAATTATCAGTCAGAAGTACTCCAAGTTGCAGTTGTTATTATTTGGGCCAACACCACTGTAGTAATTATAAACTCTATTATAAATAAGTTCTAGCTGGTGCTGTTATCAATGATGCCGCTGCCACTACTGCACTGCTAAGGTTACCATACTGCTATGTTTACTGACCTATATTGGACCAGAGATTCAGTGTAATTTTAACCACCAGTATAATCCCTGCACATTTCATAAAGTGGCTATCCCAATATAGCTTGACTAGCCAAGCTGTCTACATATTCTATATTATTCACAGTTGTTTATGTGCAGATTATTTATTTTTGATGATCAGTTAAATCAGTTTTTTCTGCCTGTCCATGTTCAGACAGTCAAAATCCTTTCTTCAAAACAATCACAATGGAAATTAGGGCTGCTGTGAATCAGTTTACTTCTGGTCTCTATCTACTATGATGAATGAAACGTGGTGTTTAATTACTTCATGTAGCTATTTGGTTTTACTCTGTCAATGTGCTCTCTATGTTTTTGCTGACGTAGTAAGGCTGCGCCAGGCTACCCCAATAACATCTGAGAGTACATTTGACAGTAATTTGTGGGATTCAAGTTGGTTCCTTTCTTCCACAAAGTAGACCTCCATTCAATTGATTTAATGCTCAAATCGCATCTTCTAACTTTAAATTGCTTTTGGATTGCGGCACTGCACCACCAGACTTCATTTCCATCATGGGAGCACAATGTTGTACTCTGAGCTTTGACAAATAAATGAAAATCCAATGAAAGTGAATTAGTCCACAAGAAAAATGGGGTCACATCATCCCAGAGCTTTATGCAAATTGAATTCTTCCTGTGTGTACCCAGATTGATGGAAAATAGCCTTGAAACTGTGCAGCAGATGCCAAGTGAAATTGAAACTGTGTGGACGCCATAGGGTGTGTTTTTAACAGTTTTATCCCTGCTGATGTGTGACTTCACTTTTGTTAGTTATCAGAGTTGCACCACAGAGCATTGGCTGTATTTATCTGATTTTGTTGAGTGGGTGTATATAACCCTGTATCCTCAAGCTATATTTAGTCTTTTTTACACCAAATAACGTAAAACTAACAGCAAACAAGAAACAAACAAGGATGTAAAATGAGAAAGTGTATTTTTAGGGATGTAGATTTTTCAGTTTTTTACCGATACTGATATTTTGGCTTTAAAGAAGGCATATTGTGCTTGAGTCTGCTATATAGTTAGAATCTATGACACCTGTGGGTCATTTATTTATAGTTTGGTGCCCAGTGGGAGCTGACGTTGCTATAAACATCACTGCCACAAAGAGCTGTTGGCACCTGCGATGGATAGCTGCACACCACTCTAGCGAGTAGCATATTTTTTCTCATTTGTATGGAACGCTAGCGAACCCTAAACCTATCATTGATTAAGATTACTCAAGCATGCATGAATCATGCAAAATACAACTTTGAGATGGTAAATGAGAAGGGAAAACAACTATAACATCAAAGCTCTAAAAAGTCTTTATAATAGGTCTGCTTCAAGAATCGGCTGATCCCCCAATATTAGCCCATACCAGTCATTTATTTCTCTAAACACAATTATCTGAATACAAATTGTGTAACTGTTATTTATCCTAGAAGAAGCTAATGAACAGTTTTATATGAATACATCATTATGAGATGTCCTGGACCTACATCAGCCCGTAAATAGTTTCATTGCCTCCAGTTAAAGGTGCAACCAGGATAGAAGTCAATATCATGGAGCCGCTACCCAATTTGGCAATTTTTTCCTTGCACCAATATTTGATACCAGTATCAATATTTATTGTGCATCTTATATTTTTAATTTTCACCAGAAAATTCACCAGAAATTAAATTTGTCTTCTTCAGAACTGAAGAAGCAGCTTGGATGAGCTGCGAAATGTATTCAACCAAATAAACTTTTGTCCAGTTGACAAATTGAATTTCTCCTTTTGCCATGGATTCTACCTGGACGACTGAGGGATTCTACACACATTTCACCAGAAATATATCTATAGTTGTCTTACAAAGTGTTAAGGTTAATAACACTAATAGATCGTGTCATCCAGTAAAAATAAATAGTTCTACCTTAGCTGTGCTTTTCATTGAGATGGTAACATTTACAGAAACAACAAATTGGACAACACATTGTGTAGTGTTTTCCATTCAGAGACATATTGCTGACTTTGTATTGCTCCAGGAATCGTTTTTTGGTTCCATGTTTTCAAATAATAAAGCTCCCAGCTCTAATCCAACTTCAAAGTCTCTACTGAACTATTATTTCACCTCTGGAAATGTCATTTTAACACATCAATGTTTTTTCTTCTTGTACTGAGAAACTGAGACACACTTTTTTTATGGCTTCATCCCTAATCCTAATTATACCAGCAGTCCACATACACATATGAATATGGAAAGGGCACAGAGATGATATATACATTCAAGGTGTAGTCTCCATAGTAGGGCTGATTTGTTGTTATTGTTGATTAATCACACTGTAATGATTGCTGGAATAATAACAAGCTAATTTAGTGTTTGAATAATTATTATCTGGTTTATACACAGACTCAAAAGCATGCCATGTGCTGAGAATGAGATTTTAACACTCACATAGGCAGTAGAGTTTTTGTTTACCTACTGGTATATGTTTGCTAAATTGGGAGTTTAAGTCCCCCCGTACTGTATGGGACAAGGCAAGGCAAGTTTATTTGTATAGCACAATTCATTCACAAAGTAATTCAGAGAGCTTTACAGATGACAAAAAGCATTAAAATCACAAAACAAACAAATCAAAACATAAATGATTATCATAAAATTAATGTTAAAAGACAAGAGTGTGGAAAAAAACCTACCAATGCCTCCTTCCCATACGCCCCTCTTAATCTGTGTGCTAATCCTTACGTGTAGAGCATATGCAGATATAATCATTTTAACATATGCCTCATTACCTTTGACCTCTAGAATTACACCAGGAAGTGTCAGCCTCTTCCCTAATGGACGTTTCCAGCTCATGTTGTTGGCTACATGGCACGGTGCCTCCTTCATTTTTCTCCATACAAGTGAATGATGAGGTTATCAAGCACATTAGTGTCACGCAGCAGGTGGTTTTCATCTTACTTATTTATGACTCGCCATCTGCAGCATGTAAATATAAAGTATTACAGTCTACCTGGATTTGAGCTGAAATATAGAGACATAGTGGGTAATGCTGTGTTTGTTTTCTTGTAACGGTGTTATTTGATTTGTGTAATTTATTCTATAATAAAACTGACAGAGTATGTGAAGAGAAGGTGTAAAAGATACATACAGAAAGACACTGGGCAACCTATTTTTAATGTTAAATTGGTAATAATTTTTCTGAAAACAAAATACACACACACACTCACTATGCTTGCATGAGAAGATCAAATTACTGCAGGATTTCTATTTGCATCTAAACCTAGGTAGCAATTATGTGGGTAGTTGGAGGCAATTAACCTTTGAGCAATACATTTTATATATTTCGTATAGAGATTGAAAGATATAGCTTTTTTCATGGCCGATACTGACTGTTTAGAATTCAGAGAAACTGATGCCCGATAAACTCCCAGATTTGCCCCACGTTATGTAATATGAACTCCCCCAAGCCTTGCTCTTTGTCTGTTAAGTGTTAAACTTTGTGTGTGTTTATAGCAGATTGACCAAAACAAACTATTAGCCTATGCTGGAGATTTAAGACCGATAGCTGACACGTTAAAAAGTCCAACTATCGACATGATATCTCTTCTTTTGTACCAAATGTTTGCTTAAATACTAACACTAACTTCCTAGACAGCCTAAAATGCTGTATTACTCTGCATGTAAAACCCAGGGACTATGGTGAGACTCCATGTTGTTTAAAACACCTTTTAGTCTGCACTTTCCATAGCATGCACACATTAGTAAAATATTATAACTAATATTATTCTGTGAAATTAAACAAACATGCACTCATGCCTGTTTGCTTCTTGCTTATCAGCGGAGATACAGTGGAGTGTGTCAGTGGTACGTGTCTGTAGCTCTTTCATCTTATCATGAGGCAGCTGAAATGATGCTAAACAGAGGCCAGGCTTTTTATCTGCAGATTTCTGTTTTATTTTTCCATCACTGTCGCTCAAGCCATCTGTTTATTATTGTTTACTACTTCTGACACCATCGTCCCCAGTGTTGTGTCTGAGTGATTGTTTGGCTGTTGAGGTCTTGCTTTGCTGAAATATAAAGTCACCAAAGTAGTATTTCTGAAATTGTCCAGAGAGTTACATGTCTGATACAAATCCATGTCACTTTTATTTGAGTAACCCTTGAGTATCATAATTTGACTTTTTTTTGTTTTTTTGAAGTTAGTTATAAATGATGTATTGACTCTAACCGTAATACATTGGTAAAGGAAGCATGGGTGGAAAAACTCAAATTTATTATACACCCCACTTTCAAGACAACATATTATGTAAAAACAACTTTTATGACCCTTCCAGCTTACTCAAAGTTGTATTTAAATTGATTCATCCATGTTTAAATATTCAGGAATTGTTTTGAAATGGGGCTTAAGTGTGCAGAAAATGTCATGTAAGTGTGTATATGAAAATGCAGTTTTGAACATGAAGTGAACAGACCTGTTTCTATGGTAAACAACAAACAAAATATAAATTAATGCTCTATGTATTGTATGTTATAGTTTAATATTAAATATCTGAAAGAAAGCATAATATATCCTCTGTAAGTAACTGTGCATTAATATGTTGTTCCACTTAATTACTTGTACTTACGAAATTTATATTTTGATGCAATACTTTTCGAATCTGATATTGTGTACATGTTGTGATTACTTTGACCTGTCTCTATGGTGTCTGACAGGAAGTCTTTGTACAGCTCACTGTCTAGCACAGGGATTTGGAGAAGAGATTTAATTTGATTCTGCTGTGTGTGTTTTAATTTAATGGCTTGGCGAGCACACACCCACCTTTTCTGTCACTATGGTCACCACTGGTAACTGTACGTAGCCATCTCCTTGTTAATCTCCTAGCTCTGCATATAACCATGTGTGCAATAAGAGTGCTACCTTTCCTTTGTTTGATCAGTTCAGCCCAAAGTCTCATTGTGATATGTACTGGTTCTTCATGCTCAGATGGTGGAGGTAATTGTCACGGCCATGTTGAAGTAAACAGTCCTTGTAATTGCGTGTTGAATAGTCTTTGCTCTTTGTGTTTGTGGTTTCCTCGTAACGGAAAAGCAATGATACACTTGTATCTCATACATACAAGGCAAACCATTGTAACAAAGGAGCAGCGCTGTACACTGTTTCACAAGAGTAATATTACAGTCATACAGTGATGGGGATTGTGAGCCCTCATTGAAACGTGATGTTATTGGACTGTAAATATTTGATGATAGGAGAAGGAACGATCTGTGCCTTTGGAAAGTGTTCTTATCAGAGCTGTATTATGACTGCGTACACAATAAAATATTTAATTTGAGTGCAAAATGGGCTATTTATGATTTCTTACCACTATTACTTATTATTGTGTTAAAGGTCTTATAATGTACATTATTCACGCACCTTTGGAAACCTTACCTTTGGTGTTACAAGTTGTATTTAACTTAACAGTAAATCCTAACCCTAACCACATTTTAAAAGAAATACAAAATGCTTTTACTGAAGAAATGAGCTCGCTGACCTGCCCCTCCATTCATTGTGAGCTATTATTGCTGCCATCTAACATTATCGTGTCACTATGGACCACTGACGCTTCCCCAGTGGCTTTTTCTCTGAGTGTTTCTGCTTTAAAATGTACTACTCACATGGAATCCCACATAAATCACCATTCTAAAACTACTCTGTTAGAGCTCGGGCAGGATTTGTTAATTAAAGATGTTTGAATGGAAAAACAGTATTCTGAGCAAGTGACAACTGTTACTGTGCCTGTCTCAATCTAAATATCCTATTTCACAATTTTATTTGGTGAAACAGTAAGTCTTGGCACACAGCCTATAATGTCTTTTTGAAGCCTGCAATGATGGGAAACAAAAGAACTACTAATTGGGTTACAGTTGGCCTAAAAGTATTGACAATGACGTAAAAAAAAAAAAAAAAAAGCATGTTTTTTTTTACTAATTAGAATAAATGGGCAGCATGGCTCAGCTGACAGATCCACTCATATGAAGGTTCATGGTTTGGTTCATGGTTTGATTCTTGCTTTCAAACCATGAACCTGCATACACTGGTGTATGAATGTGTGTTTTTTAAAGAGATGTTTTGGAAATCCATACATACAGAAATGTATCTTTAACATAGGAGAACCAGTCTGACACATATACAATATTTGCATGCGATTAATAAATGACAGATGAGCCCTTCCTTAGTGGTTCCCTTGCGTTGGCCTGAGTGCCTTTGAGTCACACATTCCTCTAACCATCAACTCAATGATTAGGCCATATGTCACTGAGCCAAGCCAGACTGTGTGCTGCATTTTTAATGGTGAGTAATTTGTCATGTGACATCAGATTCTACATGAATATTCACACATGTACTTGTACATATGGTGCGTTACAACACCTACCAATATGCTTCATTCGCTATAATATAGAATATTATTTGCATTGCAAACCAAAAGAAGACAGACTAGATATATTGCAATAATATGTTAATTTGCCAGATGAGATTCTTATCTGAGATTGATTTCAGAATAACTTATTACAAATACATTTTCAGGTTTTATTTAATCCAATAACACTCTCAACAATGACTGTCTTAATTGGTCCATCAAGATTTCCACACTATTTAATCCTTTCTTAGTGGTTTAATGGCCACACTAGAATGACCTTAGTTATTCAGTTATTGAGTCAGGCCAAATTACCAAATTCCCAAGGGAAATTCCATGTACACTTCAATTTTGGGGCCTTCAAATTTATTGCAAAGGTGGGAAGTCAATATTTTTTCATTTTGGTGGACATTTGGTGGCCAGAAGGTTGCTGGTTCAAAGCTGTGTGCCCGCTTCACCTTGTAACAAGAATGACATCTGGTGTAAAACATTGGCAAATTCATATGGTTGGTTCACTATGGTGACCCCTGATAAAATATCCTTGCAAAACACTCCCTCCTACTTTCTGTGTTTCGCTGATTGGTTAATCTGCCTGTCAATCATGTCCATAAAAATGAGGCATAGTATGTATAGTATGACACTTATTTAGTCAATACAAGTTAATTAAACAATTGAATGTCTTACATAATTTATTCAGGTTATTGGACTTTGATAGTGGAACAAAGAAAATCCTAACATTTGCTCATCGTGCCAATTGAAATACCACTGTGCGTCATATACATATCATGCAGACTCCAGATGAAAGCAGTGTACTTCTAAACACTAACATTATTTATTGGAACAAGAATGTCTTCATTTGGAAATAAATACAAATTAACAAAAATATTTAAATATTATATGTTTAGATATGACATTTTACCATTCAGGTTTGACTCTGCAACAAACTAAGCAGCAATTGTCAAATCAACCTACACATGTGAAAAAGCAAATATAGTAAAATATTACATACACATTTAATATCACTGTAGATATATATGTATATATTTTCTCTTAAAAAAAACTTCAAACTGCAGTGTAAATGTAACTGTCTAATGGACCATTTCAAAAGCCAAAGATAGCCTGTGTGTTTGTTAAATCCTGCCTCTCACTTTCCAAATGTCAGAAGTTTGACTCCAGCCATGCCAGTCTCTACAGTCATTATACCTTCACTACCACCTTTTCTGTCAATCAATACTGTCTTAAAGTACCGTATTTTCCGGACTATAAGCCGCTACTTTTTTCTCACACTTTGAACCCTGCGGCTTATACACCGATGCGGCTAATATATGGACGAATAATTATTCGTCTCTGAACACAGCGGATGTGCGCGCAGCTTGAGTGCAGAAAGCGCCGCTGTCTGTGCGGTGAACATGGGTTAGGGTTAGTTAGAACACTCGCTAGCGCTGTTGTCAGCACTAAAACAGTTTATCGCTGCGTGATAAAATAAGTTCTGCTGCTAAATGAACATTAGTGAGTGGGATACGTCTTAATGACCCGTATGTGTTAAATGCAGGTGAGGCGTAAATGACGAGACGAAACGTCTCAAACTTCAGTAGCTGGACATCCACTCATACATGATCGATACAACTAACCCCGACCCCCGGGAGAGCCTCAAATCCTGTTGAAATCCTACAAGACTCTGACATGATACAAGACACTGACATGATCCCAGACAGGACAGCGGCTCTTTCTGCTCGAGACATGCGCAGTAGAGCGTCAGAGCGACTCTGGCGCGTGACGAACTGACTCAATGCAAAAAGACGACAAAAGCTTTCAGAGGCAATACAAGCAGATGCTCCGAACTTGAAAACTTCTTGAAGACGTGGACACCTGCGGCTTATAGACAGGTGCGGCCTATATATGTACAAAAATAAAATTCTTTGAAAATTTTGTTGATGCGGCTTATATTCAGGTGCGCTCAATAGTCCGGAAAATACGGTACATCACAAGTGCTCCTGTGTAGGGGCCTCTCTCGAAACCATAGATCTATAATAGCTTTGCCTTACTGAGATGTCACTCCCAAATCAATTATAGCTTATTTTGAAGGTCAATTTAAAATGCCAAATTGTCACAAGAATCTAAATGACATGACCACTTCTATCATCTACAAAATGGAAGTTTTGTTTTTGCATATTATTTAAATAACACTTTACTAAGATGGCAAAAGGAGAAATTTAATTTGTCAACTGGACAAAAGTTTATTTGGTTGAATACGTTTCGCAGCTCATCCAAGCTGCTTCTTCAGTTCTGGTCAGACGCTGGTGGACACTGCCTTATATCTGCCTGAAGGGAGGAGCTAACTACAGTGAAATTACTCTGAGACTACCACACCTATTTGTTTACAGTTTCTGTTAGTTAGGTGGGCCTATTCAATATGCAGTGGGAGTGGAGTGTGGGGTCTTGTTAGCATAACCATTCAGGGCTATAATGTTTTGTGGATATGAAATGGGCTTTCAATAAAACTAAGAGAGCCAAGAAACAAGACAACAGAGAATCAGAACCCAGGAGAAAGGGTGTAACTATTCCTTACCTGGCTGGCGTTTCTGAAAAATTACAGAGGATCTTCAGACAACATGAAATCCCAGTCTATTTCAAACCCACAAACACTTTAAGACAGAAACTGGTCCACCCAAAGGACAAAACACCGAGCCACAAACAAAGCAATGTGGTCTACTCCATTCAGTGTAGTGAAGACTGCAGTGAGCGCTACATTGGAGAAACAAAACAGCTACTTCACAAGAGGATGAACCAACACAGACGGGAGAGCCAGAGTGGACCTCAGTCTACCGTACATCTCCACCTAAAAGCCACGGGCCACTCCTTTGAGGACAGAGGTACAGATCTTGGCCAGAGAAAAGAACTGGTTTGAGAGGGGAGTTAAAGAGGCTATTTTTGTCAAGAAAGAGAATCCTTCCTTGAACAGAAATGGAGGTCTCAGACATCATTTGTCTCCCATTTATAACTCTATCCTCAAACCTAAATCAAAACAAACAAAGAAAACGACAGGGCTAAGCCAGGTCAGGTCCAGAGGTGTGAAAACACCCATTATGGTCCTGAATGGTTATGCTAACAAGACCCCACACCCCACTCCCACTACATATTTAATAGGCCCACCTTACTAACAGGAACTGTAAACAAATAGGTGGTAGTCTCAGAGTAATTCCACTGTAGTTAGCTCCTCCCTTCAAGCAGATATAAGGCAGTGTCCACCAGCGTCTGACCAGAACTGAAGAAGCAGCTTGGATGAGCTGCAAAAAGTATTCGACCAAATAAACTTTTGTCCAGTTGACAAATTGAATTTCTCCTTTTGCCATGGATTCTACCTGGACAACTAAGACGACTAAGATCCTTTGTAAAAGCGAATACTCATTTGAATTTCCATTGGGCGCGATGTTTCTTGAAATGTGCTGACTCCCTGGAGATGTGGAGTAACGCAGCACAAAAATAATTAGCTGTGAGCCCAAACCAATTTCATCAGCAATGTGCACAAACACAAACTGAAAGTGCAAAATGGATTAGCCTTTTTCATTTTCGCTCTTGTTCACTGTGCAAATGAGCTCAAGTGTCACTGAAAGCCCGCGATAAGGGACAGTAGTGAGTGACATAAAAGTGCCTCCCCCCTGCGCCAAGTTAGATAAGACTACCAATTCAGCTCTTCATATCTGCTCTTAGACGTTATGAGGAAGTGGGGGCAAAAGAACCCCCCACCATCAATGGCCCCCTGTACTACTGGTTTGATTCATTGTATATGAACTGTATACTTTGGCTTGTATACTTTGGCTTCATTCATTGTATATGAAATAAATAGTGTACCGGCCGAAGGTTAGATACAGCAAGCTTTTTCATTTCAAAAATATTAGCTAAGCAGAATGTACGATAAAGGTGCACTATAACTTGTATCTTCACAGATCTGACATGAAACTTCACCTACTTGTCTCCATGGAGATAAATAATTTTAATGTCATACTGTTAAACATTCTTGGCACAACAATGGCATCTCCATGAGGACAGGTGGGTAGAGCCTCCACTATTAAGCTAATGAAAAGACAGAAGAATAAATATTTTTCATCAGTTTCTCAGTAGTTTTACATAAAATCCATTTACACAAAAGGGCTGTGCAACTTCCTGCATTTCCAATCCTGGATAAACCAGTCCCAACGCAATAAACAAAAACTCGAGCGTGTGTAGAATCCCTCAGTCGTCCAGGTAGAATCCATGGCAAAAGGAGAAATTCAATTAGTCAACTAGACAAAAGTTTATTTGGTCAAATACGTTTCACAGCTCATCCAAGCTGCTTCTTCAGTTCTGGTCAGAGTAATTTGGTTACTATAACACGAAGACGTCCACCAGGTTGAAGGTTCACAGTCCAGTGCGCACGGTCCACAAGTGGTTCCTTCTTGAGTGCAAAGGCTTCCATCAAAAGTGATGATACATACTCACAAGATAACGTTTGGTCCTCGGGCACACCCACAATGTGCACATTATTACAGCAGGATCTGGACTGCAAATCTTCACATCTATTCTCCAGTCTGTCCAAATCTTTAGACATGATCTCCACCTTGGCACGAAGATTTACCATATCATCCGTGTAAGTCCTAAGTGACTGCTCCACCTCGACAACAGTATACTTGAGCCCCGCGACATCTTGTTTTACTTGTCAACTTCAAAGGAAAGTTCAGTCTTAAGCACACGGAGCTCGTTTCTCACAGATATCAAATGTGCACCAAAATCTTCTTGCAATTCGGTTTTAAAAAGTGTTTTCATCTCTTCTTGAAAAGCATCCAGATGTTCAATCTTCAAAACAGTTATGTTGGTCTCAGCTGGCGGTTCTTCAAACACCTCGGGCACTGATATACTAGGCGGCAGGGATGCGGAGCTGATAGTAGGCCCTGACTGAGGAGGCGGAGGCACATTTGCGTTTCTATCCTTGCGTGACACCTTGATCAATAAAAAGGAGAAAATTGGACACCTTAAGTTTAGGTATGCTTGAAACGCAAGTATTGGGAGTTTAAAAAAAATGTGCCAAAGTATTGGATAATACCAATATGCGCAGGAGCCGTTAGCCACATCCTACTCCATGTTAAGCCAAGCCGGAAGTCCCAGATTCATGTGAGTTTAACTGATTTGGTCTATTTGGTTTTCATCCTTGACCCTATAATAATTGAAAATTTGAGAGCTTAATCTTACTCTTAGACCGTGATAAAATATGATATTCACTAAGGAATGTACTACTAGCCAACACTGACCTCAGTTATTAAATGTGTTATAAGTAAATGTCAACTGCTTGAACACTGAAACCGGTACTTCATTTTTGTTTAATATAAAATTCACTCAACCAAACAGCATATGTTGAGCCTATCATGTTGCGTCTATCTTACTGTATATTACACTAAAATTGTTACATCCTTCTGTGTCTGTTCCTTTCACCTTTTTCCTCTCAGTGCGTCAGAGCTCAAATGTGTCTGAAGCGTTGCCTATTTTTTACATGACAAGTCTTGAACCACTACAGTCTTTGATTCTCTGCATTTCTCATCTGGATGTGGGCGTATATGTGTACAGTGGTAGCTCAGGTTTGATGGACTCAGAGACAGGTGGTGATTTAGGCAGGAGCTATAGAGAGCCCAATGCAAAGCCCTGTTGTTTGTGTGAGTGTGCTGGGGCTCCTGGGCTGCACGGATGAACAACTTAGACCAATTACTTGCGCAAGTCAGTTATGTCTTTGGGAGAACCACATGCAGGCTAGAGCACTGTGTTCCATCCTTTTGGCCGGTCTTTTGGAATAAAATGTTACTGTTTCTCAAGCCGTGGGACAATTACCGTGGCCGGCAAGTACAAAACACTTTTACATTTCACAATACACATTAACTAGTTTGAAAACAAAATTACATTTAGAATACACATTTACATCTTGAAAACAAATTCCAAGTTTCATAAAACACATTTGCAAATGAGCAAACAAATTTACAAAACACAAAACACTTACATGTGACAAAACACTTACATGTGACAAAAACACAAATACAAACCCCCGAAACAAATTAACAAGACAGTTCTTGACGCAAAGGGAATGTCCTAAAAAGCGGAAGTGACGCAGCGACATGTGGGACAAGATGAATGTCAAGAGTAATTCAATGAGAGAGTGTGTTTATAGTCATAACCTTTCATTTTTATTTCTGTAGTTGTGATGAATGAACAATGTTTTGCCCCAATTGTGGAGTCAACCTTCTCCACGTTATGTGCTTTTGTTCAGCCTGCGGACGGTCTCTGGAGATCACACAGAACCCACATCAAGCAGAAAATATTGACACTTAAATGTGAACTGAATAATGCTAAATACTAAAAGTAAACTGAAAATATTACACCCCCAGAATCACCATAATTCATGCGATCAGAGCCAAACTCCGTGGACCTGATCAACTCTTTGGTTATCAAACCATGTGACACGCCCTTAGGCAAAAACATAAAATTCGAGTCAAAATGACGTGATGCATTTATTATGAGAACTTAATCCTCAAGGATGCAGACGGATCATCAGAAGAACCGACCATTCAATGGGCCCTAACTACACGTGGCAACTACATGTGCTTCTGGGGGTGTAATATTTTCGTCGATACAGCCCAGCATTATTCACTTTACTTTTAAGTGTCCTCAAACTCATTTGTATGCCATGCAAAGATGACAGCATATCCAATATGACACTGTTAGAGTGACCCTCACTGAAATAGTCAATACAGTACTGCAGGATATTTTCCGCTCGGTCTGGGTTCCATGTGATCCCCAGAGACCATCCACAGGCTGAACATAAGTGTGTAACGTGGAGAAGTTTGACTCCACAATTGGGGCAAAACATTGTTCATTCATCACAACTACAGAAATAAAAATGAAAGGTTATGACTATAAACACACTCTCTCATTGAATTACTGTTGACATCCTGCTTGTCCCGCATGTTGCTGCGTCACTTCCGCTTTTTAGGGCGTTCCCTTTCCATCAAGAACTGTCTTGTTAATTTGTTTTGGGGGTTTGTATTTGTATTTTTGTCACATGTGAATTTGTCTCGGCGCTTGAACAAGTGTTTTGTGTTTTGTAAATTTGTTTGCTCATTTGCAAATGTATTTTATGAAACGTAAATTTGTTTTCAAGATGTAAATGTGTATTTTAAATGTAATTTTGTTTTCAAACTAGTTAATGTGTGTTGTGAAATGTAAAAGTGTTTTGCACATGCCGGTCACAGTAGACAATAGACTGTATAAAGAAGTGAACTAAGGGAGTGTGACGTCACCCATAGCTCACGAGGCTAGCAGGTATAGGAGCGAATTTGGAGCTGAGTTCCATATTAGCAAAATAAAAACACCAGGATCATGTACAGCTGGTTATATGAACATTTTAAGACCAAAATGATGAGGCTCACTGCAGCAGTTACAGAGAGAGGGGTGAAAATTTTTCAACGTAAAGTCAGTTGGAGCCAGAGTAGATAGCGCTCCATTGAATACTTCCTATTTGGAACACACACACACACACACGCACACACACGCACACACACACACACACACACACACACACACACACACACACACATACATATCCATACATTTATATTTATGCACACAGTCTATGTGTAGGTACAACTACTATGTGGGCTTTATCTGGTGGTTGTTGTCACTGATGAAGTTTAGATTAGCCACAGATTACAGGTTATATTGTCATGGTCAGGCCCTGGTTAATTATACCATAACATCTCCAAATAGAAGAAACCAAAAATATTATTGGCTACTGTGAAAAGAAACATCATGATTTTATGATTAATTATTGACAGCATGAGCCCACAACACTGAAATTTAACATTCACTTCGCATTATTAATAGATTATATTTGCTCTGTGTCCACCATTACAAAATCAAATATGGATGAAAAAATTAATGTAAACAGCCAGATTGGCACTTTGCATCTTTTTTTTTTTTTTTTTTACTTTTTGGAGTATGGACTGCATTGAAATAACTTATTTGGGGTTTTGAAATTGTCATTAGTAATATTTATGTACAATTAATTTATGATTACACTAATCACAATTATCAGTTAACTGATTAATTAGCTCTTGACAGCTCTAGTTCATTTTTATTATTTCATTAAGGCTGTACCATAACCCAAAAGATCACGTTTGACAAACACAGCCAACAATAATTACAGAATTCATCCATCACATTTCTTACAGTTCATAGTTGGATAGCTGCTTTTTGCACTGAAATAACAGAACTCATTTCAAATGCTTTGGACAGTAGAGATTTGTCCACTGGTCACAGATTCTGGTTTTATGGTCTGGTATAATGAGCTGGACCTTCAGCTGCAGAATAAACTATGTGAATTCTATACTCTAGCACTGGAAATATATATCTTCTGGATCAACTGTCATTGTCTTTCTCTCTGTATGTGAACAGCACATTTCAAATGTTTTAAGACAGACCAACAGATCCTTGAATTCAGGACTGCCACAAGCATGCTTTCTGAAATAGTCAAAAACACTTCATTCACTGGTGGAAAGATTTAGATTATAATATCCACTTTTAAATAATGGGTAAATTTCAGATTTATAGCCCAAATAACACACCATTCACTGCAGTCTGCAATAAGTCTTTGTGGTTTAAATTAATCCTCTAATTGACATGAATTCTCTTGTCTTTTTGTGCCTGGAGTTGCTATCAGAATATAATTTGCCTCCTCGTGTGCAGAGCAGTGATTTGCGTAACAAGTTTGATTATCACTCCCAAGTAACCGAGCAAGGGGCTGCATTTTAAATATTAACATTTATAAAGAAGTTCAAGATGTTTCACTGGTAGTCCTTTTCAAATGTTCCAGTTTTTAGAAATACGTGTTATTCTTAATTCCTTATTTTCCCTGTAAACCTATAGCACGATGTACTGGATTCTCCTAATACACCCTCTGGTAGATTTAACATAATCCTTGTGTGGGTTTTTGTGAGTTTTAGCTGCACCTGTCTGTTTGCACAAAGATTAGAGAGGAGACCTGAGCTAGAGTAGAACAGTAGAACTAGGAGCTGTGCATTAAGTTTCCGTGGTGTGTCTCTAGGCAGCTCTGAGTAACAAATAGTGAAACTTGGGCAGGTGTTGGGTCTGATAAAATGTTCGTAGAGCACTGATTTTCCTGTAGTAGCCTGCGGAATACTGGAGCTGATGGCTTACTCACATCACAAGGTTTCCCCTAGAATTAATTACCTCTGACTAGAAGCTTATGTTCTAAGTGCCTCTTGTGATTCTGATGAGAAACGGGAGTTCTCCATTTACCTCACACTGCAGGAAAGTACATTGAATGAGTTTAATCAGAGCACGCTATAAAACCATCCCAGCACTCTCCATCAGTTAAATTGTTAATTTCACAGAATGTTGCTATTTGAATTTTATCAGTATAACGAAAAAAAATTTTGTTGAGAAATTAATTTGGAGTTTTAAAACAATTGAAAAAAAAAGTCCTTAAAACATCTTGTATCATTCAGAACAGAATCATACCTCCATTTAACAGTTAGTGCTTCAGGCATTGTTTCAGCCATAGACTGTATAAAGAAGTGGACTAAGGGATTGTGCTGTCACCCATAGCGTTTGGCTCCAATTGGCTCCAGTCAAGCTTATGAGGCTAGCAGGTATAGGGGCGAATTTGGAGCCGAGTTTCATGTTAGGAATAAGAATGTATTTATGAACAAAATAGTGAAATAAAGAGACTAGGATCACGTAGAGCACATTAATGCAAACATATTAAGACCAAACTGACGAGGCTCCCTGCAGTAGTTATAAAGAGAGAGTGACAATTTTTCAATGTAAAGTCAATTCTTTTGTGAAAATGAATGAAAATGGTAAGGTCATGGAATATGAAAGATTCAGAAGTGTATATAGTGATGTTTGTTCATGTCACTCATATTATCAAATCATCACAGCACTGGGAAGAAAATGGAAGCAACTAATAAATCAAGGGTTTCATAAACTCTCAGTTTGTAAACCATCAACAAAAAAAATCTAATTGGATAAAAGGAATAAAAATAAACCAACAAATAAATCAATTGTATTTAACATACAATTCAGTAAAGATGATTCCTTATAATACTTTCAGAAAGTGGGAGGACACAGTCGATTGCCCTTTACTATGGGATTGGATTTTTAAACTAATTTACAAAACCAATATTGATGTGCAAAATAGATTTTTTCAAATCAAAATTATATAAAATTTTCTGCCTACATGGAAAATTTGGAATATGACAGACAATAATGAATGCCATTTTTGCTGTTTGGAAGTGGAGTCCACTGAACACTTGTTTTGGTACTGTAGAAAAGATGTGTTTAGAGTTGGGTTTGCCTTTTAAGTTAAATTTAGTCTATACCTTACTGGGAGACTTTAAAAATAGAATTGACCTGATTAATTTAAATATTACCCTGGGAAAACGTTTCATTTTCAAAGCTAAAAATCAATTCTCACTTAATATTAATTATTTTAAAAAATATATTTACCAATACTTAACCTGGGAAGGGTAAACAATTGAAACAGACAATGAGGGAAAAAAAAGCATGAAAAGAGCTGGGAAATTCTTAAATACTTGGGAGAAAATTAATTTTGTGCATTTATATGCTAATCTGTTTTATTGTAAACTTAGCTGTAATTATGACATATTACTCCTTTGACTAAAACCAAATAGATGCATTCATGTTAATATGTATTCATCCATATAAAATATGGATAAATACAATTAAAATAAGTCAGAAATTTAAAATGACTTAATCAGAAGGATTTAAAGTAGCAACCCAAAATATAATTAATAATGGAAATATAGGTAATCCTTAAAACAAAGACAATTCATAATTTATAGTTTAAAAAAAAGATCCATCCATCCATTTTCTTGCGCTTACCTGGAGCCGGGATGCGGGGGCAACACTCCCAGACTTCCTTCACCCCGGACACTTCCTCTAGCTCCTCCAGGGGGACCCCAAGGCGTTCCCAGGCCAGCCGAGAGGCATAGTCCCTCTAGCGTATCCTGGGTCTTCCCCGGGGCCTCCTCCCAGTTGGACATGCCCAAAACACCTCCTGAGGCATCCAGAACGCCTCCCATCGACGTAGAGGAGCAGTGGCTCTACTCCAAGCTCCTCACCCTATCTCTAAGGGAGCATCCCGTCACTCTGCGGAGGAAACTCATTTCGGCTGCTTGTATCCACGATCTTGTCCTTTCGGTCATTACCCAAAGCTCATGACCATAGGTGAGGGTAGGTACGTAGACTGACCGGTAAATCGAGAGCTTTGCCTTTCGGCTCAGCTCCCTCTTCACCACAATGGTCCAATACAGCGACCGCATCACTGCCGACGCTGCACCGATCCATCTGTCAATCTCACGCTCCATCCTCCCCTCACTCGTGAACAAGACCCCGAGATACTTGAGGCAAGGACTCTCCACCCACCTGCAGAGGGCAAACCACCTTTTTCCGGTCAAGAACCATGGGCTCGGAATTGGTTGAGCTGATCCTCATCCCAGCCACTTCACACTCGGCTGCAAACCGCCCCCAGTGCACAGAGATGAGATCCTGTGGTCCCCAAACCGGATCCCCTCTGGCCCCTGACTGCGCCTAGAAATTCTGTCCATAAATACAATGAACAGAACCAGTGACAAAGGGCAGCCCTGGAGGAGTCCAACATGCACCGGAAATAGGCCCGACTTACTGCTGGCAATGCGAACACAGCTCCTGCTCCGGTCATACAGGGACTGGACAGCTCTTAGCAAAGAGCCCCGGACCCCATACTTCCAGAGCACTCCCCACATTACCCCACAAGGGACACGGTCGAATGCCTTCTCCAGATCCACAAAGCACATGTAGACTGGTTGAGCAAACTCCCATGAACCCTCAAGCACCTGGTGGAGAGTATAGAGTCCCACGAGCCAACAAGGCTCGATAAGACTCCTTCTTCAGCCTGACGGCATCCCTTACTTCCAGTGTCCACCACCTGGTTTGGGGATTGCCGCCACGACAGGCACCACAGACCTTACGACCACAGCTACGAGCGGCCGCAACGACAATAGAGGCCGAGAGCAAAGCCCACTCGGACTCTGGGAGAAGCTCTCCCGGAGAAGCTCTCCCGGAGGTGTGAGTTGAAGGTCCCCCTGATAGAGGGCTCTGCCAGACGTTCCCAACAGACCTTCACTATACGCTTGGGTCTGCCAGGTCTTTCCGGCTTTCTCCTCTGCCAGCGGACCCAACTCACAACCAGGTGGTGATCGGCTGACAGCTCTGCCCCTCTCTTCACCTGAGTGTCCAAGACATGTGGCCGGAGGTGAGATGACACAACAACAAAGTCGATCATCGACCTCCAGCCTAGGGTGTCCTGGTGCCAAGTGCACTGATAGACACCCTTGTGCTCGAACATGGTGTTCGTTATGGACAAACCGTGGCTAGGACAGAAGTCCAATAACAGGACCCTGCTTGGGTTCAGATCAGGGAGGCCGTTTCTCCTAATTACTTCTCTCTAGTTGTCACTGTCGTTACCCACGTGGGCATTGAAGTCCCCCAGTAGAACAACGGAGTCCCCGGTCGATGCACTGTCCAGTACCCCTGCCAGAGATTCCAAGAAGGTCGGATACTCTGCACTGCTGTTCGGCCCGTAGGCCGACACAACAGTGAGAGACCTGTCCCCGACCTGAAGGCGCAGGGACGCAACCCTCTTGTTCACCGGGATGAACTCCAACACACGGCGGCTGAGCTGCGGCAATGAGCAGGCCCACACCTGCCCACCGCCACTCCCCGCGGGCAATGTCAGAGAAATGGAGAGTCCAGCCCTCCTCATGGAGATGGGTTCCAGAGCCCAAGCTGTGCGTGGAGGTGAGGCCGACTATATCTAGTCTGTAACACTCAACCTCCCGCACGAGCTCGGGCTCCTTCCCCCCAGCGAGGTGACATTCCATGTCCCCAGAGCTAGTCTCCATGTCCGGAGATCCGGTTGACGAGGCCCCTGCCTTCGACTGCCGCCCAGATCTCCCTGCACCGGCTCCCTGTGGATCCTCCTGCGGGTGGTGCGTCCATGGGAGGATGGCCCCACCTCACTCCTTCGGGCTGTGCCCGGCCGGGCCCCGTGGAGGAAGGCCTGGCCTGACAACAAAGCTCCCGGGATCATTCGGGCACTCAAACCCCTCCACCACATTAATTATAAATTGGCCAAAATATAAATATAAATATAAGAGGGTGAGCAGTGTGGTTATGCTGCACTACCACATTATTTTTGTTTTATTTAAATTAATTTGTGGGTGTGTGTGTTTGGGGGAAGGGGTGGGTTAGAGGTGGGCAGTTTTTGTTGTTTTACATTTGTTGTAGGTATTGTTCTATGTTTTTGTGTTTTGTTTTTATGTTTATTATTGTATTTTGTTAAATATTATACTTTATTGTCTTTAATTAAAAAAGTAAATTCTCTTTTTATTTATTTATTTGTGTGTGTGTGTTAAACTATGAAAAGTAACGCAAACATTGCATATGACTTTTTAGTGTCCCTCTATGCATCATTTCATTATCATTTAGATGGTGGAGCCTCCTGCCTGATTATTAGCTCAGTACTGACAACCAATATTTCTTCTCATTTAAAAAGACCAGGCAAACTAGACATCTAATTAGAATCCAAGCTTTAAGTTTCTCACACACTGTTAGGTAACCACTGGGGTGTTGGATGATGTAAAAGGGTTTTTTCTAATCTTTTTTTAATTTATTTTTTATTTAATTTAATTTTAATTTTATTTTTTTTCTCAAAATTCTTAGAGCATTACAGAATTATCTGTATGCATGATTGACAGTTGCAGCACTTTATATGCTAATTAACCAGCTTTTAACTCTAGCTCAGCCTGAATCAGTCTTTCTTTACATTTGGTAAATGATCCTTCTTGCTATAGGACATATAAAACGATAAAACTAGGCCTAGCCACTATACATCTTTGTCTTATCATTAAGGAATTGTAATTAAACGAATTTATGTTTAATGCTGACTCCTCTTTCAGCTTTGTTAAGATTTGATAAGGCTTTGAGATTGGTCCTTAACAAAGCGCAATGGCTCATACAAGTGATTATTTTATCATCCTTTTTCTGTGAAGGGTCAACTATACATTAATAAGACCAGAGAAGCAACTCAGTTCAGTTCATTTATTTGAGCAAAATTAAATATTATGATATCAACATGGAATTATTATTGTACATATTGTGTTGCGTTACAATTATGCTCAAAAAGGAGTAGGAAGAAGTGTAAACTTATAACTCCTACCCCCTCTGTGCCTTCTTACAAACATTCATTGACCAGCTAATGCATGGCTGACATGCAGACAGCTAATCGTTCACTCACATCCATCTATAAGGGCCACTACAGTCCTGTTCTACTTGCTTATATTTGCACAGTGTGAGAAAGAGAACAAGGACCACAACACAGGTAGAACATGCATACTCCCACAACCACCCAGCCACTGTGCACCTTCAGGGGATTGGGGTACTATTTTTTCCTACTTACTACTTTTGCTTGAGTACTTTTTTTTACAGCACTGACAAAGTTCATGAGGCAAATAAAATGAAATCGGTCTGGTGCTACAGATAATGTTTTTTGGTCATTTATTCTTTAATTTATGTGCAATACGATTTAGCATAGCTCATTATATAAAGTGCTAGCCCTGTAGATTTTACTAATTCAAGGGTCATTAACCAAAAACATATTTTTTATGTATTTTTAAAATAAATTATAACATATGTAGATAATTAGTGTAATTCTTGTTCATGGTATCCTGCAATATAGGGATAAAACAGTTTGAATTGAAAATTCAGTGTTGAGGGCAAGGATAGAGGTAGGTAAAAAAGAGATTTTCTGAGCACTCAAACCTCAAATGCAGGACAATACATGATTAGTTAAACATTAATGAATTCTGAGTAAGCTAATGATGCGGGGGAACCATAATAACCTTGATAAAAGCTCTTAAAAGATTATTAACTGTCAATAATAAATCAAATATTATTGTACATTTGATATCTTGTTAAAATGTCTAACGATCATATCATTTTGTGTTTTTTTTGTTGTTGTTTTTTTTTTTCTGAGCCCCAGCCTGCGCTACATCACCACCAGAGTGAGGGCCAGAGATGATTGTCCTGTTCAGTCCACTGATGAGGAGAATTGATGGCAGCGAAGTGCAGTGAACGAGGAGTGAGAACCAGCTCCACTTCACATGAGCTGGTACGTGGATTTATTAAAGGTTTGAGCCCCAGAGGGTGTAAGCCAGGCTGCTGTCCCCTGTGATGAAAACCTGCAAATGAAGAGGTAATTCAGTGAAACCATAAATCTTTTGTCTTTTAGATAAATGGTTTACTCTCCAAGGACATTCAAGTACAAACACACCATGCAGGCTTTAAAGAATATAAGACACTGATTGAAATTGATTCCTTTGTTTCTTGAGTGTATTCACAAATAGGCTGCAACAATAGTGATACCTGAAACATTGATCAAAGTTCCCAATAAATTCTCAATAAATAATGTAGACCAGTATTTTTCCAGTACCGCCATAAACAATATTGCTCACCCAGTGTTAGAAGTGGGAGATAAATACTGAAAAATAATATAGTATATATGCAAAATGACAATCAGAGTCTAGTATAAAACTGATCCAATCCAAAGGGTAAAAAGATAGATATAGATAGACAGACAGACAGACAGATAGATACTTTATTTATCTTGAAGGAAATAATTTTTTTTGCCAGCAACAATGGAATATAATAATAATAATAATAATAATAATAATAATAATAATAATAACAATAACAATAACAATAATAATAATAATAATAATAATAATAATAATAATGAAAAAACACAACATAAGCAGTGTACTCAAACCATACACAAAACTCCGCCAACAGCTAGTACACCCCAAAGATAAAATCCCACAAGAACAAAAATGCAACGCCATCTACGTAATCCAACTCAAATCATGCAATAAATCATACATAGGGGAAACAGGCCGGGCTTTTCACATCCGAAAAAAGGAACACCAAAAGGAATGTGAAAAGGAAACATCAGGACGACTTACCAGAACACAAAAAGATAAAGCATTGCAGGAAAACCTAAAATCCGCCATATCAGACAACTGTAAAAGAAATAACCACATTATGGATTGGGACGGGGCATGAGTCATTGGATCGGAAAACAACAAGTTCAAACGCTGGATCAGGGAGGCCATTGAAATCAGGAAACGAGGCACGGACAGCATCAACCATGATGACGGAGTGTTTCTCCTTTCACACACCTGGGACATCCTCCTCCAGAGACCACCAGGCGACGGGAGGCGTGGTCAGTCAGAGTGACCTGCCAGGTCAATCAGGCTGACCACGCCTACAGGAAGTAACAACTGCTGATATACGACACGTCACCACCAACACCGGTGACAGTTCTGAAGATGGCTCGCAGCTAGCAGCCGAAACATGTCAACAAGATAAATACACTTTACTGTATGGTCTTAAAAAAGAACCCAAGTAGTTGAAGTACATAAGAAGACAAAATGAACATCTTCGGTTTAATAATAATAATAATAATGATAATAATACAGCATTTAATTCATAATTTCTAGAGATGCGTTGCAAAGCTGCATGTAAATCTCTTTGCTTTTGTGGTTAATTTTAGTCTTTTCATGTTTCCTGCATTGAACCATTTCTGATTATCATAATGTTGTCTGAGTGTTGTCATTGGTGTAATTAAAAAAAAAAAAAAAAAAATCTAATTATTTATTGTTGTCTATAATGCCCACCCCTACTCCTTGCATTGCATATTTCATGCATTGAATTGTTGCTAAATCAGTACTAAGTCAGGATAGAAATGCAAATCCTGGAATGGTGTATGATGTAAGATCTGTGTGTTAACCACCATCTGTACTAGTCCCATAATTTGAGAACCCCTCATAAATAAAGTATGCAGTGAAATACAAATCAAAGCTACCAAACTGTGAAAGCCATGATTTGAAATTCAGCATTTTAGTACACACACAAATATTAAAAACAAATAGTTTTCCATGTGACCATGAGAAAACCATTTCTATTCATCACTCTGTCAAATTTGTTAATTAATTATATTTCAAGTTCAGATTAGATTTGCCATACGCTGATTTGTCTTATTCCAAGTCAAGGTAACCCAACCCTGCACAGCTGAGGGGCTATCCCCCAACATCACTCCCAATAATGGCTCTAAACTGTGTGTCAAGGTGAGGATGAATTGGATGCACTGAGGCACAGCATGATGTAATATTAATAATGGCCATTGCTCTGTAAACAAATGTACATGTCTACTCCAACTCCACGGACTGCTCCGCTTTAGATTTACTCATCTGAAATAAAAAATATGGCCATTGGTCTGCACAGCAAAATCAGGTCTGCTGGAGAATAAATAGTTTTTATTTTTTAGATGATAGTAGAACCACTTGAATAGAGAGCAATCCCCTGCACATTTATTTGCATGAATTTGAATATTTGTTGCATATAAAAATATTGAACTGTAATTTTAATCTAGCTCCATACACGCATACACTGATATGTTTAATAACAGTTATTTTGAAAAGAAAAAAAAAGCTCATTAAATTTTCTGTCACCAGTCATTCATCATACCACAGTAGTTGTATTGTACATAATAAAACTTTAAGCACGCCAATTTTTCTCATGTTGTGCTCTAGCAATAAAATATGCATGGAGGGTATATTGGATTCAATTTGTGCTTGCTATTACAGTGTAGAAGTCATCGTATTCACACAAATGAACCAGGAATGTGAGTAAAGGGACTAAATGGTGATGTCTTTGGAGAAATATTATTGATATGAGATTTTTTCAGGGGGTAGCAGCCAAGATTCAAGACCTGACAGATAATTGATCAAAGAGCCAATGCAATTATTTGAGTGATTGGCTTGGCCACTCACCCATTGATTTTTTAATATCAGGTCAAAACGAGGCACCAATGACACATTTGTAAAGCTATGTGATCACCTGAAATTCTTAGTTCCAGGCAAATACTTATTTAGCACACAAGGAAAGTGAGAGCTCCAGACTACATTTCAACATTTGTTTTTATATCACAACTATGTTTAACACACCAGAATTCTTCTTTCAGACAGAAAATGCTCTGTTCCACCTTGTGAAATCATGTGGTAATACAGAAAGTGGTCCGCTGTGTTTTTAAACTCCACACCTTCACTAGCATCATTTGGATAATTTAGAACTAAAGGTAAAAGGTAGCTGTAAACTACAGCTTCATGAGATCACAAGGTGGAACAGAGCATTTTAAGCTTTGGAGATGTAGACAGACTAATAATGCAGGATTACTCAAACATGTGTGAATGAAACAAAACACAACTCCAGATATGTTTCTGAGGCGATATAACATGGCTAATAGCTCACAAGAGTCAACTTTGTGTAATGTAGGCTCTTCACTTATACTTATGTACTTGTTACAGAAAATATACTAGTACCGTATTTTCCGGACTATAAGCCGCTACTTTTTTCTCACACTTTGAACCCTGCGGCTTATACACCGATGCGGCTCATATATGGACGGATTATTCGTCTATGAACACAGCGGATGCGCGCGCAGCTGGAGTGCAGAAAGCGCCGCTGTCTGTGCGGTGAACATGGGTTAGGGTTAGTTAGAACACTCGCTAGCGCTGTTGTCAGCACTAAAACAGTTTATCGCTGCGTGATAAAATAAGTTCTGCTGCTAAATGAACATTAGTGAGTGGGATACGTCTTAATGACCCGTATGTGTTAAATGCAGGTGAGGCGTAAATGACGAGACGAAACGTCTCAAACTTCAGTAGCGGGACATCCACTCATACATGATCGATACAACTAACCCCGACCCCCGGGAGAGCCTCAAATCCTGTTGAAATCCTACAAGACACTGACATGATACAAGACACTGACATGATACAAGACACTGACATGATCCCAGACAGGACAGCGGCTCTTTCTGCTCGAGACATGCGCAGTAGAGCGCCAGAGCGACTCTCGCGCGTGACGAACTGACTCAATGCAAAAAGACGACAAAAGCTTTAGAGGCAATACAAGCAGATGCTCGGAACTTGAAAACTTCTTGAAGACGTGGACACCTGCGGCTTATAGACAGGTGCGGCCTATATATGTACAAAAATAAAATTCTTTGAAAATTTAGTTGATGCGGCTTATATTCAGGTGCGCTCAATAGTCCGGAAAATACGGTAATTGATGTGTATATTTTCATGGGGTTTGCTAGTCAATGTATAGAAAGTCAAAATACATAATAAAAGTTGGATTAAAGTGTACATTTGAAGTAAAACCTATATCATAAAATATTGTTATTGCAATATTGGCAACCGCAATCACTGATATAGCAAGAAAATACATATATACAGAAAGATCTCTAGCTGACTCAAAAAGTATATTACACACACTGCAACAATATGGTTATCACAACTGTTTATATATTGAGTAGCCCTACTCTGCATAGTAGAAGGCAGTATGTGATTTGCTTTTTTGAGCACAGAAGGGAAACATCAAATGAAGGTTCCTGTGCTTCCAGGCAGTGTTCATAATTCAAGGTCTCAGTAGTGAGACTTGTTGAATTGCAAAACACTTAGACAAACTTTATTGATCCACAAGGGAAATTATTTGGATACAGTAGCTCACTCATCACAATATAATATAATAACTGAGAGTAACAAAAATAGATGGTAAAGCAAAAAGAGTAAGAGACAGGTGTCAAATGAGACATAATTATAAAAATGTATATGTACAAGTCAAAATAAAATAGAAATATAAGTAATAAAGTAATAAACTATATAGTCACAGCTATATACAAGAGACAAGAACGACAGTGCAAATACTATGCTGATTGACAGGGCATGAGGTAATCCGTTACTTGAGATTACCTTATTGTACAGTTGTAGGGAGTATTATCTGTTACATAAGGGTGAGTTGTTGTACAACTGTATGGCGTATGGTATGAATGTAGTCCTGAATCTCTCACTGTTTGAGCGGAGCTGAAGGAGCCTGTTGGAGAATGAGCTCCTCTGTCCCTCTATAGTCTGGTGCAGTGGGTGAGCAGGAGTGTCCATGATGGAGAGCAGTTTGTCCAGTGTCCTCTGTCCCTCACTGTGACAAATGTCTCCAGCTCACAGCCGATCCCGCTTTACGGATCAGTTTGTCAATCCGCCCAATGTCCCTTTTACTGGTGCCGCTCCCCCAGCAGACCACAGCGAAGTACAGGGCGCTGGCCACCACAGACTGGTAGAAGATCTCCAGTAACTTGCTGCACACATTGAAAGACCTGAGCTTTCTCAGGAAGTAGAGTCTGCTCATGCTGTTCTTGTAGACAGCATTACAGTTGTCCCTCCAGTCAAGTCTGTTATTCACCTGTACGCCAAGGTACTTGTAGCAGTCCACTATTTCCACATCCTGGCCCTGGATGGCAATGGGCTCCACAGGTGTCCTCTTTCTCCTAAAGTCAATCACCAGTTCCTTGGTCTTGTCAACGTTCAGGAGCAGATGGTTTGCCTGGGACCACTCCACAAAGTTTGTAATCACTGTCCTGTACTCCAGCTCCTGATCATCCCTGATACACCCGACCATTGCAGAGTCATCTGAGAACTTCTGCAGATGGCAGGACCCGGAACTGCATAAACCTGTAGCATGTATAGTTTCTGTCAGTTACTAAATAAATATTTTATAACTGTCCTTCAATATTTGCAAATACAATACTTTGAAGTTACTCAGTCTTCCCTGTAGAACTAAAACCTAACATCATCCCAAGCATGAATAAGCTTTCATTCTTCTCTCATCACTGCCCATGCCCCCGTACACACATCAGTGGAACAATACAATCTCCAAACATGGTGTGATCCAGTAGCACCCATGAACACCCAATCCCAATATGACAGGACATCAGAGACACAATAGAGGAAAACTGTCTATATCAAAGACACTGGTCCTCTGTTCGGCGATAGAGATGGTATTATTGGAAGTATTCTTGCCCCAGTCCCAAACCTAGGATTGGATTAAAGTAAAAAATATGGAAAAGGAAATTACGTAGAGATACAGCTGATTGCATTAATGATAATTCAGTTTGTAATTGCACGATTTTCTGATTAATCACATTCATTAAATGTTCTTTCTTTTCTGTTTGATTTTATATTATAACAGAAATTGACTGGAACAGACTATTTTTGAAAGGAAAAATTACAATTTCAAATTTCGCAGTCTTGGAAACACATGACTGACCAGCTTTATTTTTATTCTGTGATATCAAATATTCAAGGCTCTTTTCCATCCGTCTGTTTCTCCACTGTTGAGTAAAACCCCAGTAAACATTATTAAACACCTCTGCAAGCAGTAGCAAAGTTTATTTCCACTATAGTGAGCTGGCATTTCCTCACCACTACATCTGCTGTTCCCAGCCACGGGAGGACAAACGCCTTTTGGCAGACTGCACAACAGAAGTGACTAAGCTGCCAACAGGGATCATTGGAGAGGTGACAAATTAGAGTTTGTTAATAATGCAATGAAAGGAATGTGCAGTAAAAAGTTCCATTTGCATCAACATTAAGAGCCTCTCATCTTTGGTTGCTAAGGCCTCAAGGGAGCAAGTGACAAATAATTGATTTAGGGTGCGGACTGGACTATAATGCAGAATGCTAAGTATGGTCAATCATGGATTTTGTTGAATGAGGTAACAATGTGTCCTATAAGGCTCTTGTGTATCTGTTTATGATGGTGCACAGACATTCAGTTAAAACATTTAGGTTTCTGGACATCTTTTTCTGTCTGCAAATTGATGATTTATCACAAGGGATTGTTTGAAAATTAACATGCAGAGCCCAATCGGAGACTTCACCACATCAGGAAGTGCACCTGCTGCGATTTCTATTATTGGAGTGAGAGATTTTGGGGAAATTTGACTGAAGTAAAAAACTAAGTAAACCAGTATGCTTGAGAAAATTTATAACATTAATAAGGCACTATGTAAGTTTTTAGGTGGAGGATACAAAACCTTTTCTCCACTGAGATGATGATACCTACATGGTATATCTTTAATACACTAGATTGTATTGTTTTTATATTTATTCATATTAAAAAGAAGGCCACAAGTTAGTTTTTAGGCTCCCAAAATTTGATGTTTTGTATTCTGCATGACTGACACAAGTTTACACTTGTTTTCCTTGACTTCATCACCATGTCCCAAGAATGACCTGTGTAAAGTGGTGACTGTCTGCCTTTTGTTTAACCTCTGTAAGGTCCATAGCCTCCTCTCACTCCTGACCAGAGACAGGGAGATTTAAATCATTCAAAGACTTGTTCACATTGCTGCCTCCACCACATCCACCTTGAAGTGACTCTTGACCTGAAGAACAAAACAACAATGTTCTTTTCTGCTCCACGTTAGTCTTAGCTGTCATGCTTTATTGGAGGTCATGCGTCTGAAAGGATATGCAAAGCAGGCTGATATTGTATGTTAATTCAAGGTCACATTGTGCAGAAAATGTACTGTACTTTGTTATAAATGATGGAGACGTAAGTGCTTATTCTATTTTAAACCTTTTCCATTTGGTTGCTCAAATACACTTCTAGAGTTCAGAAGAGTAGTAAAAATGCTTGTAGAGTTATTTCTTGGACTGTCCATATATACATTCTGTCTATCTCATGGGTCAACATGTTTTTAAAGGTGCCCTATGTCACTTTTTGGGGGGAAGGGTCTGCCACCTGTTCGCCTCTAGAGAGATGTTATTACTTTGTCACAAATATTCCCCAGTATAGCATTCAATTCAATATCTATTTCCATCGAGAGCTGACGCCCCTCACAGTATGTATGTGTTAAATTGTGGGACATTCCAGGCAAACCAGTGACATCTCTATCTCCACAGGTAGGTGAAAGTCACTTATGTCTTCAAATACAATATATCATTATCAATTCTAAGGTTACTGGAGAACCTAAAATGCTTTAAGTGAATGAAATGTAACCACGAGTGATTGTCTGTGTCTCTGTACTATGCCTGCTGTGACCATCTGGCCACTGACTTGCCCCAAACCCTCAATATTAAGTGGAAGAAAATAGAAGAAAATGAAAAAGCGATCTTAAAATGATTAATCTATGTGTAAAGAAATGAACACTAGGGCTTGAAGCTGTAAGCAAGCACTCATGTGTTGCAGAGGTTAATAGAATCTGCCCTTTCAAATGTAAAATACCTGATATATCTATTCAGAGCATCTAATCCATCACGTTGATTTGGTGTTTTATCCAGTGTTGCTCTTTTTAAATGTTACACTACTATTTGTTCTGTATGACATGTTTTAATCTGGAGTGATTAACAGTGTGTGTATGGTGGTGTATAGTAGGGACACATAAAAGAGCTTCTCTGGGATTGGCCATTGTGTATGTATGGAGGTGGATGAATTCGCCATTACTGCTAATAGGCCCAGGCCTCTAATTAAGAGATATCTCTTTTACTGCAAACTTGTTTGGTGAATGTATAAAAATGTGTATTATTTATTTTACATATTTAAGTACAAAGATTATAAGAGACTTGCATTATAAATATTCAGCAGATCTGCCATTGCTGTCTAACAAAGACAACTCTAAATAATCAATTGTTTGTTCTCTGAAGACCTAACATAATTAAAGCTGATTGGACTACTACAGGTGGGCTGGTTAACCCCCTCACTGCAGCCTTCTGTTCCAAATGTGCACCCTCTATTATTATGGCCATTTGACCTATTTACACCGAGGTTTGTCAAAGCTCACACCATGAATGTAATTATTTCTGTAACTATCACTTTCAATTAAAAGATTAACTTTTGATTGAATAATTGAACCGAAAACATAAATAGGCATATTTATTTACAAAGGTTTTAATAGTGTTAAACCTTAAATAATAATCTGTTTTGAGGGACGTTTGTCGTTTAAGCCACGCAAGTCTGTGCTTGTGAAGTGAAGCCAGTTATGTGTCTTAGCCCGTTCCCGTCCATTTTGAAAGGGGCAGCTTGTTGCGCACGCTCTCTGGGTGCTCTTTAATTAGTGAGCGCTCTTCGGTGGCGGGGGAGGAGGCTTGGCTGCCCGTTACAGCGCAGCACACTACAAACTTGTGCGGCTGAAACTTTGACTGGCGCCGTTCAATTTTCATTGCTCAAATCCTTTAAAGTAGCGTTTATGTTGTTCAGGAAAGCCCCTCATGTCTGACGAAGGAGAAGAAAGCGATGGTGGGAGAGCGCGTCTCTCGGAGTCTCCCTCCCCGCCGCGGTCCCTCAGTCATCCCCGAGGATCTCCTTCCTCTCCGCGGCCCCTGGACCTCTTCTCCTCCGCCTCACCACTGCTTGGAGATACGGACCCACCGTATCTCGCTTCTCCGGAGTGTCTCAACCCATCATTAGAGAGCAAGGACCCGGACAATTCCACACAATTTACACCTCCAAAGTTCCACCAGTCCACTGAGGACACAAGCTGTCCTATTGTTTCGCGGCAGGATGTGCGTTTAAATGCGGTATACGACCACTATGATGACCCGTTTCCCAAATGGAGAGGTCGTGGCGCGGCGAATGCGGAGCGCTTTCAGCACCGCGGACAGAGATTGCACCGTGGCCCGGAGCTGTCGGACTACGGAAATCATTATGGTGGGGACCAAATAGACACAGACTTCAGAACAGAAAGCCGCCAAACGTGAGTTAACCACAACTTTTAATCATACAACTGTACCAAAACAAAATGTATCAGAAAACATAAGACTGGTTTGAATGACCACATATAGCCAGTAAACTCATTCTGAACATAAGCCACTTGTTCTGTCAGTAAAGCAGCCGCAGACATATTGAATCAGCTTTATTTACATGTATCTTATAAGCTCTCAAAGAGCTAAGGTTTAGTGTCTTTGAGCTTTTACTGCAACTGAAAATTGATACATTTAAATTAGTTGTACAAGATGAGTATAGCCTCTTATCATATCATATGGATGTCATGTGACATATACTTTCAGAATATGATGGGGGTTGGGTTAAAGGAGTTTGCCCTTGTGTTGAGAAGGCTCTTGATTGGTTCCTTTGCATGAATGCATAATCAGCCAACAGGGATGTACTCTAAGGAGAGATAAAAGTATGAACAAAGCCTATCAGGAAGTAAACTAAAGAAATTGGTTGCAGCCCAGACACCAAAACAATACAACTTTAATTACAAACACGCAATCACCAAAGCCTGATGGGAACCGGGTGCCATTTTGCAGTCCCTGTGTAACTCTTCCATATGTTTAATTATAAGCACTTGAAGGCTGAGTGCACTAGAGCTGTCTTGTGTAATAGACAAAGACAGTTAATGGATATTCATGTTGCCCTGCCAGTCTTCATGATCACATATTGAGAATAGCAAGCCCAGTGTCTGCTCTTTGATCTGCCCTGATCTGCTGCTTTGATTTGCCAGAGTTGGGGTTTAAAGGCCCAGAATGAGGATAAAGTATAGCCTGTATCTCCAGGATCATGAACATGTCTGAAATGTGCTGTGGACACTACCTTTGATCTGTGCAATTTGCAATTTGCAGCTTGAAAGAGTACTGAAACAGAGAGAGAGAGTTGTGGGTGCCACTCAGACACTACCCACAAAATCTGATTAAGTGTAAAATCATCACCAAGTCCTGTGAACATGTTGGTGTGCTCAGATGTTATTTTCTTCTCTTCCTTTCAAAGTTGGTAGATGGCCAAATGACTGAACAAACTGACAGGTTTAATTGTTTTGAATTTTGGTGGATTTCTGGAAGTGCATATTGCAATTCCACTACTTGTACCCTGTTTTGAATTTGAGTAATTGTCCCTCTACGATTCCTCTCATCATTAACACACTTGTAATTATATTTTGAGTGATTCATGCATTTTGAAGTTATCTTAATTTAATATAACTCTATAACATAGTGTTACTATTCATCACACAATTATTTAAGATTGATTTGCCATTTTCCATGTGAACACTATTTGCACAATGCCTTTTTTTCATAGTGCCATTCACTGTTATTAGGTTAAAGGGTCTGTGCCATTTTTTCCCTCATGTATCTAAGCAAAATCTGTCTTGCCCAAGTACAGATATTTTGTCTAAGCAGCTCTTGTATAAGCAGCTCTTGAGGTCAAAATATCTCCATTACGTGCCAACTGCATCTAAATACAGTTATATTGTCCGATAATCAGGAAATGCCCATTAAGCATGCAAGTAGCACACATTTGGGTATATACTTTCCAAAGCGGTCTGGTTCCGTGTGTGATTTTAGCTAAGAATGAGCTACGCTACAGAGCAAAATGCAGCTCAGACAAAAACAAGATGAAACAGATCTAAGCAGAAAATAATAATTTCTTTCCAAACACTTCTTGTGATAAACTGCCATATTTACAGTGATAGCAACTTGAGCTGACATGCTTAGTAAAACAAAGCTAATGCATGTTAGCAATGGCTGTTGCCTGTTTATTCATACACAGTATAAATAAATGCATAAAAGGCTGACACTAAACAATAAACTGGAAGTAGTTGGTGTTTCTCTAGCTTTGGCCACGTCTCACAGCACCACAAACTTGGAATTACTAAACATATTGAATTGCTGAGATCAGCCTTATAATTCAAAAGTACAATTCAGGTACAATTTAGATTTTAAGAAATAATTTGTTATGTTTCAGTGATATCAGTTGCTCACATATCAAACCCTTGTCCCTGGACCCGTGGCCATGCCTGGGCAAAGAAATACAGGCCACCTTTAACACAAATGATGCCCAAGCGTCGGTCTGGGCCAGGGCCAATCAAAACATGGCTGACTTAATAGCACAACAGTATGAAATACACTTTGTTGGTATATATTTATCTCCATCATCTTTTTCCTGACTCCAATGTTGCAAAAACATTATGCAACAAAAATTGTGTTCTCAGATCAGCATCTTAAATGGTCAGTGATAGATGGAAGAGGAGATAGGAAAAGATGGAATGTAGCTATTCATTACATGGCTACGAGGTTATCTAAACGGGCTGGCAGCCAGGCTGTCTCTGCTTTTATTTGAATGATTCTATTGTTTTACAGGTTTGCATAGGCAGTTGTCTTATGCATAATGCAATATAAACTATTCTATGTAACCAGTTGCCTGCATGTAAAGCATATAGTTGGGTAGTTATTGGCAATTGGTAAGTATGCCATTTAATGATTAGTAGTTTTTAGGCACAAGGGGTACTGGACCAAACTGATCAGAATCAGCATCTAGTGAAACCTATGAGAAAATAAAATGTTTGCTTATAACATGATGACAATTTAAGGAAAGTTGAATGTTTGAAAAAAAAAAAAAAAGAAGCAAAACACAATTTTGCGATTTTCTCAGAAAATTTTAATTTTAGTTTATATTTAAATATTGTGATAACTCCCCTTTTCCACATGACTGTTGTTCATTAAATGTATCTACAGTATCTGTTCCCTAAGTTGCATTACCCTTTCCATACTGTGCATTTATTACCGTGAAAGAGAGGCTCTGTGCTATTGACTGACAGCCCAAGGGAAACTATACTTATTGTGTAAATTTTTTATACCCTTAATCACACTGACAACGCAATGTTACACTGCAGTTCGTGGCCTCCTTCTCCTGCAGAGCCTTGACCGGCTCTCTTCATCTTCTCACTTCCTACATCCTCTGACACCCCTGGGGAATATTTTCACCATGAACGCATTTCCATTTTCACCTTTTTACTTTCTCTGTCCAGTGCGTAGAGCCACACACACAACATATGCCTCCAAAGTGACTAGAATTACAAGTAGCTCTATAACTAGAAATGCCAGTCTGCTTTTGTAATAGTTCGGTTGGAGGTCACTAACCAATTCAAGGAAAGAAAATAGGGTGTTGTATTGACATAGTCGGTGAGCTTATAGATAATGCTTTTGATTGAATAAAACATCCTCTTTTCGTTTAGCTTTCCTTTCTAGGGCTTCAGCATATCATACACGTCTGTATTGATTTGGCAGTGTCTTTATGGCAGTCCCCTCCTGCTACAACCATCTTCATTCATCCAGACTCAGAATGGGCACAAACAATAATCATTTGCATTTAAGAAGTCTTCTACAAGGATAACAGTTTTCATGCATTGTAAATCTCCATGAAAACAGGATGTTTTAAATGAAGAAGATATTATCAAATCACTTTTCTTTTTTTTTTTTTTTTTACATCAAATGCCCTGACTGATGCCACTTTTCACTACAAGAAGCCTCTGGTATTTGTTCCCTCTCATATTTCATCTCTGGGAGAATTTCTTCTTCACAAAGAGCTGTGCTGGATAAGTCTCACAAGAATCCTATTCTGTGAAAGAAGTCTACAGACACCTGGTAAAATGTGTCACGCTCCCACAAAAGTCATTACAGTGCACAGAGATACTGATGTGGAAGTTCAGCTGTTTTGTCCTGCTGGGTCATTTGTAATTTTTTCTATTTCCTGATCTATGTTATAATGCTGTTACCTCATCAGGAACATACATACAAATCCTGCATATTTAGGCTAGGCTTGTGATGTCATGTAGTAATACAGGAAATGCTCCACAGTGTCTTGAAATTCCATACGCCTTCACTAGAACCATTTGGATGATTTCAGCCCTGGAATTGCCAGTGTCTACTGAACAAAAGGTAAAAGGTAGCTGTTAACTTGAAAACTACTGCTACATGACATCACAAGGTGGAACAGAGCATTTTGAGCATTTTGGAGATGTAGACAGACTAATAATTAAGATTATGCAAATATGTGTGTATGAAACAAAACATGTTTTTAAGGAGGTAACATTATAACATGACCTAAAGCTCACAAGAGTACATTTTGCATAATATAGGACCTTTAAGTAGAAAGCCACCTTCTGAATTCAGTGGAACTTACTCAGGTTTTGGTGTATAGGACTAACATTGGCAGCCACTGATTGGAGTTTGTCGTTGTGATGCCAATAAAGTCAAAAGCGTAATTTCAATACTGTCAATCAGTGGCTGACCTAGGTTGGCCTTGCGGTGAGCTTTGGCCTGTATTGTTGTGCATTGATCTAGGGGCAGATTTATCACCACTTCTTTAGTTGTCCTCTGGGGTGTCTGAAGTGTCTCTGACTTGTCTTGGCTTTTTTGTTGATCCAGATCCGCCCATCATCCATTAAGTAACAGTAATTAGTTAATTTTCTTGTTAAGCCT
Organism: Taenioides sp. WSHXM2023; assembly: GCA_029959045.1. Taxonomy (NCBI): domain Eukaryota; kingdom Metazoa; phylum Chordata; class Actinopteri; order Gobiiformes; family Gobiidae; genus Taenioides; species Taenioides sp. WSHXM2023. Next base: position 20,176,726 of record CM057100.1, on the reverse strand, counting down.
ATTGTCATGGGTTCTAATGATCCAGCTGTCTTTTCCGCTTGAGTGCTTTGTTCTTATATGTCACTTTCCACTTCCTCCCACCATCTTATTAGCCTCCAGTAACACATGTGTTTTTCCATTTGCAGGGTGGAGGCCATGCACCGGAGGCACACCACACTGCGGGAGAAAGGGCGTCGCCAGGCTGTGCGCGGCCCGGCCTACATGTTTAATGAGCGAGGGTCTGCGCTCACTGCAGAAGAGGAGCGATTTCTAGACGCTGCTGAATATGGAAATATCCCTGTAGTGCGTAAAATGCTGGAGGAGTCCAAAACTCTGAACTTCAACTGTGTGGACTACATGGGCCAGAATGCCTTGCAGCTTGCCGTGGGAAACGAACACCTGGAAGTGACAGAACTTCTACTAAAGAAAGAAGGTTTGGCAAGAATAGGTGACGGTCTGCTTTTAGCTATTTCCAAGGGATATGTTCGCATTGTGGAGGCTATATTGGCACACTCAGCATTTGGAGGGGGTCTGCGCTTGGCAGTGTGCCCAATAGAGCAGGAGATGCGTGACGATGACTTTTACGCCTATGATGAAGATGGGACACGTTTTTCCCATGACATCACTCCAATCATACTGGCTGCTCACTGTCAGGAGTATGAGATAGTACACATCCTGTTGACTAAAGGGGCTCGCATAGAGAGGCCCCATGACTACTTCTGTAAGTGTGATGAGTGCTTGGACAAGCAGAAGAAGGACTCTTTCAGTCACTCGCGCTCCAGGATGAATGCTTATAAAGGACTGGCCAGTGCTGCGTACCTGTCCCTGAGCAGTGAGGACCCTGTGCTAACTGCCTTGGAGCTCAGCAATGAACTGGCAAGACTTGCCAACATTGAGACTGAGTTTAAGGTACAACTCTTGTCACTTTTATTCTTAAAAAACAGTCAGATTAGTTTTACTCTTATTTACAATATAGTTCATAATAATTGACTGAAATAAAGAAAGACATTACGCTATGTACTAGAATTCAGCAATAATGATTTTCTAGTCAGCTGACACTGTCTTGACAGTGTGAAAAGACACACTTTGTGTTGGAAAAATCTATAAAACTACTTAAATGTCTATGTGGTACTGTGTCGTCCCTTGTGACATGTGACCCATGTATATCAACATGTCTTTTTGAATCCTTTTAGCAAAAGGAATAGTCATCAGTTCTGATTATGATATCTTACATGTCTGTTATCTCCAATTTGTCCTACAGCATGTCATTAGATATTCCCACACCTCACTGTCGTCTTTTTTCAGCCCTGTGTTTGTCGTGTGTCCCCTCTGCTTGCCATTCAGTTCCCTGTCTGCTGAAAAGTTAATAAGAGGGGCTCACCTGAGGGAACGCACAAGTGCTAGAGCTTATCTGTCTCATTACCATCTCATTATCACTCCTACATCTAGCATTTTATTTGTTTCCCTCTCTGTATAAATAGCTTTAAAATATGATGCAACATTTGGCAATAGATAGTTTTGTCTGGATTTGACACTTAAAATCTCATGAAAGTAGCATATAATTGGGAAAAGTAACATTTAAACACAATGGCTAAATATTTGTCAACTTATCATTAGATGGTGAAGGAAGAGGTTGCCAATTCTTTCCAAGGTTAAAGTCAGCCATTGTTGAATTTTGAATGAATAAATCAAGTCTAACCATGATTTTTGTTATAATTCTGGGAACAACAAAGGCTGAGCATATTAAATTGTTCCTGAGAGAGAAGTTAAAAGCTTCTCTAGTGTTTATCTTCAAACAGCTTATGTTTTAAGCCTCTATTCTAGTTTCCCTTAAGGCACAGTGAAAGTAGTCTATGAATGTTTGAGATGAATCCCTCAGATTGACAAACTTGTTAAAGTACTTTAAAATATCAATACTCACTGTAAAAGTAATGCAAAAGTACTGTTACTATTACCAAATGCTACCTGCATGACAACAATTATTATCATTTATCATACTACTTTTTCTATAGTGCTGCTGCTGCTACTACATACAGTACTATATGTTTTAAGCAAAATTCACAACACACACTCACATACCAAGTACATTTTCCCCAAAGCCTCAGCTAAATGTAAAAGTATTTTGTTTCCTCCCATGTCTAACCAACAGTGCTGTAAAATGAGGCATGCTTATGTCTCCATGGTGGTCCTGCCAGTCCGCTGACAGCACAGCTCCTGGCCTGCCCTGTCCCTGTGTGCCTGTCCCTCCGCTCACTCATCTGTAACACTCTCACTCGGCTCTGTCTCCATTTTCAATCTCACAACACTACACCTTCCCTTTATCTCACGCCCGGGGCAGCAGCCACAGTTTGTGAATTATGATTGGATTTTCACCTGTGTGTGTCAGTGAGTGTGTACCTCTCAAGTCACCCAGGGTAAATACTATCGATTATGGAAACATGCCTAAACATACCGTCCTGTTGCTGCACTCCTAAAGGAATTGTAACAGGCATGAGATAGCGTAGTATTTCGCACCTTAAGGAAAAATATACCAAATAATGTTGTTTTTTTTTTTTTTTACCTCTTTGTCCCTAAAGGGCAGAGTTGGTTCCTAGTTTAACTGTGTGAATCAGTTTCATTTAGAGGTGAGCGATATGGGAAAAAAGTCATATTGTGAATTGCTCAGAGCCTAGGTAGTAATCTTGATTTTATCATGATTTATGAACTCAGCCTTATATTGGCTTTAAGAGGTAACTATGTAAAGCTATCTGATTCTCCTGAGGTTCACCTACCTGTGTGGTTAAATCTGACTCTCATACAGACACGACCAATAAGGTGGAGGGGAAGGGGGAGGGTAGAACAACTTTTCATAAAACCTTGGTAATTATTTTTACTTCAACACAAATTTGTTAGATATACACAGTAGAAAAGTGAGTGGTTTTCATGAATCATTTTTTGCTTTATGCAGTCTGGCACCATCGCTGATTAGGAGCTGGCGTACAGGATGTTTGTTTGCAATGACCAGTCCAATGCTCCAGATTAGCTTGCAGTCTCGGAATAAACCAATATGCATAATGAAATTGGCACCAAATAAGTTTTATTAGATGGCCATCAACATAAACGTTAGATTTTGCCTTTCATAGGTAAATCTCATTTAATAAGAAAGTACCTTATATGAAAGTGCTATTATGGCTATTGCAGGTACAAAATGGCTCCAACATTGACTATAAATGGTGTAAGGTGAAGCATACACCAACATAATATAATATAACATAATAAAAGGTCAGTGTAAAGAGGCTCATTAATGTTAATGCTGAGATATGCATCTGCTCCATAATCAGTGTGTCTTTATGGTGAATAATGGAAACCATTAATAGAAAGGCCAAGTGCATTCATCACAGAGGTCAAATAGAGTTGTGATAATACAGTTTGAGTTTTCATGTCCCCCAAAGACCTGCTCATAGTCAATATGCAAAAGGAGTGTTTACTATCCTTGAATAAGAGAAAATATTTAATAATAATATTTAACTAATGCAGAATGCCTTATCTTTCATATGCATAGAGGTCTGGTACAATAATTACTGTATTGACTTTGTTCAATATATGAAAGCTGGAACATTATATTTTCAGGTTCAATATTTATCGTGGGTATATTTTTGTTACAATAGTGGGGAGGTTTCTGCTATTTTTTAAAATGTAATATATAATAAGATTTGAGCTGTAGAGAGATGAGAAAAGTCAATTTCAGGACTAGTAATTGTTTTTCTGACGTTTATTTGTTGCAGCTCAGGCCTTTTAATGTTATTGTATTTAAAAAATGGTTAACTGGAATTATCTTGCATTATTTTTATTGTGTCAGGCGGTGATATATTATCATATATTGTGATTTTTCTCTGTAGCAATATATTTTGCTTCAAAAATTGTTATTATGACATGCCTATATGCCACTGTAACTACTGGTATCAACCCAGTCCTATTAAATGTCATATAAATTGGTGAGACATTTAGACTTATCAATACACAGGGCCGCGGGAAGTGGCGGTGCTGGGGGTGCACCCTCTAGTGGCGAGAGGGAGATTTTTTTTTTTTTTTTTTTTTTTTTTTAATGTATTAAAATATTTTGCACAATTTATAAATTCTTCATGATTATTTTGGGAAGTGATTTTGATACATGTAGGCTATTACGTGTATATAGATTTTAATTTAATTCTTTTTAGGCCTAAACATGCAGGTTTACAGTTACGTTACAAGTTACGTTGTCAGCGTCCGGTTTCTGCTTGCTAGCTAGCTTGACAGCACCCCCTGTTAAAAATTACTTCCAGCAGCCCTGTCTATATATCTATACATTTTCTGTGCCTTTCAGAATGATTACCGTAAACTGTCCATGCAGTGTAAGGACTTTGTGGTGGGGGTGCTGGACTTGTGCCGGGACACTGAAGAGGTGGAGGCCATCCTCAACGGAGACGTGGACCTGTGCCCCCCCAGTGCCTACAACAGACCCTGCCTCAGCCGCGTCAAACTGGCCATCAAGTACGAGGTCAAGAAGGTGAGATACACGCAGTGGTAGAAGAAGTACTCAATTTGGTTCAGATACTGGAGCAAAAAAATACTCAAGTAAAAGTATCACAAGAAAAAATCTACTTCAACCAAAGTATTAAAGTACCCCTCCTTCAGATATGATTAGTTTTTCACCCTTTTAACTTATACTTTTAATCTGATTTGAGTAATTTCTTGGATTTATACTTTTATACTTTATACTTGAGTAATATTATTTTTTTGAACATTACTCTTACTTGAGTACAGAATCATCTTAAGTCAATTACAGCTTATAAGCAACATCTAAAGTGACTGATAACATTAAACAAGACTTAAAGGTCCTACACAATCCTATACATAATTGTCTCTTGTGAGCTTTAAGCCATGTTATAATGTTGTTACCTCCTCAAAAACACCTGTTTCATTCACACATTTTTGAGTAATTCTTATGATATGGAGTGGTAGTTTTCAAATTCATAGCTACCTTTTATCATTTATTTAGTAGAGATTGACAATACCAGGGCTGATATTATCCACATGTTTCTAGTGAAGATGTATGGAGTTTAAAAACACAGTGGAGCACTTCCTGTGTTACCACATGACATCACAAGTGGAACAGAGTGTGTGAATGAAACAAAACAAAACTCCAAGCATGTTTTTAATGAGGAAACATTATAACTAGGGCTTGGTATCATTAAGAAGTTGCCGATATGATACATACCTCGATATATAGGCCACAATACGATATGTAACTCGATACAGTCAGCTTTCGATTTGATACGATATATTTTAAATTGATTCCATACGGTTTAATGAAAATAAAGGCTAAATCATGGCTGTGATACTAAAAGTCTCTGTTAAACCACTTCTTGTGCAAAGTTAATATGAAACACATCCATTTTAATCATCAAAGCAGTGAAAATGTCAAATGTGTTGCATAAACGAGTTTTCTCCCTCTGAACAAGCAACAAAACTAGTGCTGTAACGAAATAATTTAGTAATATATACCAAAAAATACTATTGTTGATATATTGATACAGCAGCCCACGATATCAATACTGTACCATCACATCATCATCACATTAAACAATACAATATATCTATATTTCGATATTTTTGCACAACCCTAATTATAACTACAAGATCAGAAAATAGCATAATATGGGCCCTTTAAACCATGTCTTAACCAGTTGCAAACTAGATCCAAATCTAATCCTCACACAGACATGCATTTTAACTTTGTGCAATAGAGGCCTTCCTGAACTCAAGCCATTTAACAGGCTTGACTTGTGACCCCTTTGGAATGGATTTCTTGCACCCTGCATTTATTTTTGTTTAACTACCTATTCGTAAATCAATAGAGCATGCATACTGTAAATATTTACCATACACATACCTTATATGTTTCACTCATAAATTAGTTTGACATGGCAGTTCCAGCAGGACTGTAATTAAAGGTGTGTGCTCTCAGACATGAGCTCTCCAAAGACCTTGAGTAAACATGAGACTGGCCCCTGTCTCCCACTAAATGTCAAAATAAATCCTCTTTGTCTATCCCTCTACTCCACTACAACCTCTACTCTGCAACCTTTCTAAGCTATAGTTTTATTGAATTAGAAACTATGAGGGAGATTATGTATTTGTTCCTATATGGTGTTTGGGTAAATAATGAGTGTTGTCAATGTCAATATTGTAAGAAAAGTTATGAAGCGAAAAATTAGAATGAAAAACTGTACCATCACAGGAACAATCTGTTATGTATGCAATTTTTGTTTATTATTCATCACCACTAGAGTCTAAGCTCCATGGAAAGACCACTATCTCATATCCTGCTCAGCGCACCCCATGCGACTTTCCTGTCGGGAGTATGTGCCAAACCTATGTTAACATGTTCCTTATATACATTTGTTTCGATTTTGTCCAGGTTGAATTATCACAACATAATTGTTTTACATGTATAGCGAATTATGTTTTAATTAATGATAGTGTTTCTTGAATACACCTTGGCCAATTCTTCCACCTCTGTGTATTACCTGCATGTTTGTATCAAAGGGTTATTATAAAAAAGTGATGTTATTGTATATTAGATATAATTTTTTACTGTTTTTTTAAACATATATATTCAAAATGTAATTATTTATCATTAATATTTTATATAAACAATACGCCATAAGTAAATATACTTTTAAATAATTTGCACAGGTTAGGAAACAATCTATTTAGGCATTATTAGCGTGCAACCAATAATTCCAGTGCTAATTACCCACAATGCAGCAGGCTGGTGATTGCTATAGAAACAGCAGGTTGTGTTTGTGTGAAGGTCCCTGTCAGATTGTGTTATGTCAGTGGTTGATTGCCTTGTTGTGGGATAGGGGACCAGAAGTAGTTGTCAATAAGAGGACATGATTCTGATAGTTAAGGTGGCTGGCTCCACTCCTGTATTGGAATAGCACTGGGTTATTTCAAATTCCATTCGTGAAGCTTGAATGATGTAAAGAAACATAAGAACAACAGCACAACATATCTGGATCATTAGTATTGATTATGTTGCTGCTTTAGCTTGAACAAATACATTAAATAAACTGTTATATCCGCAGCTATTCACAAGAACCACACTAATAGCTTTATACATCATCATTAGCATTCTTGTCATGAAATATTTATCAATTTTAGCAATTTAACAAATGAACAAGACAAAAACAAGCAACACTAAAAAATACAAAACAAAAATAAAGATCAAAAACAGCAAGGGTTCAATCTAACAAACAAAAATAAACTCAAACAGTTGTGGACATGTAAGAACCAAAATTATGCCACTACTTGGCCCCCTCCCCACTCTTACCAAATTCTCCACTGTTCTCCATCATTATCATTATAGACTTAAACAAAGTAACCACCATCCCTGATTTGGTTCAGGGTACTGGATCTTGTCAAAATGTTCCTGTTTCTTGGCACTGGTTGAAATTTCAAACAGTTAAATAATGGCAATGTGAATTATTCTCTGTATGTCGTATTGATTGTGTGTCAGTGTGCATCATCAACAGCTACTAACATTGACCTAAGGACTCTGCCTTAGGTCCTTGGTTAGAATATGCTTCAGCTCCATAAGCCTTAATAATAATAGGAATAAAACATGGCAGTTTTAGACGTAAAATCTATATATATATATAAAAATAATAATATTCTCTAATATGTTATTTCTGTCTTCTCACCTTTTGACAGTTTGTGGCCCATCCAAACTGCCAGCAGCAGCTGCTCACTATCTGGTATGAGAACCTGCCAGGCCTGAGGCAGCAGTCCATCGGGGTGAAGTGCTGGACCGTCCTGGGAGTCACTGTGGGGCTGCCCTTTTTGGCTGTTGCCTACTGGATTGTGCCGTGTAGCAAGGTAATGAGACACACTGAATAAAACAACACATGTGTTACCATAGGTTCACCCTGGGGTCTCTGGCCATGTAAAAGTAAAGTGGAGAATCTAGATTGTCCTTAAATCAATATGGAGTGTTTAGTAGACTGTCAGTGTAACCTTGGGAACAACATGAAATACTCCAGCTTGATTTGTCTCCAACCATGGACTCCATTATAGCCAATTAAATGGGGCTGCAATAACGATCACAACTGAATAAAATAACAATTCTGAATAGTCACAATTAGGAAATCACAGTATATTCCATAATAACTGTTCCAAAAAAACTGTACCAGCTAAAGGCATTTTTTACTCTTCTTCTCTCTTCTGCAACAAGATATTCTGGATCACTATAAATAAAACCTGCAAGCCTCAGACCTTTAAACATCAGCAAGTGTTCTGTAGTGCTATGGGACTCTAGCATAATTTGTTTCAGTTGATAGCTATCAAATTGCAAATCTTATCACAATTGCAATACTTGCACTTGCACTTGTCAGAAAAATCTGATTTAGATTTTTCCCTAAAATAGTTTAGCCCCATGTACAGTATCTCAGATATCCATCCTGGTGTGGCAAAAGCAGTATCCTCATTTTAACAGCTTCCCTGTAATCTCAAAGTGATTATCAGACTCTAAGGTACTTTATCCCAGTTTACTAATACTCCATCAAGCAAATTACAATCTGTGAAGTGATTGGATATGACACAGGCGCACAGACAGGAGTTGAGGGAATGGTTATGCAAATCTACTCATCAACCTTTATAACCCTTGCCTAAGTGGAGAGTATACTGCAGTGATCAAATAAATAAAATAAATAAAAGCAAGAGAAACACAGAGAGAGATCGCGACTAATGTTAAATATTTGTGAGAAGATGAAAAAACTTGTCATGAAAGAGCTGAGTCATAAATTACAGTACATTACACTTTGTCATAAAACCATTTGGGTGTAACAACAGGGAGCATTTGAGAGTGGAGGGAACAGTGTAGGCTGAAGGGTTATGGAATGGAATGAAGTTAAAAATGACATATGAGTTGATTTCTTTTTATTAAAGCTTTTCCAAATCGTGCACATGGTTGTTCTCCTGGCTCTTCTAATGCTCTATGTTGTACACAGTGTTGGGAAGTAACTGAATACATGTATCAAAAATGTATATTCAAAATACTAATTTAAATAACATTTAAATACTTTTTCATTTAGTGGTATTCAGGGGGCAAGGGGAACGAGATATCGGCATGATAGTTTAGGAGAATGCAACAGGGTCTCGTAGTGTTTTAAGGAATCATAATGAATATCTACACTTATAAAATAAGTCTAATTTGGGATATACAGTACCAGATAAAAAGCGCTGTAGACACAGGACAGATTTAGCTCCATTCAAAGACTGGCTTAATGATGAGTAACAATGCACCAAATTATTCATAAAATGTGAAAATGAAAAAGTGTTCCTTCATAGCATTTACCAAACACCTGCCTATCAGATCAATTTAATGTGTTTTTTTATCTTCTTTAATAAAGCTGAACATAGCAACATCTGACTCTCATTTCAAATAACATCTCAAACCAGCTGGGACAAATTAAAAAAGATTTATTTTTTTGTTTCCGAATATGCAAGAGGACTGTCAAAGTGAGACAGAGCAAGAACTGAGAGACCAAGTTAATTGCTTCAGAACTCTCTTCAGGGGAAAAAAATTGTAATTTTGGAAGCAATAAAAAACAAATTTCTATTTATTGTGTCATGTTTATTACAGGAGGAGAAAGAGCATTTGTTTTGCATTATTTGTATTAGTCTCTGTACGTGATTTTTACAGTCTTCTTCAAATGTCCTCATTCATAATTATTCACCGCATTTATGAGCACTTTTTTGCCATCATGATAAAGCTAAAATTAATAAGCATGCTAACCATACACTTCCTTCTTCTCTGAAAATTAAACCCTTTATAATTAGATGCAGATAGAAACTTGTGACCTATAGACTCTTAGGAAAATGTCATTTGTTTGCCACACCCATACAGAGACAGCTTACAAATACTAAACAAATCTATAATGTAATTCCATAATAATATGAGTTGAGGGTCAAAATCAATGACGTGACCATTCAGGGACACATGACTGGCAGCTCTTTTTATCAATGCTAATGCTAACCTGCTGTCACAATCAATTTGACAAGGATCCCCTGTTGTTTACAGCTGCTACATGTCATGCGCCACGACCACATTACCTCCTATTTCCGCTAATGACTTCTTCAGTCTCTCACCCATTTAATGTGCCCTCATATTTTTGCATAAACCTGATCTTACTTTACTTATCCTAGGAGAAAAACTGAAGTGGGATGACTGTGGAAAAAGTATGATCAATATGCACAGGACAAGGTGACAATCCATTTTCATTAAACGCAGATTGACTGGACACCGCTGCATATTGAATTAAACCTTACAAGCAAGATCCTGCTACATTTGATTAAACCAGGGACCAGATTTGAGACTGTACCACTAAGTATCATTAGACTAGCTAATACAATTCACATCTAGCTTAACTCTTAAATTTAAGGAGAGAGCATGCTTCATTAATACTAGCCACCAAAAGAAGCAGTTTTATATCGGCTTTGGTTTTATTGGCTCTTAACAAAAGGAGTTGCTAGGACCAGGACAAAATTGAAAACCGCAACACAAAAATCAGTAATAGACCAAAAACAGATATTTCCATATGACTGTAGGATCTATAGCATCTATACCTATGAACTACATGTTTATGTACAAACCAAATGTATTATCACAGCCAATATTTTTTCACCAAGCCCTATTTTACAAATAGATATGATACAGACCCCTCTCCTACCTACCATATTCTAAAAAATATGGTAAATGGTCACATTTTCATATAAAGTCTTTCAAGGCGCCTTCAAGGCACTCAAAGCACTTCACATCAAGGAACCACTCATCCATTCATACACCAGTGTACGCAGACACTTGGGGCGAGGTGGGTTGGGGGTCTTGCTCAAGGACACAATGACAGCATTCACCTGTGGGAGGTGCCATTAAAATGCTGTAATTTTTGGTCAGTGCATATTCTTCTCTTTATGTGAGGTACTACTCTTTCATTTGAGTGCACATTTTTAGTTGTACCACCATACCTCTACAGCTACAGTTTATCTCCTCGGCTGTTACTGTCTCAGATGAAAAGATGATGCGGATAACACTGCAGCTCTATATTACATTTCACATTCTCTTTTACTCTACATGATCTTTATCCAATTCCATTTACTTCAGAAAGACCAGATCAGCATTTATCCCATCACAGCCACCAACACACAGGTACACAGCTCCCAGAGAGAGCCTTTTCTTCACATAGCAGTTGGCCTGATCGGGACTGACCATCTTATTTTCTCCAAAGAACGCGATGGATGGCTCTTATCTCTTCAGCGCATGGTGGTAATGAAGGAGCCAGGCGCATCCCAGTGGAAGCTCGAGGTTTACAGGGTATTTTAGGGTTAAGATTGTACCTGACAGCCCTCGTCTCTCCTGGTTTACTAGGCTGTGCTGTAAGGAACATGTATAGGATGTGATATTTTGCACAGAATAGATACCCTGTGGGCTGTTAATATTGAGCACAGCAGGTTTAGAGAGTGGCAAATGTTCGGTTGGTAAAAAGCCTCTGGGCGTGTGTGTGTGTGTGTGTGTGTGTGTGTGTGTGTGTGTGTGTGTGTGTGTGTGTGTGTGTGTGTGTGTGTGCGTGCGTGCGTGCGTGCATGTGTGCGTGCGTGTGCGCGTGTGTGCGTGCGTGTGTGCGTGCGTGGCTGTGTGTGTGTGTGTCCATTACAGCATCTTTTCACATTTGCTGCATTCATAAGAAAACTCAGGCTTGGAGTGTACAGAGTGTTGTGCACAAAGTGGTCTCCATATGGCACTGTTCCACAAGAAGTGTCTCCCAGTGTGAGTGAAGTCTGCTTAGAGGCTGGTAATAAGCACAAACACAGATCACAACAGCTGCTGCGCTTCTGCTTTCATATAGACATGTGATTAGCATAGCATTTCATTAAAGCATTATTTGCACTAATCCGCTTATAGATTTATTTGGTCATAATTTTGAGAGAAACCTAGAATTTCCATGGCAGACATCCAACAAAGCAATTCACTCTAAGTCTGGTATGCAAAAATTAAAGTAAAAATTTGATTATTTAAAAACAATATGTACCGTGTCATAAATATATATAAATCTATAATATCAATTAAGTTCTTATCCCATTATTAAGCTTAATATAGAAAACATTGCTAGCTAAACCATAAAACCAAGACATTTTGGCAGAGATAATTAGCAGGAAACCTCATGAATTTGATTTTTTTTAATGTCTTGGCTTACAACTACAAATGACAAAAAGGTATAATAAATTATAGCAAGGAATGGCAGTTATATGGCCACATGTGAGGGTAAAGAGACTTATTATTTTTTCATTCTCACTGGACATTAGTTACTCCAGTGTTTCACAACTAGTGGTGTGGGGAACTCTGGGGATCCGCCAACAGATACCAGGTACTTTATTTAAAGGTGCACTATGCAACTTTTCTGCTGAACAGTACATGACTTGCTCATAGTTATGGAAATGTGATAGCGTTGCCTGGGAAGTTATCTATTTATTCAATATCAAATGTATTAGCTTTAAAAGCATGCACTCTTACTGTGAGTGGGGTTGCCTCTCCACAGAGATGACCTATAACATGGCATAGGGGCATCACCTGCTACTCCCCATGGAAGCTAGATATGTGTTCAATTACACATAGACCACATTAAAATTGGGGCTAACCTGGAACTCATTTTGGAACTAATACTGGACTAGAACAGGTCTAAACTAGTACTAAAACAGGACCAAACCAAGTCTACTATCAGGACTAAACTTGGCTCAAACCTGTGTGAGCTCATAAAGTGTGAACACACCGTGCAAAACCAATTTCGCATTCACACTATGCACTCAAGCATTCAACAGTCCACGCACACTGAAGCGATCTGAAGGCATGTCAGGTGAAGTGTCTTGCCCATAGACACAAAAAGTGCAGTGGCATACTGTGTGAAATTCCAGGCAAAGCAATAACATCACCATGGAGACAAACAGATTGAGAGCTTAAGGGGTACTCAGAATAAGTTGTACTTTATTGTACCCGTAGGGAAATTTGTCCTGTGCATTTGACCCATCCTTCAATGCTTCTGGGGCATCTCCTCTGGAGCAGTGAGCACCGCAGCATATTGTCTCCATGATCTTGTGCTGGTCTTGGTCAGGACTACCTTAGCTGGAGGATTTTACCTTTGGTGCATATTTTGGATTGATGGGGGAAACCAGAGTGCCCTCAGAAAACCCACCCAGACACAGGGAGAACATGCAAACTTCACAAAGAAACAGCCAGGTGACCCAGGGATCAAACTTCTCACTGTGAAGGGTAAGTGTTAGCCAAAACAAAACTTCTCATTTATCTGTTCTCGTCTGCAGCTTGGTCAGATCCTCCGGAGTCCCTTCATGAAGTTTGTTGCTCATGCGGTCTCCTTCACCATCTTTTTGGGTCTGCTGGTGATCAATGCCTCTGACCGTTTCGAGGGGGTCAAAAACCTGCCCAATGAGACCATCACAGACCACCCCCGCCAGGTCTTCAGGGTCAAGACCACACAGTTCTCCTGGACTGAGATGCTCATCATGAAGTGGGTCCTGGGTGAGTGCATTTATTTAATGTAACATACACAATTGAGATACAACTTATTTATTATTGTATGAAAATTAAATTGATTCAATGTGTATAATTTGAGTTTTGAGATAACCAATTTAAAGTATACCATCCATTCATTTGATATAGAATGGTTCAATGCACAAAAATCTGTATTGTTTTTTTTTTTACATATGATATGTGACTTTGTTAAGATTCTGATTATTCTGATTATTCTAGTTTATTTGGTTCAGCTCATCATGAAATCAACAAGAGACTCTGCTATCCCACTCCCCCACCTCCATCCACTTATGTTGTTATTGTCCTTTGTCACTGTAATTATCAAGTGTCTGTGTTATTGGACGAGTATGGGTCTTCATGCTATGTTGCTTGTTATGATATGGATAATATGTATTTTTCAACAGCAACTGAACAGAAGAAATAAAAAATTAAAAAGTATAAAGGTTCTATAAAGAATTACATTTTATAAAGGCCACAGTATGGGGTGAAACCTGAACCATAGCAAAAAATATTTTAAAATGATGTACAGGTCAGCAGTGATGGAAGGGATATTATACATTTTAAATGTGTTATGGCTATGGTTAGTGATAATGTCTTTTCAGGACTTATTTAGGGTTCTGTGCAATAGCAAGGTCATGTTAGCTTGTACTTGTTTATTAGATATTGAATATCCTGTCTGTGGGATTGCCAATGGTAGTCCACCCTTCACAAATAAGTCTAGTGGTTGAAAGCAAAGAAAGGAGCATCTTTTCACAAGTTAAATCTGAGGTGTCCAGGGTCTTTGCCTCAGGTCAAACTTACAAATAGAAACTCTTTCCCCGCTGTTTTTCAATATCAGTGTGGAAATTTGCAGGTTGGTCCAGATGGCCTGAAGTGTCCAGGGAAATAGTATAGAAGATTATAAGGAAGGCATTTGAAGTCAAACTTGGATGTCACCATTTTGGATTGAATTTTGATCATTATAAAAACGCAGCCAGGTGGAAATTGGGGAAGATGCTGTCAAAATGCCAAATTTGACAAATATGTAGCCATTGGCAACAGATGTCAGACCACAGCTGTTTCCTATCTGGATTTGAGATACAATAGCATTATTTGTAAGTTGGACCTACACTTCTATTTGTAACTTTTTTTTATTTGTATAGCAGCCATTTTTCCATCAGTGGATCTTTTAGTAGCAGGTGTTGATGTCTGCTGCTGGGTGTTTACTATTTAGGCTGTTTGTCCTTGTACGAGTCGACAGGCAATTGTGATTCCAGTGGCATACTTCGAAAGCCTCGTAATTGTTGTAGCGATGATGCTGATCAGGGGTCTTTTCACTAAGCAATTTTCAGCCTGTTTTGGCTGCGGATAGGGAAAGACTGAGTGCTTGTCAATGTGTCTGTGTGCACCTGTGAATCAGACGGAGATGTCTGAGTGCTGTGTGAATTACAAGCTTTGATGTTGGGCCACTTGTAATTGTATTTGTGAATAGATGCCCAAAATAAAATGTTGCAACGGTGGGTGAAAATATAAATTGAAAACAGATGATTTTATATGGATCATTTCTCCAGGTTCTTAAAAACCGTACAAGTTTGTCTTCCATGCATTTGTAACTGGTGTGTTGTTATATTGTAAAGCAAATAGAAAACATCCCCCCAACTTAGAACTAATCACTATAACTATAAATAACTAACTCATCACTATTAAAATAAAAAGAAGAAAAGAAGATGTAAGTATATTCATAACATGTTTTTTTGCTGCTGTTTTACAGATTTGTTCAAACTTGATCTTTGGAGTGAACATTTGTTAGCTTGAAAAAATACCATTGGGTGTGGCGACATGATGAAAACAGTAATGAACTTTTTGCCATTGTTGATGTCATGAACATTTGTCAAAAAAGATATACAAAAATGTAAGTGTTTATATTTTAGGTCAAGGTCAACTTTATTTATGTAGCACATTTACAAAAACCTATGGTGCCCAAAGTGCTGTACAATACAGGACAACAATAGCAAAACTACAACAAATATAAAATAAAATAGCAATACTAAATGTCATAGAAATACAATAAACAAAAAATTGAAACAGCTCAACTTATTATTAAAATTTTAGTGTTGGGGGTCATAAATCATTGCGTGCATTCCTCTTCCCACAGGTATGATCTGGTCTGAGTGTAAGGAGATCTGGAGTGATGGGCCGAGGGAGTATGTTCTTCACCTGTGGAACGTCCTGGACTTTGGGATGCTCTCCATCTTTGTAGCATCGTTTACAGCTCGATTCATGGCTTTCCTCAAGGCGACCAAAGCACAGCAGTACGTGGACATGCATGTGCCTGATGACGACCTTAGCAACGCCTCACTGCCCGATGAAGTGGCCTACTTCACTTTTGGTGAGTAGAGTTTTACTATTCTATAAATGTATTCATAATATTATATTGTAAAGACTGAGATTGTTTGTAATCATCTACATACCTGGTGCCTACACCTGCCCTCCAGCAGATATTCAAGAATGGCCACTTGAGACCATAAATAAAAGTATTTATTAAATATGTTTCTGTTCATTCTAAATTAGATTTAATGTACAACTATATTAGTCCTGTTGGCACATGCCTCACAGATAAATCAGGTTTCCACTGCAAAGAAATGTTATTTGTGTCATAAATATGTATGTACAGGGGACATGGGAACACTTTTTCTTGGGGTTTGAAATGCTGTTCTATGTAATTGCATAAGTTTACACACATTTCCATACATTTTGAGGGCCACTGCCTTATAGTTATGTTTTTAACAGTAGGCGTCTGACTCTCAGAGCATTGTAATTATGAAAAAATAAAATCTTTTTTTATTTTTTTATGGTAATTGATTTGAGTTGTTATGCAGCTTTTGAAAACAAACCATGCTTGTATTTTGCATTGAGACAATTGTCAATATAACCAACCCAATTTGAAGATAAAACAAAACAATACTTTTTAGTTTTATAATTGGGCGAGATGTGTCAAGATGTCAACCATTTCAACAGAAATCTGTGGCTGTTTTTCACCAATTTCAGTTTCAATTGCTATTTGTATTTTTATGTTTTGCTTTGACCTGCTGTGCTATTGTATAAAAATAGAACCATAATCACATTTTAGGCATCATCTGATCTTCAAATTAGCTGTAATTGTGAGTATAAACCCATGGCTGGTTTGATGTGTGTGATGCTGCAGGCTTCTGGACCGTCCCCAGTGGCCCTGTGTGGGAACCTTCATCACTGCTGTCATCTGCTGGACTGACTCTGTTATAACAAACCACTAATCCATCAGTGTGTGTCAGCGTAGACCTAATTCTTGTAGCTCTATAGTATCCTACATGTTCAGCACATAACACATAAAAAGAAAAATGTTTCATTTTGATATGTATGTATGTATGTATGTATGTATGCATGTATTATTATTATTATTATTATTATTATTATTATTATTATTATTATTACCTCCGCCAAGGAGGTTATGTTTTCGCCTGAGTCTGTTTGTTTGTTTGTTTGTTTGTTTGTTTGTTAGTTAGCAAGATAACTCAAAAAGTTATGGACGGATCTTGATGAAATTTTCAGGAAATGTTCCGAATGGTAAATCCAACAGATGATTAAATTTTGGTGATGATCCAGAAGAAATCCTGGATTCTGGATCACTTTGAAAATTTGCGTCCTCCAAGCCCCATTGCGTTAAATGGCGGAGGTCTGCGCTCTCTGAGTGCTTTTCTAGTTATTATTGTTATTATTATTATATTTTTATGATAGAAATAGTTATTGTTTTATATATTTTAATTTTCCATAAACATCTAACACAGTATATATCATTTTCTGTATCTGTGATTTCTCACATATTTTCTCAGTAAATTCTTGCTATGACATTATAACCCTTTCACATTAATATTATTCATAAAAATTGGTCTTGTCAGAGTGGCTTGTCAGAGTCATTTATTTTCATACTCTTTTTATGCCAACTCTCTCCAGTTAATTTCCAAATTTGTTGTCCATTTCTCCCTATTTTAAGCCTGACTCACCTATTTCTCATTTCTCTTGTACCTTTACCCTGACATCATCAAAACACATTTCCCAGAGTTAATATAACTTTTAGACTTGCCCTTTCAGCTAACAGAATGAAGCAATTTTAACTCAACAGGTTAACCCAACCATGGCAATACAAAACCAAGATTAGAAAACATTGATTTTTAACTTCACTATTTCCCTCTTCCTCCCACAGCCAGAAACAAATGGCGCCCCTCAGACCCCCAGATAATCTCCGAGGGCCTGTATGCCATTGCTGTGGTGCTCAGTTTCTCACGTATTGCCTACATCCTGCCAGCCAATGAGAGCTTCGGGCCACTGCAGATCTCCCTGGGCAGGACGGTGAAAGACATCTTTAAGTTCATGGTCATCTTCATCATGGTGTTTGTGGCCTTTATGATAGGAATGTTCAACCTCTACTCCTACTATCTGGGAGCCAAGTACAACCCTGCCTTTACCACGTGAGTACAAAAAATGCATGGTTTTCTAGTACACTGGCAGGGGAAGTGAGATTTTTGTTTGAGCTTGTTATGAATTTTAACTGGATCTATTGGTGTAGATATGTGTTTAGTTCTGTTTTCGATTCAGAAAACTGTTTAGCGGTATTCTGTGCTGTTTTAGCTACTGACAACCTGAAATATACCTAAAAAAAGAAAATGTAAGGATATAATTAACTATATAACTTTGTCTACACAAAATACTTAACATGGTATTTATAATATTTGCAATAACTTGTTTCAAGTTATTTAAAGAGCCCATATTACGATATTTTCTGATCTATGTTATAATGTTGTTTTCCCATAAAAACATACCTGGAATTGTGTTTTGTTTCATTGTTTCAAACAGAAAACACACTGTTCCACCTTGTGATGTCATGTGGTAATACAGGGAGTGCTCCAATGTATTTTTAAACTTCTTTTGGATAATTTTAGCCCTGGAACTGCCAGTCTCTACTGAACAAAATGTAAAATGTAGCTGTAAACTTGAAAAGTACCACTGTATGACATCACATGGTGGAACAGAGCATTTTGAGCTTTGTAGATGCAAACAGACAATTAATGCCGGATTGCTCAAACATGTGAATGAAGCATAATGAACTCCAGTTATGTTTTTGATGTGGTAACAGCATTATAGGATGAACCAAAGATGTTCATTTTGTCTTCTTATATACTTTAACTTTTTGGGTTCTTTTTTAAAGACCATACAGTAAAGTGTATTTACTTTGTTGACATGTTTCGGCTGCTCGCTGCGAGCCATCTTCAGAACTGTCACCGGTGTTGGTGGTGACGTGTCGTATATCAGCTGTTGTTACTTCCTGTAGGCGTGGTCAGCCTGATTGACCTGGCAGGTCGCTCAGACTGACCACACCTCCCGTCACTCGGTGCTCTCTGGAGGAGGGTGTCCCAGGTATGTGAAAGGAGGAACGCTCCATCATCACGGTTAATGCTGTCCATGCCTCATTTCCTGATTTCACTGGCCTCCCTGATCCAGCATTTGAATTTGTTGTTTCCCGATCCAATGACTCATGCCCCGTCCCAACCCATAATGTGGTTATTTCTTTTACAATGGTCTGATATGGCGGATTTTAGGTTTTCTTGCTCTGCTTTATCTTTTTGTGTTCTGGTGAGTCTCCCTGATGTTTCCTTTTCACATTACTTTTGGTGTTCCTTTTTTCGGATGTGAAAAGCCCGGCCCGTTTCCCCTATGTATGATTTATTGCATGATTTGCGTTGGATTTCTTAGATGACCTTGCATTTTTGTTCTTTGTGGGATTTTATCTTTGGGGTGTACTAGCTGTTGGCGGAGTTTTGTGTATGGTTTGAGTACACTGCTTATGTTGTGTTTTTTCATGGCTCTCTGGATGGGTTCAGTTATTCCTCTAATGTATGGTAGTGTGACTGTGTTCTTGTGATCCTGCTGCCCTCTATTGGTTTTTTGTGTTTCTTCCCCGGGTTTGTTGGTTTTATTGTTGACTTGTTGTCTGCCTTTGTTTATGGCCCAGTTGGGATATTGACATTGTTTGAGTGCTTGTATGATGTGTCTCTCCTCCTCTTCCCTGTCGGTTTGGTCTGTTATGAGTGTGGCCCGTTCGAATAGTGTCCTTACTACTGAAAGTTTATGTGCAGTGGGATGTTTGGATGTCCAGAGTAGATATTGGTCAGTGTGCATGGGTTTCCTGTATACTGTTATTTTGATGCTGCCGTCTGAGATGTGGTGGATTTTACCAAAAAATGATATTGCTCCATCTTTCTCCTCCTCATGCATGAATTGAATGTTACCGATACTGTCTTGTGTGTTGAGATGGTCCGTGAGTTCTTGGGTGTGTCCTTGCTGTATTTTTTCCAGGATGTCATCTACGTAGCATTTCCAGAAAATTAATGGCATTGTGGGGGTGCTGTGTTGAATGATTTTGTTCCAAGTCCTTCATGAAAAAACTGCTCATTATTACGGATAGTGGATCTCCCATCACAAACCTCTCCTTTTGTCTGTAAATGATGTTCTTGTAATGGAAATATGTAGATTTGGCCTCGAAGCGTAATAGTTGTGTCTTCAACAGTTTGTGCTTTTGTGTTTTTTGAGTGTTTTGTCCTTTCTGAGTTTATCCTGTACTATGTGTAGTGTGACATCCACGGGTGTTGGATATAGGACACTATTTGAATGGGCCACACTCATAACAGACCAAACCAACAGGGAAGAGGAGGAGAGACACATCATACAAGCACTCAAACAATGTCAATATCCCAACTGGGCCATAAACAAAGGCAGACAACAAGTCAACAATAAAACTAACAAACCCCGGCAAAAAACAAACCAATAGAGGGCAGCAGGATCACAATAATACAGTCACACTACCATACATTAGAGGAATAACTGAACCCATCCAGAGAGCCATGACAAAACACAACATAAGCAGTGCACTCAAACCATACACAAAACTCCGCCAACAGCTAGTACACCCCAAAGATAAAATCCCACAAAGAACAAAAATGCAAGGTCATCTACGAAATCCAACGCAAATCATGCAATAAATCATACATAGGGGAAACGGGCCGGGCTTTTCACATCCGAAAAAAGGAACACCAAAAGGAATGTGAAAAGGAAACATCAGGGAGACTCACCAGAACACAAAAAGACAAAGCAGAGCAGGAAAACCTAAAATCCGCCATATCAGACCATTGTAAAAGAAATAACCACATTATGGATTGGGACGGGGTATGAGTCATTGGATCGGGAAACAACAAATTCAAATGCTGGATCAGGGAGGCCACTGAAATCAGGAAACGAGGCATGGACAGCATTAACCGTGATGATGGAGCATTCCTCCTTTCACACACCTGGGACACCCTCCTCCAGAGAGCACCGAGTGACGGGAGGTGTGGTCAGTCTGAGCGACCTGCCAACCTGCCAGGTCAATCAGGCTGACCACGCCTACAGGAAGTAACAACAGCTGATATACGACACGTCACCACCAACACCGGTGACAGTTCTGAAGATGGCTTGCAGCGAGCAGCCGAAACATGTCAACAAAGTAAATACACTTTACTGTATGGTCTTAAAAAAGAACCCAAGAAGTTAAAGCATTATAGGATGGCTTAAAGCTCACAAGAGTCAATTTCACATAATATAGGACCTTTCAGTTTGAAGGTCCATCCAGTCCTCATATTCTTCCTCTGTCAGAATCAGGGATTTTGTATGAGTTGTTCTAGGTAGAAATTGCCTGTAATGCTGTGCTCAGTCCACCCCTCATTTACAACTGAGAGGGAAGTCAGCCTCAGTGCATGTGCAATAATATTTCATATTACCCACACAGCAGATGATATGCAATATGATATGGCCCAGCCCCACTCAGTAATTCATTACTTTAGGAGTTTGAATTCAGATCTGGGCTTTAATTTATTATACTGTATATATTTGAAACATTTGCATATTTCTTTATATCTGTATTTGGATCACATTTAGCCAGTATCTTTGTATCAGCATTGTCACTATTCCCCAGGACAATCCAAAATCAGTGCATGGCCTGACTGTTTGTGGAGTTAATTTAATCAGTCCATTTATCATTGGGAAAGATCGAAGTTTAATTTTGTTTATAGTCTGTAATTCTGTTTGTCAGTGATGTTACACTTAAGTTGCATGTTCAGCAATTAAACTAATTAAGTAATTAAACTAAACACAAATACTCTAATGAAGCAATTAACAATAGCCTATAGAACTGCTGTATTTTCTTGATATTGTACAGATTTGTTGGTGCAGATTGGTAACCATGGGACTGAATAAAGGTCAACTATTGTGCTTTGAGTACCTATCCAAACTCGTAAAGAGGCAATATATATTATTATTATTCAGTGCATCATCCATCTGATTTAACACTATGTCCATCTGCTATTACTTTTCATCATTGAAAAAATGATAATAATACTAATAAACCTTGGGTAGATAAAAACAGAGAGGAGCACTTCAGCTTTCAGTGGTAACAATGCTATAGTCTTCTTCTCATCACTATCTATGCTAGGCAGTGAATATATTTGCAGTTATAGTGTTAAATAATATATAGGGTTAATGGAACTTTCAATGGACAAAAGCTCCTGGCAGCCTGGTAGGTAGAGAGGGGAGAGAGTTCAGCATCCTAACAGCCTGGTGGATGAAGCTGTTAGTGAGTCTGGTGGTGCGGGAACGGAGGCTCCTGTACATCCTCCCAGAGGGCAGGAGGCTGAACAGATTGTGTGTGGGGTGGCTTGCATCACTCACAATTGTGATCGTCTTGCAGGGAGGGGAGTGGTCAGTGCAGCTTCCGCCCCACACAGTGATGCAGCTGGAAAGGATGCTCTCAGTGGTTCCTCTGTAGAATGTGGTCATGATGGGTGGTGAGGCACTTCCCCGCTTGAGTTTCCGCAGGAAGTAGTGGCGCTGCTGGGCTTTCTTGACCAGTGATGCAGTGTTGGTGGTCCAGGAGAGATCCTCACTGATGTGCACCCCCGGGAATTTTGTGCTGCTCACTCTCTCCACAGCAGCACTGTCGATGGTCAGTGGCTGGTGTTGGGTGTGGCCTCTCTGGAAGTTGACAATAATCTCCTGACGTTCAGCTGGACCATGTGGTCAGAAGGTCTTCCTCTTTCCTGTAGTGAGTCTCGTTGCCCTTGGTGATGAGACCCACCAGAGTTGTCGTCCGCGAACTTCACAAGGTGGTTGGTGCTATAGGTTGTTGTGCAGTAATGTGTCAGCAGGGTGATGAGCAGAGGACAGAGCATGTAGCCTTGGGGAGCCCATGTGCTCAGAGTGATGGTGCTTGAGGTATTGTTGCCAACACGTACTGCTTGTGATAGTCCACAAGCTTTTAGTCCAGTAGAGTGTTAAGTCCAATAGAATTTCATTAACTTTTTTAAGCACAGTCACTCAGAATATAGCAAATGCAAAAAAGACTGGAGCCATTTTGTAACAAGTGCTGATCATATAAGTTCAGCATGGGTTTTGGATTTGCCCATTGACATTAGACAACAACATTCCTTACACACCTTTATGAATGAAATCTAAACTTTATTTCAATATAGGCTGCTTACCAAAACAGGTAAGGCAAGTTTATTTGTATAGCACAATTTGTACACAAAGTAATTCAAAGTGCTTTACAGAAGAAGAAATACAGTAAAATATAACAGCAATTGCATACTTATTGCCAGACTGTAGCTCAGTTAGAGATTTAGCTCAGTTAGAGGTTTGCTAGCATTTATTATAGTATTGTCTATGGTATAACATCATAACATCTGGTAAAATCCTCATGATTGTGCCTGTGCCTTTTGGATGTGTGTAGAATCCCTCAGTCGTCCAGGTAGAATCCATGGTAAAAGGAGAAATTCAATTTGTCAACTGGACAAAAGTTTATTTGGTCGAATACGTTCTTCAGTTCTGGTCAGACACTGGTGGACACTGCCTTATATCTGCCTGAAGGGAGGAGCTTAATTACAATGAAATTACTCTGAGACTACCACACCTATTTGTTTACAGTTTCTGTTAGTTAGGTGGGTCTATTCAATATGCAGTGGGAGTGGGGTGTGGGGTGTTGTTAGCATAACCATTCAGGGCTATAATGGGTGTTTTCACACCTCTGGACCTGACCTGGCTTAGCCCTATTGTTTTCTTTGTTTTGATTTAGGTTTGAGGATAGAGTTATAAATGGGAGACAAATGATGTCTGAGACCTCCATTTCTGTTCAAGGAAGGATTCTCTTTCTTGACAAAAATAGCCTCTTTAACTCCCCTCTCAAACCAGTTATTTTCTCTAGCCAAGATCTGTACCTCACTGTCCTCAAAGGAGTGGCCTGTGGCTTGTAGGTGGAGATGTACGGTAGACTGAGGTCCACTCTGGCTCTCCCGTCTGTGTTGGTACATCCTTTTGTGAAGTGGCTGTTTTGTTTCTCCAATGTAGCGCTCACTGCAGTCTTCACTACACTGAATGGACTAGCGAACACCAAATAAACTTTAGTCCAGTTGACAAATTGAATTTCTCCTTTTCCTGTGCCTTTTGGAGTTGTTCATTGGAGTTTTAAAATGTCAACTTAATCTATTGACATCACATCACAGAGGGGGTGTTCTACATGTATCTCTACTGGTGAAATGTTCAGCAGTTATCATGGTGACACAATGCACACATCAGCAAATGCAAGCAAAAAAAGATTTAAGAAAAAAAAATGTGTTCAAACAACTAATTTTCAGGAACTTGTGATGAATACAAGCATTCATGGGCCTGTTTAAGGGTTTGATTTTCAACAAAAATGGTGAGAGTGACTAACTTGGAAAACTGAATAACTTGTGACTGTAATTTTATGTATGTTTTAAGTGCACAAATTATCTCACCTGTTGTAGTACCAAGTCACCTCTTTCTACTCAGATTGTGTTAAAACAAAGCTCAGATTAAAATCTAATTTGAGTAACAGAACTTCTAACAGAGTAGTGCTTTCAGTTAGCTTCATGCTGAAAACACTAGATGCAAAGTATCAGTTGCATTCTGTGTCTTGGCAGAGTATTTTTACATATTTAGAGGCAGGCAATCCTTTCTGCCATTCACCATGTCATGTGTATTTTCAGTTCAACAACACTCAAACTAGTACTTTTTATTAATGTTTATTCCCACACAACATGTAATGAAGCATTCTGCACCTTAGCCCCATAATATGCTTGTAAGTCTTGTCAGAAAATTTATTCCAGCAGGGGCTCATTTTGTTCCTGCAAATGCTGCCAAATGCCATCCTCTGCTGCTTACTCGCCTGATTATTTTGAACATCAATCATCCAGATCAGACAGATTATTGAGGATTAAGATTGTTCTAAATGTCATTCTTCAACCAAGTCAACTCAAAAAGTTGTCACTCTAGCTAGCTATAGATCATTGTTGCTCTTTAAGTAAAAACATCTAACCCACACTCTACATAACTAAATGTAATTTTATGACTTATATCTAAAAATGCACTTTGTGAGGTTAGTTTATTTGCCATTTATAGTCAAAAACCACATAGGAAAACGTGCAAGAATCTCAAAGTGCACCATGAAACATTAAAACAAACACATTAACAAACAATTGATATTCATTACATATGACGTGTTGACACTATGAAGTAAACAAGCTACACAAGATTAAGTAGCTAAAAATAGTAAGGTGCTACATCAAAATTCAAAGTGCACTGCTTATAACAGCATGTGGGAAGAAGCTGTTAGCATGACGAGAAGTTTTGCATTTAATGTAAGACAAAAACTTGCCTGAAGTTGGTTGAGAAGTTCCACAGTATGGCATTAAATGTAACTCTATACAAGCTGTGTGACGAGTCACTTGGTCTGGTAGCATTATCTGTTTTGCACCATGGAGATAGATACACTATATTACCAAAAGTATTCGCTCACCTGCCTTGACTCTCATATAAACGTAAGTGACATCCCATTCTTAATCCATAGGGTTTAATATGACATCGGTTCACCCTTTGCAGCTATAACAGCTTCAACTCTTCTGGGAAGGCTGTCCACAAGGTTTAGGAGTGTGTTTATGGGAATTTTTGACCACTCTTCTAGAAGCGCATTTGTGAGGTCACACACTGATGTTGGACGAGAAGGCCTGGCTCTCAGTCTCTGCTCTAATTCATCTCAAAGGTGCTGTTGGGTTGAGGTCACGACTCTGTGCAGGTCAGTCAAGTTCATCCACACCAAACTCTCTCATCCATGTCTTTATGGATCTTGCTTTGTGCACTGGTGCACAGAGGACTTTATTATTATTATTTAATATTATTTTTATTTAATATTATTTATTATTATTATGTTATAATACCACTGACAGTTGACTGTGGAATATTTAGGAGCGAGGAAATTTCACAACTGGACTTGTTGCACAGGTGGCATTCTATCACAGTACCACGCTGGAATTCACTGAGCTCCTGAGAGCAACCCATTCTTTCACAAATGTTTGCAGAAACAGTCTGCAGGCCTAGGTGCTTGATTTTATACACCTGTGGCCATAGAAGTGATTGGAACACCAGATTTTGATTATTTGGATGGGTGAGTGAATACTTTTGGCAATATTGTGTACGTTTAATGCTGCTGACAAGCTAAGAAATGACACCTCCATGGAGATAAGCAGGTGGCAGACCTTCCTCCAGTAAAGTTAAATGGTGCACCTTCTTTAAAAACACTTTTACCTGATTGCCCCTCTTTGAGTATGTCTTCTTTACGTTCTCACACAGAGCAGACTCTTAGATTGTGTTGCATAAGGGTAGCAGCCCTATAGCTCATCTTTAAGTGCTGTCTCTATTCATAAAAAGTTTCTCTGTAGAGTGAATTGTCAGTCTGTTAAAAACTCACTCTATATATTCAGTTGTGTTAAATTGCTGTGAATACTTAGTGAGAACCTGCACTTTTTTTTTTTGCTTGGCCACAGAGCAGTGGTTTTCAGAGCGCTGAGTTCTACTTGGCTGCTCACACATTGCAAAAGAGATCTGGGCATCGTGACAGGCATGGGCAGAGCAGCAGCAGCATAAAACCTGGAGTTAAATTTAAGTAGAGCCTATATAACTACTTCAGAGGTACAGCTGACAGGTGGAGCAGGTGGCCACTATCTAGGGAGGAATCAAGTGTTATAAGAGGAGCACAGGTAAAGAGGAGAACTGTGTGCGTATGTGCGTGTTTGTGTGTGTGTGTGTGTGTGTGTGCGCGTGTGCGAATGCAATCAATAGGTTTTGTTCATGTGACATTGCAACATTCTAATATGTCTGTTATGAGGACTTGAGGATGTCTTTACTATTCAAACAATATAATATTTTGTTTTAAATACCGGTAGTTAATATCTATGGCAAAAGTTATATTTTTCATCGTTGTGCAAAATAGAGTTGATAGTTAAGAAATGTATGGTAGAATTTGATGACTGACAGATTGCAAATTTGTTGACTTGATTTATGGTTAATATCTTTAATTACTTGGCCATGACATGAAACAAAAACTGCCACAATGTTCAGTGCATTTTTTGAATAAATAAGTATAAATAAACAAAAGAGACAAAATTCACAATAACTTCAGAAAATGGTGTCATTATTCAGCCTCAAAGACATGATTGTAGTCAGTTAAAAGTTTAATGTGGAAATTTTGTTGAGCTAATAATACGCAACCTAAAATTCTCCACTATGTCAGTTCATGCACTGCCTGTTGCCCTTGTATTCTTCTTAAGAGATCACAATCAATGCTGACTTCAAAATCCAACATTTACAAGAGCTAAAAATAGAAATCTTTCTCTTACTCTGTTTCTGTCTCTGTCTCTCTCTCTCTCTCTCTGCACACAATTTGACCAAAATAATACCCTTTAGTGCTTCCCTCCAAATGAAATCTGGCATTTTTAGACTCACATTTTTTCTATTGCGCAGCGTGATACCCATTAATTTCAATTTGACCACCAGGGGTCA
The DNA here is from genome assembly GCA_029959045.1 of Taenioides sp. WSHXM2023. Classification (NCBI taxonomy): domain Eukaryota; kingdom Metazoa; phylum Chordata; class Actinopteri; order Gobiiformes; family Gobiidae; genus Taenioides; species Taenioides sp. WSHXM2023. The sequence continues at coordinate 20,149,173 of CM057100.1, read as the reverse complement.
GCGTGGTTTCAGATCTCACCCACACTATAATGTGTTTGTCAGCAAAGCCAGATGCAGTTTTGTGTCTAAATTTAGCTTTGAATGTGTGCCTGTGGTATTTACGAAGGCATTGTTTTTGAACTCCAATTGTATCCTATTCATTTAGCCATTATACCAGAAAAACATGGTGATTTTTTTTTTCCTTCTAAGCATCATCAGATAATGAAGTAGAATAGACTGTAAGGTGCATAATATTCAGTGTGTAGCTATTAGAGGCATGAAACTTGGTTGATAGCTGTGTTTGTGAACAGAGGGTCGGGTGGATGTAGTATAGAACCTCAGGGGTTACTGTGCGCTGGAAGGTCAAAACAATTGTGTAAAAGAAAGCGTTCAGAAATAAACCTCTGACTTACAGAGAATGGAATGAACATTAAGAGACTCATGCAATGCACAGCTAGATGAGACTTAATGACGAGCGGGCAGTAATGGCCGCATATACATTCCCCAGAGAGAACAGTCAGACCCTGATCTGATACACAGACACCCACACATACAATGTCCACACTTTGATGGAGATGGCAGCATACTGCATTAAGCTCTTATACATATATATATACATATATTATATATAGAGAGATACATATTTATAAAATATATATATATAAGATTATAGTAAATATATATATATATATATATATATATATATATATATATATATATATATATATATATATATACATACATATAAATTATTATAATTTTTTTTTACTAACCGAACACTGGTTAGTACATCACAATATTATCATACTACTTATAGCTAGCCTAAAACTAAATTAGTTTGTCAAGCAAAGTGAGTGCCCATTAAATATAGAAATGACTGCAAACTGATCAAGTTATTGCGATGTCTCTTGTATGCCTCTGGGGGAGTTGTTATTGGCATATCCCACTGGGCAAAGAGGAAGGACACGATGTCTCTCAGCTGGCCTGGGAAAGCCTTGGGATCCTCCCTGAGGAGCTAGAGGAAGTGTGTCCCTCCACAACCCAGCCCCAGATAAGATGGATGCAATATTATTCTATATGACATATTGTGTACAGTTGTGATTAGCAATCTTTAGTAAAAGATTGAGTAAAAAGCTTCTTCCTTTATATTTTAAGATTTTACTATTGTGACAACTCTGCTGCAAATGTATAGGAGCATACCATGCTCCATTCCTTGTATATGTGTCATATTACAAAGATTTCAATCTAGACCAAGCTCGTTTCTGTTTTAGTAGCCAAGCGTGGCAACACTGTTCAGAGACTCAGACAGAAGGAGAGACCAAGGCGTGTCTCAGCAGAAAAGAAAGAACAAAGAGATAAGAATAAATCCTGTTTGGTCTCCGCTGGACTGAACAAAACAAAGAGGGAACGCCATTGACTTTCCGAAATCCGAATACTGATTGTTTTGACACTCTGGTCTGAGGTGATCAATGCAAAGTGAATGAATGGAATACTCTATAGAATGAGTGTGTTAAATCATTTCGAGTTGCATTCTATATGGAGGAAGTGGAGGAGGACAGGTGAAAAGTGGCTTATAAAAGATTACCTGGGAGATGTACACATGGGCGACAAGGTAAAAACCGTTATGTTCAGGTGTAATGTGGGAGGTGAGCCAGAACAAATAGACAAATAGAGATAACACAGAGGAGGCACAATAAGGAGAAGGCCAAGCACCAGACAGTGTGGTCTGAATCATAAGAATGTAGACATATAGACAATTGCTGTTGGTAGGGCTGCACAATTTTGGGAAACATTTAGATTAAAGTTAAATGTTTAAAGGGCCCATATTAGGCTATTTTCTGATCTATGTTATAATGTTTTCTCATCAAAAACATACCCAGAGTTGTGTTTTGTTTCATTCACACGTTTAACGTACAAATCCTGCATACTTCTCTCAAACAGAGAACACTCTGTCCCACCTAGTGATGTCATGTAGTAATACATGAAATTCTTCAATGTGTTTTAAACTCCCTACACCTTCACTACAATCATTTGAATAATTTCAGCCCTGGAATGGCCAATCTCTACTGAACTATAGGTCACAGGTAATTGTTAACATGAAAACCACCACTTTTTGACAGCACTAGGTTGAACAGAGCATTTTGATGCTTTTGGGGTGTAGACAGACTAATATAAAAGGGTTACTCAAACATGTGTAAATGAAACAAAACAACTCCAGGCATGTTTTTGAGGAGATAAGAACATTCTATCATGGGTTAAAGCTCACAATAATCTGTTTTGTGTAATATAGGGCCTTTAAAGTAGGATACTGTTCCTCCAGGAGCATTAACAATTGAGAAAAGAATTGAGAGAAGATTTCAGAATATGTTTGTAGAGGTTTAAGCTGTAGGTACAGATTTTTCTATAAAAATAGATTTTTTTTTCTTTCCAGAGGACATTATATACACTATATTCACTCACCCATCCAAATAATCAGAAATCAGGTATTCCAATCACTTCCATGACCACAGATGTATAAAATCAAGCCCCTCAGCCTGCAGACTGTTTCTACAAACATTTGTGAAAGAATGGGTCGCTCTCAAGAGGTCAGTGAATTCCAGCTTGGTACTGTGATAGGATGTCACCTGTGCAACAAGTCCAGTTGTGAAATTTCATCACTCCTAAATATTCCACAGTCAACTGTCAGTGGTATTATAACAAAGTGGAAGTGATTGGGAACAACAGCAACTCAGCCACAAAGTGGTAGGCCACATAAACTGACGGGGGGGGTCGTTACAGACCTCCAAATTTCATGTGGCCTTCAGATTATCTCAAGAACAGTGCGTAGAGAGCTTCATGGAATGGGTTTACATGGCTGAGCAGCTACATCCAAGCCATACATCACCAAGTGCAATGTAAAGCGTCAATTGCAGTGGTGTAAAGCACGCTGCCACTGGACTCTAGAGCAGTGGAGTGCCGAATCGCGCTTCTCCATCAGTCAATCTTATGGACGAGTCTGGGTTTGGCGGTTGCCAGGAGAACGGTACTTGTCTGACTGCATTGTGCCAAGTGTAAAGTTTGGTGAAGGGGGGATTATGATGTGAGGTTGTTTCTCAGGAGCTGGGCTTAGCCCCTTAGTTCTAGTCAAAGGAACTCTGAATTCTTCAGCATACCAAGAGATTTTGGACAATTCCATGCTCCCAACATTGTGGGCACAGTTTGGAGATGGCCTCTTACTCTTCCAACATGACTGTGCACCAGTGCACAAAGCAAGATCCATAAAGACATGGATGAGAGAGTTTGGTGTGAATGAACTTGACTGACCTGCACAGAGTCGTGACCTCAACCCAACAGCACCTTTGAGATGAATTAGAGCGGCGATTGAGAGCCAGGCCTTCTCGTTCAACATCAGTGTGTGACCTCACAAATGCGCTTCTGGAGGAGTGGTCAAAAATTCCCATAAACACACTCCTAAACCTTGTGGACAACCTTCCCAGAAGAGTTGAAGCTGTTATAGCTGCAAAGTGTGGATCAACGTCATATTAAATTCTATGGATTAAGAATGGGATGTCACTTAAATTCATATGCGAGTCAAGACCGGTGAGCGAATACTTTAGGCAATATAGCGTATCTATGTGACCGCAACCTTTTTCGATTTAATAATTGCGCCAACTCAAATTGTGATTTCAATTTGATTGTGATTTCTTGGCATGAACAAAAGAGGGAAGATGCCAGCAGTTTTATAAAGCTGACTTAGAGACAGGAAATAAAGAAACTAGTCTCACTGTGCATTGAACTGGAAGATGCCAAGAAGTCCTTACTCAGAGCACTGAGTAAATAGACAAATTTAACTTCTCTAAGTGGAAAGGCAGATTGGGTGCTGCATTTGCCAGTCATCTGAATGTCAAAATGAGGGGTGGAGACAGGAATGAAAAGGAGGCATTTGTTTTGTTTAAATGTCAACAGCCAGACCAGGTGCCAAAGTTTTTTTTGTGCCAATTCTGGGTTTGTATTCACATAGAAGTGTGTGGAGCGTTTATAATTCGTCAGAAAGGCGCGCGGGCAGTTTGTCTGACCTGTCACAGCAGCTTACTCACACTTACTCACACTTACAGAACGCAGATAGACTGAAAGTATGTACATAACAATTGAATATACTTTATGGAGCTGCATAAAAAATATATAGAAGAAGAATGTCTATTTTAGTTAGAGCTAAAAAGAATGTTAATATTTGTCCAAAAGACCTATTAATTGCGTTCCAGATGTATTAATATTTCTCATTGTGCTGAAAGGTGTTTAGCAGAGATGTTTATAACTTGGCTTGACGGATTTTTTTGCCTAAGCACATTTGTACTGGCCAGTCATCTTAAAGGGGCCATATTGCGCTATTTTCTGACCAAATTTGTTTCCTAATCAAAAACAAATCCCAAGTTGTGCATTGTTTCATTCACACATGTTTAACACACAAACCCTACTACACCTACACTACACCTACACTACACTACACCTTCACTAGAATCATCTGGATGATTTCAGTCCTGGAATTTCCAGTCTCTACTAAACAAAAGGTAATTGGTAGTTGTTAAATTGAAAACAAACAGTACATGACATCATAAGGTGGAACAGAGCATTTTGAGCTTTCGAGACTAATAATAACGTGTTACTCAAACATATGTGAAACAAAGCACAACTCCTGGGATGTTAGTGATGAGGTAACAGCGTTCTAACATGGCTTAAAGCTCACTGGAGTCAATTTTGCGTAATATAGGACTTTTCATTTTTTTTGTTTTATATAATGCTTTGTGTCTCAAATAACTATAGTTTTGTTGAAGTGCTCTATGAAACACTTCATAGAAACAATTTAATGAAGCAGTGGTGGGTGCTTTAAAGCCTAAGCATACTCTTAAACTTTAAAGACTGATTTACAATTCAGCAACAGGGAGTGAGGATTGAGTCAGGATAAGACTCTGAAATTTAGTCAGTATGTACAAAAAGTAAAATAGAAAAGACTTCCAGCACGCTAAGAGGCAGATCTTACAGTTGCACTAAGAAAGGATTTGTCAGTGCACTTTGTAAGTTTCAAACTTAGTCTTTTAGTAATCTAGTTGTGCCCATTTTTCTCTATGAGATCCACTCTTTTTATGTTCAGAAGTGTAATTCACATTTCAGTGTCCCTCTATTCTTCTGTGGTCTGTGATAAAGCTTATAAAAACAGAATAATCCCTGTTTGCTAGTTTAAGGGTGTTGTAACATAAAATACTCCAGACAGACAGCCTATGCGGAGTAGGCCAATAAAAAGGGGGATGTCGTGTATGATTCACTGTCAAAACATTGTTAATTGTTCACCCTGTGGTATTGTATTCCCCACTCAATAAGATATCTTTTATGCCCTGCCCGAAGACACAAACTATAAGGCGCGTTTTTGCTATGTTGTCATTCTGCTTAATTTCCTCAATGTCACAAATCTGCAGACGCTTACAAAGAGCCAAAAGAGGCATGCATCAGGATTTTTGCAGCTTTACCTAATTACTGTTTATTTCTTATGGGATTGTAAATGAAACAGGTCTATTTGGGTCAATTAACATGAAGTCAGAGGTGGATGTGAATGATTATGACAAGAGATCGAGATGATTTGATTAATGGCTCACATTTTAATCAATGCAGTTTGTCACTGGTGATTTTCAGGCTCAAGAATGTGGTGATGTCATACTCGCAGATAAGAGGGGCAAGAGCCAGATGTTTCTGTTGAAAACATTGTAGTTTCATAAGAAATATTTAAACGGTAAATTGAACCTGATGATTTCTATTAGTCACTGCCCTCTAGAACTCACTACATTACCTTAAATACCAATCATTTTAAAATTTATAGTTTTCTGTCTCCATCTATATTAAATATTATTGAATGTTACTGTTTAGCCCTAGTTTGGAACTGGTTTAGTTTGGTCTGTTTTTTCTCTCAGTTTAGTTATTTATAGATGATTTCTGAACCACTGCTCTACTGTATATAATATGAAGTGATTAGCTACAATGTTTTGTTGTGCTTAAAGGCACACTATGTATCTTTTCTGGTGGGAGGTCTGCCATCTGCTTGTCTCCCTGAAGATGCACTGCGTGGAATGTTCCACAGAATGTTATTAAACGTATCTCCGTTGAGGCCAGCAACTCACAGTAAGAATGTTTTTTCAGTGTATTTATTTTATTTTTGCAATCAAAAGACCTTTAATTAAATAAATATGTAATTGGTGAATGTAACGTCATATTGTGGAACATTCCAGTCAATGCAATAACATCTCTATGGAGACAAGCAGTTGGCAGACCTCTCACCATGTGCCTTTAAGGCGACTTAATCATAAACCTCCAATGGGTCACTTTGAGTCTTGTTTCTTTTTTCATGTCTTCTGTTATAGCACCCTCCCCCAGGGCTTCTTAAGGAACATTCTGCCATTAGAATGAAAGTTTGTGCGCCTAAACTCAAGAACATTTTAATATTCCTTCATTCATGATCGTGTGTTAGCTATCTTTTGTTCTAGAAAGTTAAACACAATAAAAATTTTCCACCGCACCAACTGATATGTTTGTAACTGGATGTGCCCACTTTAAAAGTATAAATCAAAAGATGAGATTAAGCAACAGATATTGGCAAAAGCTTGTGGGAAGAAGAGATAGGAAGATTGTGAGACAGGAAGGGAGGAGGAGGAAGGATGATGAATATAATAAGAAAATGGTTGAGGGTGACTGGGAGGAAATAAATGATAGGCGCAAAGATAGAGGCAGCTAAAAGAGGAGTGAAGATATAAAGATGTGGCATGTCTGCGGTGAAAGACTTTGATTTGGGTTTGTCTGTGATTAGGTTTGGATGTTCGGGGTGACTCACTCTTCTCCCACACAGAGAAGCACCAGTGTCCAGGGAGCTGCTGTGTATTCAAATGTTAGACTAGAACCACCATGCTGTGAGCTGCCCATCGGGACCTGCCACTCTTAATAAAGGATAATGACATACTGTCCATCTCTGTCTTCAGATGGCCGTTGTCTTTGCTCCCTCACCATGTGGCGTACATGACAGTTATGAAAACACACAAGTTTGAAATTAATTCATTGCTGGCAAAGTTAGTTATAAATATTCTGTTATCTCTACCGTATACCATCTCATCCATCTTACTAAGAGCTTATTGCATAACACGTGGCCAGCGCCTCGACCGACTTCAGCTAAATTTAAGTAACTGGTGTTTGTGATTTTCCAGAGAAATTTATTAGAAGCTACTCAGAAAGATGTAAGTAAATTCAATAAGAATTAAATAAGAGTGAAACAGGGGAGGGTCATCATATTATATCCAGTCAACAGAACTCTGCAACATAGAGAACCTAAAAGTAAAACTATAATTAATTTCAGTAGTATGTGTTGTATTTTCTCTAAATCTGTTTATGTTTATTGTAATTTGTAATTTGTTCTGTTTCTAATTAGATAACAGACAATTGCATCAGAGTCCACAAGTGCAGTCCTTGTCGAGTTTTTACTGTCTGTAGTGGAGATCCAGAGGAAGAAATGGTGACGAACTGATGACAGTTAATATGCTGGCCCCATCTAACACTAACTTACTGTTGCCTATTAATTTGTATTACTGCTAGCCAATGGTGGTTCTCTACAGAGATGTCTGAATATGAATTCACACTTCATTTGGTAAGGTGATTTTTTTGTAAACTGTTCATATACATAAAACAATTGAGGATTTACTATATTGATGATAATGTATACACTGTTGTAGCAAAGATGAAGTAGAGAAGAAACCATCTCTCTATTATGGTTTTGTGCTATTAAACTGTAGGGAGGCACTAGGGCTGTGTTAATCAAATTGTTTGAATAATTTCAAATGCTTCATCTTGGGGCTATTCTATCAAGAGTTTTACAGTCTCTTTCAGTAAAATATGCTGTACTGGAGCAGAGTTAAATTGCTCTCAAGTGGAAAGCATTAATTCATATAACTGTTTTTATTGAAGCATTACTATTTTTTAAAGGTGCACTATGTAACTTTTTGGTTGGGGGTCCGTCACCTGCTTGTTTGTATGGATTTGTCACAGCTCTATCTTACATTCAATTACAGGTGGTTTTATAGCTCAAAAATACAGAGAAAAACAGGTATTCTGACTAAGCGGGCTTGTCTCTCCACAGATCTGACTTGTAACTTCTGGTTTTGTCTCCATGAAGATGGAAAGGTTTAATGCCATCCTATGAAACATTCCAGATAAAGTAATAACATCTCCATGGAGAAAAGCATTTGATGGACCCTCCACCAGAAAAGTTACACAATGCACTTTTAAGAAATGAAAAGGAAAAAAAACAAAAAATCAAAACATTGTCATGAGGGAAAGAAAACTAATCATTTTATTTACCAAATGACAGCCCTATTAGAGAAAGTCAAAACAGCATAACCTTGGCCTAGGCTTTCAAGCAGCGCCTCCTCTCATTTTGTATATGGGGTAGAACTTTACATTTTAGCTGATAAGAGACTGATGAGCCCTGTTAAAGAGAGAGGGGTCCAAAATAACAGGCTTTCAAGGCAGACCTACCAAAATCACCTTCCTCAGCTGCTCTCCTGATTGCGCGATAGCCTGTCGGAAGTGTGTGACGTGAATAGTGAGTGAGGAGATGAGGCTGTTGAAAACAACCTTCACTTGCTGTCTGAGAGATGACATGACAGATGCAGGGCAGGGCTGCACCATGGAAAGGCAAATGGCTACCTCAGGCTCGGACTGGTAATCTGTACCGGCTGGGCCGGTCCACCTCAGACCACATTTGGTTCTCAATTTCAAATTGAGCGGGGTGGGCCGGTCCAAAATGCCAAGGCCGAATTTTGTTCCCAGTCCGACCCTGGGCAACCTTGACTTTTGTAAGTTTCGCAAATCAGTCTCTTAAACCAGCATGTCACCAAAGAGGACCTTGAAGTGACTCTGCTATTGGTACTTTGCAATGACATCATGCTGGGGGTGTTCTTAACATTACACCAGTAGAGTTACATATAAAAAACTGGCAAAAAAAGTTTTAAGATTTATGATTGATTCCAAAAAATTACAAAATTGATTTAAACAACACATTTGCAGGAGCCTGTGATCAATACAAGCGTGCACGGTCCTGTTTAGCTGAGTGGTTAGCTCTTCTGCTTCACAGCAAGAAGGTTCTGGGTTTGACTCACATTGACACTAATTTGTATGTTTATCCTTATGCCTGGGTAGGCTTCCTCCAAGCATTTTAACTTCCCCAATCAACCAAAACATGCACAATAGGTAAAATCCTATATGCACCATTGCCCCCTCTGAACTCCACTACCACATACACCACCTCCATACTAGGCAATATCTTGTCTAAGAACACAACAACTGTTATGAACCTGGCGCCCCTCTGTCACCTGGTACTTCCAGCCTCTTCCCATCTGAGCACTAACCAGGCCCAGTCCTGCTTAGCTTCTGAGATCTGACAAGATCAGGCCACATAATAAATACTTCATAATTAACTGCTACAAATATAAAGGTTAAATGCCTTGATGACACATGTTAACGTACAGATCAATACATTTGTAATGGGATGGTGTTGCATCTACGTCCTGCCTTAGTTCAGTAGGTTCACAACAATCTGGAATGCTTGAGGTTTAACATTGAGCTGGAGGATAGATCAGAAATCTATGGGCTTTACTGTTTAACTGTCTGATTGTGGATTTGTAGAGCTGGTTTATGGTTAATATATGTATTATTACTGGACATATCCACATGAAACAAAAATCTGTCAAAAAGTTCAAAGCCTTCTCTTTCAGCAAATAAAGAAAGCAAAGAAATTGTTTCTCACAATAGCTTGAGAAAGTGGTGCCATTGTTCAACCTCAAAGATGTGATTAATGTCAGTTAAAATGACTTTAGGCCATAAGATTAAGTGACAGATTTGTTGAGCTACTCCCTAACAAATAGGCCATAATAAGCTTCAATATTTGTGCACCTTACTTTCGGAAATTCGAGAAAAAAAAACAAAAAAAAACATCAAATTGTGAATACAACCTATTGCTTCATGTGTGAGTGTGAGTGTCTGTTGAACACTGTGAAAGTGTATGTCGCTTTAATAAGCTTGTGCAGGAAAACATTAAGTGGTTCAGTGATTATTTTGCCATTGTATTAAACGGAAGAACCTGTGTAGTAAAGCTATTATTTGAGCTAAAGATACTGCTAAAGGGGACATTAATGAGCGTCTTGAAGTAATTACAGGGTTGGCTTGTTTTCTTCACCTGGCACTGCCTTTTGTCTCATAGTGTACATTTGTTCATGGAAGTCTGTTTACCAAAGAGAGGTCTATTCTTACAAGGCTTACTCACAACACACACACATCGATTGGTCTCGAAGCTTAAAGTTTGTGTGTTTTGCTCTTTTGTTCCAAGGTTAGAGCTGAAGTGCTCCTAGGAGTCTGTGTTTTAAGTTCAGGAGAGGATAGTGTCTGCCACAGCCTTTTGCACATGTGAGCGTGGCTTTTATCCGAGCGCATGCACCTAACTCCCTGCTGCCAGTGAAACCATGGCTCGCTGAGAGAGGTTAATTTGGAGGACGATGGCCACTTCAGTTCTCAGGCACATACTGATCTTCTTCCCCTCGGGCTTTCTTATGCCTCAGTACACCTTCCAGATACCCAACATGGTGGCAATTCAGTCCTCTCCACTTCATATTTTTTTTTTTTTTTAGAAAATATTTTTAGTTTTTAATTTGACTCACCAACATTGCTATATTAAATTCTAGAAATGTGGAGAATGTGTGAAGGGAACAGCTGCAGAGGGGGCGGGTTTTAGATCAGTGACTGACAGCTGTGAGCACACAAGACAACGTATCTTTGCTCAGATGCACTATAATGTAAGAACAAACAATGACTGTCTACAGAATAGAAATAGGTTTTCCATTTTATAAGTTATAATTTAAAACCTTAAAACCTTTTTACTGTACATTTTAAGTATAGGCATATTTTTACTACAGCGGCAATAGGGCTGGGCAACTAATAGAATTTTTATCAAGGCAAAAGGAGAAATTCAATTTGTCAACTGGACAAAAGTTTATTTGGTCGAATACGTTTCGCAGCTCATCCAAGCTGCTTCTTCAGTTCTGGTCAGACGCTGGTGGACACTGCCTTATATCTGTCTGAAGGGAGGAGCTAACTACAGTGAAATTACTCTGAGACTACCACACCTATTTGTTTACAGTTTCTGTTAGTTAGGTGGGCCTATTCAATATGGAGTGGGTGTGGGGTCTTGTTAGCATATCCATTCAGGACCATAATGGGTGTTTTCACACCTCTGGACCTGGCCTGGCTAGCCCTGTTATTTTTTTGTTTGTTTTGATTTCGGTTTGAGGATAGAGTTATAAATGAGAGACAAATGATGTCTGAGACCGCCATTTCTGTTCAAGGAAGGATTCTCTTTCTTGACAAAAATAGCCTCTTTAACTCCCCTCTCAAACCAGTTCTTTTCTCTGGCCAAGATCTGTACCTCACTGTCCTCAAAGGAGTGGCCCGTGGCTTTTAGATGGAGATGTACGGCAGACTGCGGCCCATTCTGGTTTTCTTGTCTGTGTTGATACATTCGTTTGAAAAGTGGCTGTTTTGTTTCTCCAATGTAGCGCTCACTGCAGTCTTCACTACACTGGAGTAGACCACATTGCTTTGTTTGTGGCTCGGTGTTTTGTCCTTAGGATGGACCAGTTTCTGTCTTAAAGTGTTTGTGGGTTTGAAATAGACTGGGATTTCATGTTATCTGAAGATCCTCTGTAGTTTTTCAGAAACACCAGCCAGGTAAGGAATAGTTACACCCTTTCTCCTGGGTTCTGGTTCTCTGTTGTCTTGTTTCTTGGCTCTCTTAGTTTTATTGAAAGCCCATTTAGGATATCCACAAACGGAGAGGGCTTTCTCCACGTGTTGTTCTTCTTTCTCCTTTCCCTCTGTGCTTGTAGGAACCACTTGGACCCAGTGTCGTAATGTCCTAATAACTCCAAGTTTGTGCTGCAGTGGGTGGTGTGAATCAAAAAGCAGATATTGGTCGGTGTGTGTGGGCTTCCTGAAGACCTCTACCTGGAGTCGCCGGTCTTCTCTTATCATTACTGCACAATCTAAGAAGGCCAATGTGTTGTCCTTGGCATCTTCACGTGTGAATTTGATGTTCGGATCTACAGAATTGATATGTGCGGTAAAAGGTTCCAAATCTTGAATTTTGATTTTTGAAAAATTATCATCAACAAAGCGATACCAATGTGCTGGTGGCGTGCCTGGATACGAGGCCAAGGCACTCTGTTCAAATTGCTCCATGTATAAGTTTGCAATGATAGGGGAGACCGGTGAGCCCATTGCACAGCCGTGGATTTGCCTGTAGAAGTTTCCTCTGAACTGGAAATAGGTGGTACTTCAACAAATTTCCAGCATTTGGCAGATTTGGTCTGGTGAAAGTTTGGTTCTCTCTTCTAGCTTGGTATCCTTCTTGCTGCCTCCACCGCATTATAGTTAGCTCCTCCCTTTAGACAGATATAAGGTAGTGTCCACCAGCATCTGACCAGAACTAAAGAAGCAGCTTGGATGAGCTGCGGAACGTATTCGACCAAATAAACTTTTGTCCAGTTGACAAATTGAATTTTTCTTTTTGCCATGGACCTACCTGGACGACGGAGAGATTCTACACAAATTTTTATCAAGATTCAATCATTCGGTCTTTTGACATAATTCTCTTTCAGTAAAAGCATGTGGTTTGGTGGAGAATTCAGACTCTGGAGTAAACTTACAGTGATTAAAAATCTGTATTGTTTGTTTTCAGGAAATTAATATAATTAACCATTTTTGTTTTTAATAAGACAAGTTAAAATGTAATTGAAAATCACAATGGATCAATATTTCATCATATCATATCACAGAGACATATCTTACTCCAGTATAAACAGTTAATAACAATAGGGTAGAATTCCTTTACTTTAATAATACATTTTAACAGTTTGTAATGATAAATAAATTAAGTAAAAATGTCTGTTAATGGGAAATATTAATGTATACACAGATAATTCCTCTTAGCAGTCAACACAATCAAACTCCCATCAGCACCACTTTTTGGCTTAATCCTTAATGTGACATGTGATTGTCAGTTTTATAGATCGTCTAGGGCATAGCCGGGGTGCTCTTAATGCATGCCGGGCTATCCACCTCTCAGTTACCAGAGTTGACTCATCTTCCTTTAAAGCTTCTCTGGAGCCAAGCGCTGCATGTGAAATAAGTGTGTTTAAGTGTGTCTATGGAGAGAAACAAGATAATGCTTTCAAACTGGTCATGACTCATCGCGTATTTCATCAGTGCTAGCTCACAAACCGAGCTTTGCTGAAATGCATTTACCAATCCTGCTTTTTGTTTTTGCATAAAAGGGCTAATTAACTAAGTGCAAGTGCGTAGATATTATTATGCTTTAACTGATTTATTTTCTCTACAGGGTGGAGGAGAGCTTCAAGACGCTTTTTTGGTCCATTTTTGGTTTGTCGGAAGTCATCTCTGTTGTCCTCAAGTATGATCATAAATTCATTGAGAACATCGGCTATGTCTTGTATGGCGTTTACAACGTTACAATGGTGGTGGTCCTCCTCAACATGTTGATAGCAATGATCAACAGCTCATACCAGGAGATAGAGGTACACACAACTCATTCATTGTTCATCACGTAACCTGGATTTATTGTCAACAAATCAGTAAGGATTTGCTGTCGCCACCTCTGTGACACTTGGAGACTGAAGGGGTCAGTGAAAAGGCCACTGATCAATAAAAAGCAATAAAGACTGTTCAAGAATCTACATTCTTTATCTATGCACATAGGTAAAGAACCATATTGAAATATTTGCTTCATTTAGTATCTGGGTAATGCATTTGAAGAAATTATAGTTAGGTAGACGTATGGGTGAAAGCAGAGTATGTACCTCTTTAGTCAGTTCCATATGGGTCATATTACATATTGTTTTGTTTCATGTTTAACACACAAACCCTGCATACCCTGCAACCCTGTAGGTTCTTCTCTCAAGCTGAAAACACTCCACCTTGTGATGTCATATGGCAATACAGGAAGTGCTCTACTGTATTTTTAATCTCCATACACCTTCACTAGAATATTATTTGGATAATTTCAGCCCTGCATTTGCCAGTATCTGCTGGACAAAAGGTCAAAGGTAGCTGTTAACTTGAAAACTACCACGTAGTGACATCACAAGGTGGAACAGAGCATTTTGAGATTTGAAGATGTAAGACAGACTAATAATAAAAGGTTACTCAAGCATGTGTGAATGAAACAAAACACAACTCCGGATATGTTTTTGATGAGGTAACAACATTATAACATGGCGTAAAGCTCATAAGGGTAAATTTTGTATGATATAGGACCTTTAATACTATACCAAATAAAGAAGAACTCTCTACTAGTTTTTTCTTCTTTTATTTCTAATTTGAATCTCTGTGTTGGCTGCTGTCTACAGGAGGATGCTGATGTGGAGTGGAAGTTTGCCCGAGCAAAACTGTGGCTCTCGTATTTCGATGAGGGACGCACACTTCCTGCTCCATTCAATCTGGTCCCAAGTCCAAAGTCCTTCTACTACATGGCGCTCCGCATCAGGTCATGCCTCGTCCACATGTGTAAGGCCAATGGACATCACCGTAACGAGTTGGAGATGGGCATGCTCAACTCTCAGAACAAGGTCAGTGTCCAGCAAAGAAGAAGAGATAGTATTTTAGTAAAACTTTGGTAATACTTTATAATACTTAAACCTAATTAATCTTAAAAAAGCATGCAGAAAAACCGAATTCACATTAAATAAATAGTGTATTAAGAATAATTCAGACTTTATATCCTAATCCTATTTCTTAACCCTAACCCTCTTTCGTCATGCATAACTAAGGGTAATAAATTTGTGTTTTCCATCCATCCATTTTCTTCCGCTTATCCGGGGCCGGGTCACGGAGGCAACAGTCTTAAGCAGGGACTCCCAGAATTCCTTCACCCCGGACACTTCCACCAGCTCCTCTGAGGGGACCCCAAGGCGTTCCCAGGCCAGCCATGAGACATAGTCCCTCCAGTGTGTCCTGGGTCTTCCCCGGGGCCTCCTCCCAGTAGGACATGCCCAGAACACCCAAGGGAGGCGTTCAGGAGGCATCCGGAACAGATGTCTGAGCCATCTCAGCTGGCTCCTCTCGACGTGGAGGAGCAGCGGCTCTACTCTACTCAGAGCTCCTCCTGTCTGATTGAGCTCCTCACCCTATTTCTAAGGGAGCGCCCAGCCACTCTGCGGAGGAAACTCATTTCGTCTGCTTGTATCCGCGATCTTGTCCTTTCAGTCATTACCCAAAGCTCATGACCATAGGTGAGGGTAGGAACGTAGATTGACCGGTAAATCAAGAGCTTTGCCTTTCAGCTCAGCTCCCTCTTTACCACAACGGTCCGATACATCGACCACATCACTGCCGACGCTCCACCGATCTGCCTGTCAATCTCACGTTCCATCCTCCCCTCACTTGTGAACAAGAGATACTTGAACTCTTCCACTTGAGGCAGGGACTCTCCAGCCACCTGGAGAGGGCAAACCACCTTTTTCCGGTCAAGAACCATGGCTTTGGATTAGAGGAGCTGATCCTCATCCCAGTCGCTTTGCACTCTGCTGCAAACTGCCCCACTGCACGTTGAGGTCCCAGTCTGATGAAGCCATCAGGACAACATCATCTGCAAACAGCAGAGATGAGATCCTGTGGACCCCAAACCGGATCCCCTCCGGCCCCTGACTGCGCCTAGAAATACCATAAATACAATGAACAGAACCGGTGACAAAAGGCAGCCCTGGTGGAGTAAAACATGCACTGGAAACAGGTCCGACTTACTGCTGGCAATGCAAACACAGCTCCTGCTCCAGTCATATAGGGACCGAAAAGCCCTTAGCAAAGAGCCCCGGACCCCATACTCCCAGAGAACTTCCCACAGGACTCCACGAGGGACACAGTCGATTGCCTTCTCCAGATCCACAAAACACATGTGGACTGGTTGGGCAAACTCCCATGAACCCTCAAGCACCCGATGGAGAGTATAGAGCTGGTCCAGTGGTCTGCAGCTGGGACGAAAACCACACTGCGCCTCCTGAATCTGAGGTTTGACCATTGGTCGGATTCTCCTCTCCAGTACTCTGGAATAGACCTGAGGAGTGTGATCTCCCTGTAGTTGGAACACACCTTTCGGTCCATCTTAAACAGAGGGACCACCACCCCAGTGTGCCAGTCCAGAGGTACTGTCCCCGACTGCCATGCTATGTTGCAGAGACGTGTCAGCAAAAACAGCCCCACAACAGGGTCTCATCCACCCCCAGAGCCCTGCTACCGAGGAGCTTGCCAGCCACCTCAATGACTTCAGCCTGAGTGATGGACGAGTCTGCCTCTGAGTCCCCAGCCTCTGCTTCCTCCTCAGAAGACGTGACGTTGGGATTGAGGAGATCCTCAAAGTATATCTTCCACCGTCTGACAACATCCCCAGTCGAGGTCAACAGCTCTCCACCCGCACTGTAAACAGTATTGGTGAAGCACTGCTTCCCCCTCCTGAGGTGTCAAACGGTTTGTCAGAATTTCTTTGAGGCCGTCTGATAGTCCTCTTCCATGGCCTCCATGGAGTTTTTGCCTCTGCGACCGCCCTATCTGCAGCACGCTTGACCCTCCAGTACCTGTCAGCTGTCTCAGGAGTCCCATGAGCCAACAAGGCCCGATAAGACTCCTTCTTCAGCCTGACAGCATCCCTTACTTCCGGTGTCCACCACTGGGTTTGGGGGATTGCCACCACGACCACTAACTTTACGACCACAGTTACGAGCAGCCACATCGACAATAGAGGCTGAGAACAAAGCCCTCTCAGACTCCATGTCCCCAGCCTCCCCGGAATCTGGGAGAAGCTCTCCCGGAGGTGTGAGCTGAAGGCCCCCCTGATAGAGGGCTCTGCCAGACGTTCCCAACAGACCTTCACTATACGCCTGGGTCTGCCAGGTCTTTCCGGCTTCCTCCGCCGCCAGTGGACTCAACTCACAACCAGGTGGTGATCAGTTGACAGCTCTGCCCCTCTCTTCACCCGAGTGTTCAAGACATGCGGCCGGAGGTCAGATGACACGACAACAAAGTCGATCATCGACCTCCAGCCTAGGGTGTCCTGGTGCCAAGTGTACTTATGAATACCCTTGTGCTCGAACATGGTGTTTGTTATGGACAAACCGTGGCTAGCACGGAAGTCCAGTAACAGGACACTGCTTGGGTTGAGATCAGGGAGGCCCTTCCTCCCAATCACCCCTCTCCAGGTGTCAATGTCGTTGCCCACGTGGGCATTGAAGTCCCCCAGTAGAACAATGGAGTCCCCGGTTGGTGCACTGTCCAGTATCCCTCCCAGAGACTCCAAGAAGGCCGGGTACGCTGCACTGCTGTTCGGCCTGTAGGCAGACACAACAGTGAGAGACCTGTCCCCGGCCCGAAGGCGCAGGGACGTGACCCTCTCGTTCACTCCAACATAGGCCGGCTAAGCTGTGGGGCAATGAGCAGGCCCACACCTGCCCGCTGCTGCTCCTCGTGGTCATCACCAGAGAAATGGAGAGTCCAGCCCCCCTCAAGGAGTTGGACGCACAGCTTGGGCTCTGGAGGCCAACTAGATCTAGTCGGTAACGCTCAACCTCCCACACAAGCTCGGGCTCTTTCCCCCCCAGCGAGGTGACATTCCATGTCCCCAGAGCTAGTCTCCATGTCCGGAGAGCCGGTCATCGAAGCCCCTGCCTTCGACTGCCGCCCAGATCTCCTTGCACCGGCTCCCTGTTGATCCTCCTGCGGGTGGTGGGTCCACGGGAGGACAGCCCCACGTCGCTCCTTCGGGCTGCTCTCGGCCGGGCCCCATGGGGGAAGGTCCGGCCACCAGACGCTCGTGGTTGAGCACTCACTCCAGGCCTGGCTCCAGGGTGGCGCCCCGGTAACGCCAATCCGGGCGACGTAACTGGCCTTGCTGGGCTTCTGAACCGCACTTAGTCTGACCCGTCCCCCAGGACCTGTTTGCCTTGGGTGACCCTACCAGGGGCATGAAGCCCCCGACAATATAGCTCCCGGGATCATTCAGGCACTCTAACCCCTCCATCATGTTAAGGTGGCGGTTCACGGAGGGGTAATTTGTGTTTTTATTTTTTATTTATTTTTAACAAATTGTACTTTCTGGTCTGGTTACATTTTATAAACAAAATATTATTGCTAAAGAAAATCATTTTTGATTAAGATGAAAGTCAGACATGTCAGATATAGTAGAAGTAGTACTTTGTAATCTGAACATTTCAGGGTTAATGTGTATTATACTTTATTGTTTAATTTAATTTTCCTTTGGCATAAAAACTGTTTAATTTAGTTGAGAGAGACTGAGACAACAAGATGGTTCTGCAGTGCTGCCATGTATTCTGTTCAACATTATATTACTTTTATTTTACTTTCAGGTAGAGTATTTATTAGATCTCGAGGATTTGACCTTTAAAAAGACAAAAAGATATCTTTTTATCTTTAAAAAGATAAAATAAATCTTGTAACTGTACCCTGAAATGAATTACAAGTCTCATCTGACCAGGTCTAACTATGTTAAACTACTTTACCCAAACTTTTAAGCATTGCATTTTAAGACTACTTCAAGTTTATTGTACTTTATATCCCTGGACATGCTCACCAATCCTTCTGGAACATTAGGATTCAGTTAGTTAATTCCATCACATTCCTCTTCTTGAAAATTGTCCATCAAAACAAAGTCAATATAATGAAAAGAAATCGTTGCGTGAAGAAAATTGCATAGGCCATTTACCAGTGAATCGATGTGTGTGCCGACCCTGTCTATGAGCGTTTCCTCTTGGTTCAAATGCCTGGCCTCAGCACCTCTGTTCAGCTATTAGTCAGGCCATTCAAGCTTCCTGCATCTCTTCAAATCTTCCCCCATCTTTCTGGACTAGGACAAAGTGGGCTACACCCAGCTGCCTCTGTGAGCTCTTAAAGTTCTCCGCTCGGACCTGACAGACTAAATGCAGCTGCAAAAACTACTAAACAATCAATACAAATGTCATCAACCACAGTATGGCTCCAGGAATGTCAAGTGGGATAGCATAGGTTTTCTTCTCTTGTGCTGTAAGTGTTCACAGCTTTTATGAGTAAATGAAATGAGTCCCTTTTCACATTTTGGATCATGAAAAGGATGAGAACCAGCATAGAGGTTACATCAGGCTCTATATTAAAAGATGTACCACAGTTATAAAATGTTGCTGTATAAAATTCAATCTGTAGATGCAATTTGGTGGGAGCCAGACTATTTAGTCTGAACAAATGAGTGTAGGGTGCTTTAATATTATACAATATGCAGAGAACTTGTAGTGCAGATGATGAGGCAGTCCACATTGTGCTTTTATGCCACTTTTTGTTAAAGGCATTAGCCCATACAACACATTATACCACCTAAATGAACAACTCTATGATACATGTCCATGCACAACACAATAGTAGGCAAATTTATCAGTCAAGACTTTCATGCTAAAAGTAACTGTACCCAATTTTTCTCATGCAGTAAAGTACAATTGTTTTTTGCCCCCATACTGTGTATTGTAAAAACTGCTCTTAGTAACCAAATCTGACCACATTGTGATGTCTGTTTAAAAGACACACACACACAAAGGCATTACTAAAACTTAATATTATTTTTGGGTGGCGTTAAATAAGAATGCTTTTTTTTTTTTTTTTTTTTTTTTTTTTTTTTTAAATATAGCAGCTTCTTGAATATGGCCACACTTTATTCAAAACTCATTTTGACATGGGAGTGTCATAACAACATAGAGGCTACAAAGCAAGGCTATTGCAGGTCATTGGCAAATACTCAGAGATCATTCACTGACAGGAGTTAATTGAGATTCTTATCCTTTGACCTCTTTCTCAGATTAAAATAGACCTTAATTTTGAACTTTAAATTTAAACACTGTCTTTATTAGAAAAAATGTAAAAGCCTAAAGTGCTTAGGAAGTGTATGTCGAGCAGTTCTTCCGTTTTGATGCTATTTAGTGTTTGAAATTGAAGAAAAAACAAGATGGACAAAAAAATAAAAACAGTTCTTATTACATTTGACCATTTCTTTTTGATGGTTTTAAAACATAGCTTGTTGGGTTGTATTTAAACCTAGATGTTGAACCCAAACAGCCTTCCTCAGGTACTATAGTCTTGCAGTTAAATAGTTGTGGAGGTTCAATGGGCCGTGAAATGTGAAATTAACCTGCATCTCATGTTCGTGACAGGACGAGCGCTTCAGGACCTACCCTCGGCCAGAGGAGTTTATGCCCCGAAAAACTCGAAAACACCCCACAAGATACCAGGTAAGTGAGGCACTAAGTGGTCAGAACAAATGAGATGAAAGACAGGGGAGAATATTCACAGTGAAGTTCGGAGAATCAAACCAACACGTGCACTAATAGGAGCTGAGAGTTGTGAAGGTTTAAGTCTGATTGGGGCTGACGGGGGTAGAGAGAATGGGGCTGAAGAGGCCTGGAAAAGACCTAGATACAATATGACGCTTTCAACAGAATTAATTTAATGATGGACGAGCACTCTAGACTTGACAAATGGTGGATTGACTACATATTACACTTCTTGTATGGTTAGTTTTACTTCGTACCGCATGGATTTTTCATATTCTGTGATAATAATGGAAAAGTAATAATTGCAGGATTAAATGCCCCATTTTGTCATGTTCCAGTAAAACTTTTAAGATGAGCTTTTTCATATATTTCATTTTTTTATTGTTATTATATGTTATTGTTATAATGATAATTGTGTACTATAGCATACAGAATGCTTTATTTTACTAAATTAACACTGAGCAACACAAACCAAGAAAAACATTATACTGAATGAATGAAAATCTATTGAAAATATATATATACATATTGTTTAGATGTCAATAAATAATGAAGTACCCCTCTATTATTATTGTCTGTTGTCTATGTGTGTTTTTTTTTTTTTTTTCTAAACAAAAGCAAGTATGCAAGAGCACATTGTCTTTAAGGTGGAAAAGACGAGCTGTGTCCTTTTTAGTTGCCTTTCACTGTTGTCCTGGGGGAAATCTAAGCCCCTCCAAGTTCTTTGTGCTCCCATGTTCATAAATCCTCCACACAAATACACACGTACCACTGTGGCTCGCTATAACCCCAGTGACATTCAGCTGCCTGTTGATTAGGCATTTGTATGTGCGCTGACAGCTATCGAGCAGAGAGCGGCCGAAAGCAGGGATTGACGGCTTGCACTTCTGAGGACATCCCTGTTGTCCACTGATCAATACTCTGCAGAATACATTACATGGCTCCACACACAGAAACATGCTTGAAATGTCTGAAGAAATGTCATATAGTCTTAAAGAGTGAGGTTATTGGACATTGTGCTTTGTGCCTAATTCTTTCCTGTGCTGTTTTATTCTCTTGCAGAAGATCATGAAGAGGCTGATTAAACGCTACGTCCTGAAGGCACAAGTGGACAGAGAGAGTGACGAAGTTAATGAAGGTACAAAATTCCAGCAGTATTATTAGCTCGGGGCTAGTGCTGTACAGTATGTGGGAGTTAATGCTAAAACGTCTGTTTCTGGTACATTTATGCCAGCGGTTGACCTGCTGAACTGTGCATGCCAGAATGCATGTCTTACACATGTTTAGGAATATTTATTATGCTATATGATAAGGATATGTTTTGGTGAAAGCAAACAATACTGTCCAACATTACAAACACTGTAGAAATATGACCTGGTTTCACTGGGAGACTTTAATTCATTTAATGACTTGTAATAATTTTGTTAGTCTTATGAACCCCATTTTAATTAGTATTTAGAAATTTCAGTAATGCAGCTTTTGTAAATTTTTGTGACTATTGTGCTTGTATTTTGAAATACTTTATTCACCTGTTTTTTATTATGGGAAAGACCAAGGTTAAAGGTGCACTGCGTAACTTCTCTAGTGGAGAGTCCGTCAAATGCTTTTTTCCACGGAGATGTTATTGCCTTGTGTGGAATCTATAATCATGGAGACCAAACAGACCAAGTTACAGGTCAGATCTGTGAACAGGCAACCCCGCTCACAGTCAGAATACAAGTTTTTCTAGGTGTTTTTGAGCTATAAAACCACCTGTAATTGAATAAATGTAAAGCAGAGCTGTTTAATGTCATACTGTGGAACATTCCAGGCAGAGCAATGACATATCCATAGAAACAGGCAGACGAAGGAACCCCAACCAAAAGTTTAATATAATGCACTTTTAAACCTGCTTATGTTATTTAAAAAGTGATACTGTCTACCTTTGATCTCTTTAGATAAATCAAAAGTAATTCAGATAGCGATTTGACATTGTTTTTGTACACTTTTAATCCTTTCTGATGTGTGGTCCAATTATCCAGGTTTGGGACTGACAGAGCCCATGGTTTGTGACCCCATGTGGCTGGATGACTCCTCTAACAATGATATATTGTTGTTTTTTTCTTTCTGTGTCGCAGGCGAGTTGAAAGAGATCAAGCAGGACATCTCCAGTCTGCGTTACGAGCTTCTGGAAGAGAAATCCCAGGCCGCTGGAGAACTGGCTTTGCTTATTCAGCAACTGGGCGACAAGTTTGGCAAAAACACCATGAGACATTAACGGTACTGCAGCAAAAGTAAGAGAAGGGTGAGACTGAGACAGGAGTTAATGAGTAGTAAGAGCACAGATGAAGAAAATGACAACTCTGAGAGAACATTTTGTCAAGGCAAAAAACTTAGACTTATGTATATGCAAAGAGCAATTATAATGAATAAGAAAAGTTAGCGTCGAGAGGTCACACATACTCATGCTGGGAAGAGCCGGATGACAGGTGAATTTGAATTAAAGCCATCTTCAGGGACAGATGGGGAGAGGGGGATTCTGGGTAAAA
Source organism: Taenioides sp. WSHXM2023 (assembly GCA_029959045.1). Taxonomy (NCBI): domain Eukaryota; kingdom Metazoa; phylum Chordata; class Actinopteri; order Gobiiformes; family Gobiidae; genus Taenioides; species Taenioides sp. WSHXM2023. Next base: position 20,126,234 of record CM057100.1, on the reverse strand, counting down.
TGATACAGTGCATGAGGTATTGTGGGCCTACACATACGAGTGCACAGAGGAAGACTTTGACAGACTTGAGGGGTAAATATATGGGAAAAATAGATTTAGGAGGGAAAAAAGTGCCACTTCTCTTCACAATTGTATACTTTGCTTTAAATGTTGTTATGTGTTCTTCTGCTTGTCACCATACTCCACAACCCTTTGTACACCAGGCAATCTAATTAACCCATTCCTATATATGTTTATTGTTAAGACCTTAGAGTTGTTTAAAATGGGAAAACACATCTTTCATTTGATGATTTTTTGTTATTTTTTCAGTTTAAATCATAATATCTTTTTTATTTTGTAATTTGTGCAAATATGGCCAAGTCAAAGGGGTAATTAACCTGACTGATGTGTCTATTAAAGTGCCATTCAAAATAACACATGGTCTTGTGTAGCAGAGGTAAACAATTCGTACAATATACTCAAAAACATTGTTAGATGGAAACAGATCATCACAGTCTCAATAATGACTCATCTTTTTTGCCATAAAGTATTTGGGATTCATTGAAGATAATTATATGGTTTTGGATACAGGCTAAGGGCAAAACATATCATCCACAACTAATCTAGATTTACATTCTTTAGTTCCAGTTTTATTTTAGATGTTTAAAATGAACCAAATGCTTACCCAACCATTATTTTAATTTAGTGACTTATGCAATATTTATACTGTGCTAGAGTGATGCATAAATCATCATTGACTTTTAGATAATACTACTACAGGGTTTTCCAGGTTAAACTATTTTGATATGCTTCAAGTGTTAGTATTCTCTTGGATGTAGAGTTTATTCTATAGAAACAATCTCCAGCACCTTCACTCTGTGTATTTGAACTTGTCATTAAAAGAGACTGTGTGAGTTATCTTATAAGACAATGGTATAAATTATTTATTCAAAGGATAGTCCCAGGTTTATTTGATTAAGGCTTGTGAATTCATGTATTGTTTTTATATCTCAGATCTCTAGAGCAGCTCACGATTTCATTAGTTTGTGTGTAGCCCACTTTTCTGTCACAAAGACAAATCTCAACTGTATTTTTAATGGTCACTAAATCACAGAATAAAGCTAAATCTTGTATTGTATATTGTCATGTTTCCCTTATTAAAAGAGCTCAAGCTCATTCATTACAACATATTTTGACATGAAAAGTGAATAGATGAAAGTAAATTACCTTACCTTATTAATGTTGGTTGTAATCTTGTTATTATTTGCCATGTTTGTATTTAGTTATATTTAATAGATATGGCTACCAGGGCTGCCTTTTGTCACCAGTTATGTTCATTGTATTTATGGACAGAATTTCTAGGTGCAGTCAGGGGCCTGAGGGGATCCGGTTTGGGGTCCACAGGATCTCATCACTGCTGTTTGCAGATGATGTTGTCCTGATGGCTTCATCGGACCCGGACCTCCAACGTGCACTGGGGCGGTTTGCAGCAGAGTGTGAAGCGGCTGGGATGAGGATCAGCCCCTCCAAATCCGAGGCCATGGTTCTTGACTGGAAAAAGGTGGCTTGCCCTCTTCAGGTGGGTGGCGAGTCCTTGCCTCAAGTGGAGGAGTTCAAGTATCTCAGGGTCTTGTTCACGAGTGAGGGGAGGATGGAGCGTGAGATTGACAGGCAGATCGGTGCAGCGTCGGCAGTGATGTGGTCGCTGTATCAGACCATTGTGGTGAAGAAGGAGCTGAGCCGAAAGGCAAAGCTCTCAATTTATGGATCAGTCTACGTTCCTACCCTCATCTGTGGTCATGAGCTTTGGGTAATGACTGAAAGGACAAGATCGCGGATACAAGCGGCCGAAATGAGTTTCCTCCGCAGAGTGGCTGGGTGCTCCCTTAGAGATAGGGTGAGGAGCTCAGTCACACGGGAGGAGCTTGGAGTAGACCCGCTGCTTCTCTACGTTGAGAGGAGCCAGCTGAGGTGCCTCAGACATCTATTCCTGCTGGACATCTCCCTGGGGAAGTGTTCCGGGCATGTCCCACCGGGAGGAGGCCTGGGGCTCTTGGCTGGCCTAGGAACACCTTGAGGTCCCACTAGAGGAGGTGGAGGAAGTGTCTGAGGTGAGGGAAGTCTGGGAGTCCCTGCTTAGACTGCTGTCCCTGCAACCCGGCCCTGGATAAGTGGAAGAAAATGGAGGGATGTATTTTTTAGAGCCAAGGTTTTGGTTTTATCATGAGTTAGCTTTATACTGTCTATCTGAGCTGAAATTTACACTGTGTTTTCTGTTCAGTAAAACATACATATACTCTGTAAATATATTTTCTATCGTGCAGACCATAATGAATAATATTTATTCTGAGCTAAGGGTTGTATCACACAAAGCTCTGATGATTATATTATACATTGTGGCTGAACTCCCCTTGGAGTCTAAAGTCTAAGTATGAAAAATTAGTGTAGAGCAGCTGAGTCATGCCCCTGTGACTACAACACTGTTTTACATCACATATTTTAAATCTTTACGAGCACTAGAATTCCTGCATTGTTTCAGCTTGTCAAACATAAGCATAAACTTCCTTTTACTGTACAGTGTGCCATTTCTTTTGGGTTTGTCACTAAACTGGACGTAAATGGGTAAGATTACTGATGGCAAAGCAGAACATACCAACTATCTCACACAGCAGTGGTGTCTTAAATGTGTGTCATCATTTAACTCACTTTAAGTCAAATAAAATACTTACAAGAAAGTAAGTAACTTTCTACTGCACATAAAATTGCTGTCAGATTGTATTTTGGTAAACCTGGTAATAACTGCTGTCTAAATAGTAGCGCTCTTGTTAAATGCTAACTGAAAAATAGATTTAGCAGTTAGAGCTCCCTCTATTACAATTTAATGAGGAGAAACAGCAGCCATTTTAATTAACGGCCAGGAAGACAGCATGTAGCCTTATCTGATTGCGCTGTGGTATAATGATTCAGCCATTATGATGTGTTGTACAAAACTTTATATTCAAGAGACTGTCTCCACTACTTTCTGCCATAACTATAGTCATACTAATATAGTTATTGGACTAACTGCGCCTGTCCATATCTGTCCGTCTGCTTCTAACTGTTGCCATCATTGCCAAGTGCTCAGAACAGTCCAGTGAGACACATATGCCAAATCACTGTCCCGGGAATGAGTGGCTTTTTGTTAAGAATATAAAATATTCTTTGCAGGACATAAATAGCCACCATAAACCTGGACTGGACTCTGTATCTCCATAGCAACAAGTCAGACAGACTGGACCGTTCCTCCAGATCTGGCTCTCTCCTCTTAGATGGCTCTCTCCTCTCTCACTTCAGACTTAAGTTTAGTCTAACAGTATTATTTAAGGAGACAAAGTTGATGGATTATCAGATAAAAGAAAAATTATATTTAAATTAAATGTTCTAAATGTCCACTGTGTGTTTTGGTCATATTAGAAGAAAAAACAAAATGAAGACAAGGCCTAACCTGGGCTCAGTTGATTTTATTTATAGACAGGGACAGTGCCCATTATGCATTAACCTTGACAGAAGAGATGCATTATACAAGGTTGTAGCACTAGTGCTTATTTCCACCGCTAGTTCTCGGCTTCAAACAAAACAGAACAAAAACCAGCCCTGAATCAAACTGTCTTGTCAGTGCAATTTTATATTAATTTTATCCATACATTTTCCCAGGCCAAACCAATAAATGCCTAAAGTTTCCCAGTATCAAAGCATTCTGTACATGCATAGTGGTATTTTAAATCATACTTCTCTATATTCTCCAATGCTGCTTGTCTGCATCCATTTTTGACAAGATACCTCCTCTGTGTAATGTTACCCAAAGGCCTCAGACAAGAACATGTCCAAGTCCTATTTCTCTCATTTCCACTATATTCAACATGCTTCCTTCTGACAGCGACATTTTTTCTCTAGCAGAACATCCAGTGACCTTGCCTCTCAAACACATGGATTTCGGGACTCAGAGCTTGGAGATTAAAGCCCCCTCTCTCCTTCCTCTGCCTCACGCTGCCTGGAAGCCACCCCCGAGAGACCGACTTAAGAGGAAATATGTTTTTATAAACAAACAGACAACAGCTTACTCCAACTTTCATATTTGTAGAAGCTCAAAAATAAGTAGGAGGGCTTGAACGCGTGAACAGTCACACACCAGTCTCTGTAGTGAATGTATTACACAAACAAATATCGTGTAGTACTGAAACATGGTGGGCCAACTGTGGATTGTCACTCAAACAATCATTCTAACACTTGAGTCATGGAGACACGCCCCTGAACCATGGCATCCATCAGCCTTTAAGCCATGAGACTTTCTCATCAGAAGATCTCATTAGAGAAGAGTGCCTCTGGGGACACCATCAGGACTGAGCCTTTAAACAAACCAAAGCACAATCGCAACAAATAAAGCTGTTAGAATCTCACAGCCGTGGCCATTTATCACTGAAGCGATTAACTGTAATACAACTGTAAGTGTACTACACCAGTTGATCCTATCACTTTGTTTCTTGAGTTCTTTGAGGTTTGGGTTGAATGTAAGAAATTATCCTTTTCCATCCACCATTTTTGTGCTACTGAAGATGGAATTGATTTATTATAATATTCATTCATTCATTCAAGATCATCAGTTAGGAAAATGTTAGTTGCATCCAAAACCTTGCCAAAAATTGTAAACAGTTCATACAAAAAAAAAAAAAATTATATATATATATATATATATATATATAAAATTCTGAGAGGCATCTACGTTTAGTTTGTAGAATTTAAATAATTATCATTTATTAATAGACATTAGGCATTAGCAAACTACTAGACAATTGCCACAAATAAAGTTGTCACACTCTCTCAGCCATGGGCATTTATTACCAAAACCTCAGCTATAAGAGTCCCCACATGAATGATTTGTCTTTTCCTCCAAAATGACAGCCAGTAAAAACAGATCACTAATCTATAACACTTTATTACGGGCAAAAAGCCAATATCTCATTTTTGGAGCAGTCACAGAGAGCTGATGGAGTAACCGAAAAAGGAACAATCCAAACTACAGAAAGGTTCGTCGAGTGTTTACCGATTCTTCAAATCCGGGGCAGAGCGGAGTGGAGATGGATGGAGGGATTGATATGACAAGTCCCTGACAGGCCCTGCAGGTGGCTCCAGCAGCTCTCCAGGCACATAAAGCTGCCACACTGAGGAATGAGCCGGTACACAGCCACCAGCAAACTCATAATTGCAACTGCAGTGAGAGAGAACGCAGTGCACCAGCCACAAGCATCTGTCATGTATCCTATGTAACTCACCACATGATTGCAGCAGTGCATATTCTATTCAAAATAATATAATGTTATATTAATATCTACTACTATAATGTTCATTACAATAAACAACCAGCAAATTCTCTGGATTTACCAAAAGTACCATTGACTTCTTTCACCATTTCTTTAAAGGGGACATATTTTGTTTTTAACCTTGTTATAATAGTGTTCCTCATCATTAACTTTTACAGAGTTGTATTTTTTATTTTTATATTTTTATGCATGTTTGAGTAATGCTGCATTGCCTTGCATATGAGACTTGAGTGCTTGGAAAATGTCTGTGTATCCTTGATCTCGGTTGACTGTTCTTAATGTACTTATTGTACTACAAAAAAAAAAAAGTTAGTTTGAATAGGAAGTCAATGGACCTGTTTCCACATTTAACTATTTTAGATCAATATGGCTGTTTTAAATTATTGTAGAATAATGATCTACATGTGATACAGTCTAATACTAAATAATGCACCAAGATCTGTATTCTTTAACTTGTCTGTTGAATAGGACATCACGTCATGAGTAAACACCATTTTAACCTTTGTTAAATACATACATACATACATACATGTACTAGTATGCTTTTGTCAGATCCAACACATTAACTTTAAGGACAGGGCTTCAAACAGATTGTACTGGTGCCAGAGAAAATATGGTTGCCAGATCTTCATTTACCATTTGCATACGTAGATCAAGTTAATAATAATAAATGTATGGTTTTGATGTACACAGTAGCAAATATCTGGAGCCTCATTTATTCAGTACAGTCATTTATAATCAGCTCACATATCAATCATTTGTCAAAAATAGAATCATTTTATGCCAGTGTTTCCACCATTTTAATCAGATCAGATCCCCCTCATCGCCCCTCAAAGTTTCTTCCTGTTTTAAAGTCCATCTGTGTATTTGTGGGAAGTGGTGGATAATGAATCTGGAATGATGGACTAGACGTGGCTCAACATTTGTGCATTTGTTAAATTACAAACATTGGCTACATCTTTCTCAAGAGGCACTTGGGCCAGAAAAGAGAAGAAGTGAGACACACAGGAAGTTATGTTTATAAGAAAGAGCACCTCGCAATATACAGCAGTTTCCCTAGTTTATTTATGTACCTACAACATAGTTTCCCTTTTATGGACGAGCCATAGCACTTAAACAGACATGAATCTTGCCAAACACAGTGGCTTTACGATTTCACCTCAACACTAGCGTTATTATCTATGTATAGTTTCAATTTGTATATTTATAGCCTCAGTCAGTGAAACCGTGTGCAATGGTCTATGTCCAACATCACTTGAGAGATGAGAAGATTTTGATACATTTTAGGCTAGCGCACTTATGGTAGACGGAAAATATTTATTTTTGGAGGTTCCAGACCACTTGGTGTAACTTTGATGAAACTACACTGTCTTGGCAAAAGGAAAACAGTTTTTAAGATATTAGGCTAATCATTGATCAAAAGTTAAGTTCAGTTTGTTTAGGCATGTATTGAATAGCAACAACGTAGTGTATTTCAATATTTGATTTGACACATCTGATCCCTTAGAAATAACTGTATTATGACATCGCTACAAGTACTCACTGTATGTTTGTGTGTTTGTTTAGTACCCAGTTCCAAGTTCAGTGTCATCTGTTGTTTGTTCTTGCTTTTCTGTAAGCCTTGTTTCAGACCTCATGTGCAAGCCGTACACAGACACATACCTGATGCTACAATTAGTCCTCTCTTAGCTGCAGACACGGGAGTTCTGTTTGTTGACCTGTTTGTTCATTGTCCCTGACTATCTCCTTGTGCCCTTGTCTCCTTCACTAGCTCCTTGCGTCCTTGACTTTTTCACTAGCTCATTGTGCTCTTGCCTTTTTCACTAATTCCTTGTGCCCTTGCCCCCTTCACTAGCTCCTTGTGGTCTTGCTTTGTCCCATGTGCCTCCATTCTGACTTTGTGGTGTGTGTCGTGTCTGTGTCTGCTCTGCTGCCTGACTACTGGACCAAGGATTCCTCCTGAAGCCCTCCTCACACATTCTTGTTTACTTTTGCTGCTGTAACTTTCATTAATCCTGAACAAAGCCCCCAAATGACTCCCATTTTGTAATTCAGATGGAACAGAGGCATTGGAGAGTGGAGCTGAGGTTTCCCACTCACGGGTTTATTGTCCTGCGGCGGCAGTGCTCATTGCCCCTCCAGACTGCACTGCTTTAGTCTGATTTATTTACTACATGTAGAACTAAGAGGGCACTTGACCTGAACAGAGTTCAGAGTCAAAGTTATATGAATGTAACATAAAAAATACATTTATGTACAGTCATATAGGGATCAAGAATGCATCTTGCAGCACTGCAAAAGCACAAACAAAACCGACTGAATACAATTGAATACCTGCTTTTGTATTTGAATATAAGTGCCAAAGTCTTGATTTACAGTGTGAATATTATGAATGCTGTCATAAAAATATTAGGGATGCACCGAAACAATACTGGTATCAGATATCTGTGCCAATATTTAACATTTTGATGGATTGGATATCAGTTCCATGATAGCGATTCAGTCAATGTCTTATTTTGGTCTATAAACTGGTGTGTGGCCCAAACACCTCACAATATTTTTCAGAGTTGTTCTCTAGTTACTTTAAATGATAAATAACAGTTAGAAAACTCATTTGGAAAATAGTTTACTTTACGCTGTTTGTGTTTAAAGGAAATAAATTACCGTATATTTTCAGTCTTATATATAATGTATATACAAAATGATACTTCTATGTTTTTCCCTTTCTTAAAATTAAATATCCACTATTTTTAGCCCTCCCGCGATAACTAAGCAGCTGATGCAAAGAAAACCTACTGTATGTCAGTGGAAAAATGCAAATGCATTATTTTTGTACCATTTTTTGTCAATCATCATAGTGTGGAGTACGTACCTCAGCTTTAAAAACCTTTCCTTGAGATGAATAGACGCATTTGGTGCTCTGGCGAGATAATCAAGTGACTAATTGTAGAGTGTCTGATTTTTGCCAATGGGGGCGTTTGATGCGCTGGCAGGAAGAAATCCTGTTTTGCTGCTTGTTTTTTTCTGAGGAGGTTAAAGAGGAGACAGATTGAAGAAAATGAACACAATTACAGCAAATAAGAGGGCAGGGGCATTACCATGTCACATTTTGTTTGTTTAAAACTGTGCCTGTAATCAATCAGACAGAAAATGGCTCTGTATTGACATGAAAGAGAACAAAGTCTGGGCGTTTTGTGTAATCCCCCATGACGTGAGCACAGTATAATACATTCTGGGCTATTAGCATTTTAATCATTACTATACTTTCTTAGGATCTCAGAGCTATAAAAAGAACCAACTATTATTGTCAAATAACGATTCCTAAAACTTTTTACTCCTGAATATTTATAATGACTGCTGTGCACAGACTAATTATGTTTAAATTTAAATATAAATATATTTAAAAATCAAGTGTAAGAATAAAGGGAATGCATCCTCAAACTGAAAGATTAAAGGGCCCATATTACGCTATTTTTGATCTATGTTATAATGTTGTTTCCTCATCATAAACATACTAATTGTATTTATTTATTTTGTTTCATTCACACATGTTTAACACACAAACACTCCATACTGATCCTGAGTTCTTCTCTCAAACAGTTTGTGAGGTTATGTGGTAATACAAGAAGTACTCCACTGTGTTTTTAAACACAATCACTAGAATCATTTGGATAACTTCAGATTTTTCTTAACTGAACAAAAGGTAGATGTATTTTGAGCTTTCGAGATGTTGACATACTAATAATGCAGCATCACTAGAGCTTGTGAATAAAGCAAAACACAACTTTGAGATGTAACAGATGTAACAATGCATCATCAGTCTCCACTGTCAACATCTTCTGACTTCTGTAACCAACTAAGTCCTCCACAATTTGTTCATCTGTACGCTCCAACCTCAATGTGTTCTTACCTCCATGCCACAGTCCAAACCACACACACTTGTTTCACTTTGACATGAAGCAACTATTGACCTAAGCAGAAAAACGTGTTTATTATTAAGACAAATTGATCCTTAATAGATATGATTTGCAGCAACATTAGTCACATTGAGAGATCCATACAAAATGACATAGTTCCTCATTGGCTTTGAGAGTCTATGGCATTTGCTGTGAACAATTCCAGAAACACAATATTACTTCTACTATACACTAACCAAATACTTTAATTTTATATGTTACTTACTTTATACATGTACTACATTCTTTTCCTTTGTTAAATAAAATATAAGTTTACTGTATGTTTTCTGTAAATACATTTTTTACAATATTTCCAGCTGCCTTCTGAATTTACAGTACTGCACTTGACAACCCAGTTTTAAAATCCTGGATGTAACAGCAGTATTTTGCACATTTTTGTTGGTTTCATGTAAGTGTGCAAAGAGTTTTGTGTCAATTTACAGTTTGTGTGAGCAGACAATATAAACCCAATGCTCTTGTCTTTGTAATTTGCTTGTTCCACATCAAACAATTTAAAAGCCTGCCTGCTCCTTACATAGAATAACACAATATAACTCGCAAAGGAAGTCCAAAAAACTTGTTTATCTTTTTGGAGTTCTTCATGGATGAGCTGTCTTTTCCATATAACGGATTAAAAACAGAACAAGTTGGTGGCGACTGAAGCAGGGAGAGGACAGTAAATGGAAATCACTGTGAAATGAGCAAAAGATGAAGTGCTCTGTGGCTTGTATGTTTCACATGGAGAGCAGATAGATTTAGCGAGGAGCCCTTTGTTTTTGTGTGACATGTGGCATGGCATAGTCAATGAATGGGGCTGTTCACATGCTATGAGGTCTCTAAAGAAGCTTACAGCAGCTGGGAATTACTAGTCAACATTCTTAATCAAAATTCCATTGTCAGAGGTTACAGATAAAAGGTTTAACCTGATCTTGTTAGATAATAACAGACCAGTGCTAAATGAACCATCACTTCAAAAAGCATCAACGTCAAAGTTATGCCTAATATTAAAACAAATTATGTTGAATATTGGGACGAGCATTTCTATAAATGTGAATTATGTAACTTTTCTCATGAAGAGTCTGTCACATACTTTTTTTCTGTGGATATGTCATTGTTCTTCCTGGAATGTTCCACAGCATGGCATTAAACAGTTCTAGCTTACATTTATTCAATTACAGGTGGTTTTACCGCTCAAAAATACCTAGAAACACAGTATTCTGACTGTGAGCGGGGTCACCTACCCAGAGATCTGACCTGTAACTTGGTCTGGTTTGGTCTCCGTGAAGATAGAAAGGTTTAATACCATACTGTGAAACATTCCAGACAAATCAATAACATATCCATGAAGACAAGCATTTGACAGACCCTGCACCAGAAAAGTTACACAAGGCAACCTTTAAGTTGTGTTCACATGATATCACAACATTCTAAAGTGCCCATAGTCTAAAACTGAGGTGGAGGGAAGGTCAGACTTCTGTGGTATAGAATGTGTCTTTTCACTGACAAACTGCAGGTGTTTTGGTATGGTTTATGGTTAATTTGTCTATAATAATTGGGCTTTACATGAAACTGATACAACTATGTTAGCAAAAACAAACTAATAACTTTTCTGTAACAGATTCCAAAAGTGAAAGGAAATCACTGAAAATTATTGGAGAAAAGTATGATGATTCAAGATTGGAGTCCAAAAATATTGCAATACTCATCCAGCAATGTGGGTAACTATAGCCAAACACTTGTCGATGTATTCTCGCATTTCTTGCATGAAAGAAATATTCAAACCGCAACAATAAACACTGATGTTAAGTAATCACAGTTGTGTCTCCTTGTGTAGACACAGACTCAACAATAAACACAGTCCATTGTAATCCTCTATTATTAAATTACAAGATAATATCTGGCTCACAAGGACAGTTAGGTGTTCATTTTATTAGTGCGGATTGTGTCCATCTTTCTATTGTCTATCGATTTTGTGCGGTGCTTGATGTTTGGCATCAAAGTCTCTTCTCATTTGGATGTGTTTTACAGTATTTATCTGCAATGCGTGCCCCTCCGTCCTTGCTTTATGTCTGGCAGCCATTCTATCGTGACAAAACAGGTGCACATGAATATGAATCAGACTGGCACAGCTTTTAGGGCTCGCTTGGTTACGGCGCCTCATCTCAGACTTTCCACCCCACTTCACCACATGTTTAACCTCAGTTTAGGGGCTGAGTAATTCTACTGTGACTGACAAAGATTTTAAAAGAGATCATTTGATTTTAGATCAAGATGATACCATGCAATAAATTAACTCAAGCTCTCCAGAGTCTGTTTAGGAAGTTAGCCCAGCTGTGTAAATACTGTTGCTTTTTCAACACACAATTAATTGTTTTTAAAAGTAGTTTTACATAAAGAAAGTTTGAAGATTCATCCTCCATCTACATTTCATGGACTCTGGGTTGAGACAGTGGGTTCTGAGGGCTCTGACTTCCTCCTCCAAAACATGCTTGATTTGTATTGCTATTGTTATTAAACATGACAGTGGTTTTCTGTCAGCTGTGACTAACTGTATAATACCCAGCCACCCATAATCCATGAAAGGGTAAACAATTAGTTTTTATTGTTATTTTCTTTAGCACTTAGCTGATGGATCCAAGCGTATCCAAACCAAAACCAATCCAGACGTTATAATAACCAAATCACTATAATGATCACTGGGTGTGAGACTCCAGTCCAAGTTTGATGGATAGATAGATTTGCTTTTTCTCCTAACACTGGCATGGTCCTGTGACGTGCCTGCAGCGCCCTCCTTCCCTTCCCCTGATCTGCGTCTCTCTCTTCCCCGTCTGTTCACACACTTCCCACAAGGCACCGACAGGAAGAATGTCTGCGCGCGGCTGTGGCTGAACTTAATTAATCCCACCTTTTCGTCTCTTCTTAGTCATCCTGGATCAATAGTCCCGTAAGAGTGTCTCCGCGCCATATATCAAACGGCTATCGATGAGCACTTGGATAAAACAAGGGCTGGGAAAAGAGGGCGACCAGACTTGCCCTTTATTCTTTTGCGCACAGGACGAACAAGGCAAAGGAGATTGTTTTGCAGTGTCACACAGTTGGGACATGTGTACTGTTGAACTTCACTTTTGAACCAGAACCTTGATTGGATTCAAGGCAAAATCTTGCGCACAGTTTGGATTTTAAACCAAAAATATCACGATGGATTTCTATACGTGCGCGCTGACCCACTCTCATTCAGTTGGTTTAGTGTGATATAGCGGACGCTGTGGTGCCACATATGGACAGTGGCTCCATCGCAGCGCGTCCTCTGTGGAGCAGGAGCACACAGAGCTGGACGCTGAGGAATGCAGAGGCGAGACTTCGTCTTGTCCACTCTATTTGCGCAACTCTTTGAAGCGCACCACGAAGTAAGTGTTCCATCTTCCACTAGAATATGATTAGTTAACTTGCTGCGTATGTTAGTGACTAACAGTTTGGGGTGAATAGTTTATTTTAGGCTTCTTTGTTTTGAAAGTGGCTGGTTTTGTTTTTATTTTGTTGCCATACGTCTTGTCCGAAATAAAATTATGCCTAAAACATAAAGAACTTTATCTTAAATTTTCTTCCTTGCGCCTTAGCTGACCAAGGAAGCCGGTGAGCCTCCGCCTCACCATGCTCAGACAGATCCTCCTCAACTCCACTGACAACCCGGATTTTGGCTTGGTCCTCATGACACAGTCCTCTACGCACGCACCCTCTTCTCTCAACTCGTCCCACAGCAGTGGATCTGTGAGCGTGGCGGCGCTCCTCAGGCCCACCGCGACGCGTGGGAGCTCCGGGGGAGGAGGGATGCGCGAGGGCGAGCTCCACAAGCCCGACCTGGTCACCTACATCGTCATGTGCCTGCTGCTTTTTCTCCTGGTGCTGCTCATCGTCTTCTTTATTAACTGCCAGCTGCGAAACTCTTTCTTCGCCTCCATGCCATATGACAGGTCCCTGAGAGAAGCCCGGACCTCTTACAAATAGACATTAACCGAACTGTGCCAGGACTATTATCGCAGTGTAAATGACCCAGTGATGCTGCTGCGCAGCGTTGACCATGTTGTACCCCCTTCAGTGTTCTGGGAGCATATGAGACTTACCAAAAACACAAGGTGCAGACATTTTCATAACCATAGGCCTACATATGAGTTCATTCGGGTAAAATAAAGAAAAAAATATATATAGAATTTGTAAAGACAACAGATCGTGCATTCTTTTTGGTTGGAGTCAGACTTATGCGGACACATGGATAAGTAAGGAAATATGTGCTTGATGTAAATTATTTTATTATTTAGTGGTGTACATTGTGCTGTGAACTGTTAAGATTTCACCAGTTTCTTGTAAAATGCAAAATGGTGAGAGAATTAAACAGAGGACTTATTATGTTCTCTAAATGTTCTGTACGAGGGGTGACTTCATTTTTCTTCTGTTTATGAAAGGCCAATACAAACATTGTACTAATATACATCCAGGAGATATCCATGAGATCCATGGCGCTGTCAGCAAAACCATGTACTTAAAAACTGAATTTAAATTTAAAAAGTTTCTCACTATAGTAGGCTTCCAACATTTAGAAGACTGGATTACAGTGTGATGAACCTTTTGTGATAAACACTTCTATGCCACAGGATGCAAGCAAATCATTTCCAATCTTGTTGTCAGAAAATATGTCCTGCATACCAGAACAGATCCTTATGTTTTCCTTATCTGCTGCTTATGTCATGTGTGTTATTGTTATAGCTAGTGTAAAATATGCACACAGACAATCTCAGAAATACACTGGAGAGTCCAGTCATGTAGGATATATAAATAACCAAATATTGTCTTGGTTTAATAGCTCATTCTTTATTACCAGTGTAGGCTTATTTATATAATCCAATATACAGATTTAATTGGTTTATAGGCTGTATTTCTGGTTCACCATATTACCACTAGATGGGGCTACTGCCTGAATATGAATTCGCTCAGTCTGACGGCAGCTTGTCAAGTCGCACATGTCGTGGCCTACTATGTAATTTAACATTGTTCAGTCATGCGTAACCACGACACCGTGTCTTTCATATGGTTTAATAAGTGTGGGGCGTAATGAGAATTTCTAATTGTGATTCACAAGGCTGACTGATCTACTCAAATGAACTGGAATTACTCCCGTGTCTAGTAGGCAAGAGCAAGTGGGGATGTCTGACTGGCAGTTCAAAAGCTGAAGGGAAAAAAGGCATAAAATTAGCTTAAATCATAGGGTTTGCATTTTTATCTTCCCATCGCTACATTATTAGGCACTTGCCTGTTGTAGGATATTCCCCATAGTCTACACTAGCCTAAACATTTAACAAGTCCATAAAACACCTTATCTTACCTTGTGCTTTATCTGGTGTAAAATAACTAGATAAAAGTCATTTAGAAGTAGGTGGACCCCCGTAAACAGGTCTCTGGTGAAATCCTCTCAGGTGTAGAGCCGCGCGCCTTAGCTCCGCCCCTCCAGCCTGACAGAAGAACAGGAAGACTGTCCCGCTGCGGAGACCTTTACCTTCTGCTATTCGGCTTAAGAAAAAGTTATTTCAAGTTGCACAGGCCATGGGAACTAATTTGGAGGAAACTACCGATCCGAGCCACTTCTAACACAAACGCGGACCTGCTTTGGAAATACTTGGGCAACTCTGGGGCAAGAGAAGAGCAAACTTTTTTTTTTCTCACGGAGTTTACCTACTGTAGCAGGCGAGCTAGCCTAGCCAAAGCTAACATTAGCGCTATACAAGTAACGCACTCCCTGAAGACTTTAATCAAAACTCGCAGGTTATTAGATTGGCTTATCTTCTCTACTTTACTTAAGAGTAGATCTTTTACTTTTCCAACCCGCTTCAGTCACTCGGTGTGTGTTTATTCTCAGACATAGGTCAGTGCTTTGAATTTCCCTCCTTTTGACAGAGTCTGGACGATAGCGAGGGGTTCACTCAAGTTGGCTTTTTACCAAATTATTAGCTACACTGCGCTAGTTAGCATCAAGTTTAGGCCCATGGGAGTTTATTGTTGCCAAATGTAAATACAGAATCAGAGCCAACCGGACTGTCTATTTAATGTGTGTAATGTTAGGGTGTAGGGAGAGTTTTGCCACAGTGGTCTATTTTATCACACAGTTCACAGAAACAGATTAAGCTCAAAGTATGGATCCATTCACGGGGAACTCTGCCTCGGCTGCTGGCCCGAAGAAAGATAAGAAATCCAAGAAGAGCTATGAGGATGGAGACGGGAAAAAGAAGTTTGTAAGTATCCTAATTTAAATACGTGTCTGTTTCATGGCGCCGTGAAGTGAATGGACCTCAGCTGAGTGACATTCCTTCCCCGGCTTCAGGTGATGGCCAGTGTCCTTTCATCCCTGTATTACTTTGACCCCCAGGCTGTGCCTTTAGCTCATGGCGCCATATACCAACAACAATCTTGTTTTAGGCGTCCTATCACTCTTTACCAGCAAATGAGGAAGTGACTATTCAACCTTCTTCTGTTCTGTGTACTTTTGATAACTAAAACTTGTACGGGTTGAACTAGTCCATGGACGCTTATGTTATTGAGAATTACAGTGTGAGCATGTGTGATTCAGTATGTTGTCATAAAGGGAGGAGAGCAGTAGTAGTGGACTAGTCATGCATTGCGTAATTTAACCCCTCAGCTATGTCTAGCAACAGGTGAAAACTGATATTCCATACAGACTGATGGTAACCATAGGAAACACCTGGTATTGTCTCTAAGCCATTCCCACACATGCATAGAAATTATTAATGCAAGAAATTAGAGTGACCCTAAGCAAATGTACATGCATGATTATATCAAATAAAGTCTAAAATGCCTTCTGGACTTTCTCCATTTGCCCACTCTCTCCGCTAAATGTTGACAGTATTACAGCACAAACCAGTGGAGAGATTTAAGCAGAGTTCAGCCTAAGGTTAAGAGCCGTTTTCTTCTGTGTAACCATTGCTAGCAGTGCATTGGCCTCTTATTATGTCCTGTCATATAACTGTCCTTTGCCCAAACCTATGACACCAAGTCCAATTAACCAGGTATTTGGAGCAGCATTGTACAAATACCTTTCTGTTGTAAGGTCAAGTCCTTTTTACAACTTTGCTTGAAACCGATGGCATCAATCACTGATTCTAACATGATTATAATAATACTCTCCCTGATGTGTTGTAAATTATGAACAAGTTTAACTTCAATACTAGGTCTGTTTATCACTGCAAACTAGCAGGTAGGACTTCATTCAGATGCTTTAGACAGACACACTCACTACATTTACATGTACACAGGGAAAAGTGAAGAACTGGCCTACTATGACTTATACTAGATTTAACAAATTGGGGAACTCCCTATGGATTCTACATACAGTGTGCTTCAACAAGGCAAGGAAACACTAGAGGAGGCAAAACATAAGACGTGTTTTGAGGTTAACTCACTAATAGACATACGTGAAGCTCTCAAAACTGATTTTGTCTAGGATGCAGAAAGAAGTGTGCTAGTGTGCTAATAATATAATAATAATAATAATAATAATAATAATAATAATAATAATAATAATAATTATTATTATTATTATTATTATGTTGGCTAAATAAATGCTGCTTCAATTAGCAAATCACAACTTTGATTTTATCTTGTTTAATGTTACAGCTGTAGGTACTAGGTGCATAACATTATGTGCCAGTTGTGTTTATGGTCACATTGCATTGTAAATTAAGACCTTTATATTTTCATCCGTAGTTTTGCTTGCCTCATTTACCTCTTTGCATCCTGTGTGTGAGAAGTGTATTCTGTGTGCTCAGGTGGCAGCCGATGAAGCAGGTGAAACATTCTTTTTCAGAAGTAGGTTATGGCCCCAGGCGGACTGCAGACCTGTGTCATAATGAGATGGGAGATGTTTAAAATGGTGTTTGTCAGTTATTGCTGACAAGTGAAGAGAGCGTGCACTAGTACTAGATACTTTTGTTAGAGTAGTGTACTGCTGTTACTCTTGGGTGTAAGGTGCTCAGCTTGTGTTTGTCAGTGCGCAGCAGTGCACTCACTTCCGTGGGGAACCACCTGAGCCTGTCTTACTCACAATCATTGAAGTGGCTGCATTTAAACTCTTGTGTAGTCACTCTTGTACTTAAAGAAGCTTACTGTATATTTTCAGGTTGTATAGGGAGTATGTTTTACACTTCTGGACACATAAAGAGGCAGCTTTGGTGATTCTGTCTCAGAGGACAGAGTATCAGACAGCGAGAGTTGGCCATGCCTGTGCCAGAGTGAAACTGGAGTGGTTAATGGAGTGTTTGTACAGGACTTTGGCTCAGTGTGTGTGGACACTACGATCCCTGCAGTGAGACGAGAAGACTAGACTAAAGCGCTTCAATTCAACCCCACTGAGGAGGACTCTAGCACAGCTATTACTGCACAAATACTTTGCATGTTAGTGGAACAAGCAGAACTAGTGTATGGTCAAAAGAGGTCCAGATGCTAATCAATATAAAAACTAGTATTGAAGAATACTGACAGTCATGTGAAAAGGACAAAATTGGACTTTCCTGAATAGTTTTAGAATAGTCTTGATCTATCACTTGATAGTTTACAGCTGATGTCATTAACATTCCCTGGGGCTGTGAAGCTAACTGAAAACACTACTGTTAGAAAGTCTGTGTTACTTAAGTTAGACTTAATCTGAGCTATATTTTATCACAATCCCACCAGAAGGAGCTGACTTAGATGGATCTGCAACAAGTGAGATGATTTCCACTGTAAAATAAGTCTCACACATAAAATACAGACAACAGTTTTTCAGTTAGTCACACTCACATTCTTTGTTGAAAAACAAAGACCTAAAAACAGACGATCAACGCTCGTATTGATCACAGGCTCTTGAGTTTTCTGCTTTAAACCTTTTTTGACAGTGTTTGCTAATGTGTATTGTGTGAGATACATGTAGAACACCCCCAGCGCAATGTCACTGTAAAGTAGCAATACGACCACATACTAATACTACTACTGCTAGAATTGTACATGATATCAGAATTGGTATTGAAACTGAATTTGAACTTATAATATTATGACAAGTGCATTGCAATTGTGCGTTTAAAACCATTAGATCATGAAGAAGTGGGACTCGGCAATTAATCAAATTAATTTGTGTTTTTTTAATAATCGTTTTCAAAATTGCAAAATCATAAAATTGAGTAGTATTAAACAAGTTTTCCCCTGACTTTTTGACTTGCAAAGCAGGGTTATTGTGCAAGTAAACATTTAACAATACAAGGAAATCTAATTAAGGTATTTATGGGAGTTTTAACATCTTAAATAATAGGATACAATAAGAATGAAAATGTAAAGAGCTTCCCCTGTTTGAAAGACGAGTAATGTGTGTGTAATTGAGATATTATTTGGCCCAGCCCTATGAAGAAGTTTATTGATCTTTGTTTTCTGTTACTTTGGAGCTCTGCGCTCCCCTGTGTCTCTGCCATGTGCACATGTGTTTGTTTATTTACTCATTAGCTCCCACAGCAGCATCTCTCACTTTTCTTGGCATCTCCAAATAAACAAGACAAAACATTGGCTTATGGATAAATACTTTTAGCCAAATCATCGTGAAGAACTGAACAATACGCGTGTGTTTCTGTGTCATTTGCCAGTTGTTTAGTTTGTAAGTGCATGTCTTTAGATTGTAGTGAGTTAAAGTCTGACAGATTTGTGGTTGTTTTAAGTGTGTTTGAGGGCTGCTTTGAATCCCCTCGGTGCTTCACAGGAGGAGACAGTCCAGATGAGAATGGTGTTGTTTAGAAGCCCCGAGCTGTGAGAGCTGCTCAGTGGAATAAAGCTGTTAGGAGGAATGCACCACTGTGACTTTAGCCTCTGACACCATCTTCATGTGAAGACCACACTCTGGACTGGACTGTGACTCTTTGCTGTCATGTTGCTTTAGGGAGCTCAGGGCCAGTTTCATCATGCGTATAACCTCAATTATTTCTTTGGTTTGTTTTATTAATTGTTGTACTTTAAGTCTTTGAGTTTATCTTTTTAAAAGTGCCATATAAAATGAAATGTGTTCAGCACAGACAGAAAACCATGCATGGAGTTGAAGTACAAATAAAGCCACTGTGAATTTTAGCCATCTCTTTTAAGTAACATTTTCCATACTACAAGATTATCTCAAAGTGCCAGCTGTGTGAAGGTGCCACCTGACTGCCTATGTTTCATTTAGCTGTGACTTAGCTCATCTTTTCAGTTCTCTCGCTATCTGCCTTAAATCTTCAACAGAGGCCAGTATTCTGTTTGCCTCAACCAGCTGCATAAATAGACATAAAGAATATCCATAAAGCTTTATTTGAACACTCCAAAGAGTGGACTGAAAAAACGGGACTACACTGCTCTTATCCAGTTTTGTAGTAAAACAAGAACGAGGATGAGTTAGTTTGTACTAAATTCAAGTTGGGGAAAATGACCAAAAAAAAAAAAAAAAAAGACCAATATCTTCATATATGCCCAAAAGAATATTCGCCCAAAAATATCGTTTGGGGTTGTCGGCCATTGGTTTCTCTGGATTCTAACCTATTGGTAATATTGACCATGAAAAAAAACACACAATCATCTTATCTTTAGACTTGATTGTCCCTAATAAAATACATTACAAAAAGTTTCAGACAGCCTACATTTTACATGGTTCATGGTGATTATCCTGCCTTAGGGTTTTTGTGTCAGTGGTATAAAGTAGTTTTAATTTTATATATATCATACTTCAATGATTCAGGCCTCCATATCAACATGGCTGCGTTCTGGTAAGCTTCTTGTTTGTGCTTCCTAGTCTTATATTAGGTGTAAGTTTGAGTTGTTACTCCTTTGAGACTGTGATGAAGCAGTGGTTAACTTGGTTGTTGCCATGTGCTCAACCCAAACCACTCTGTCAGCACTGTGCCTGCTTCAGGAAGTCACACTCTAGTTTGTAACTAATCCAAACAATACAAACAGTATAGGGGCTGGACTCGTCTCTCCTTAGTGAGCAGTGACAGGAAGAGATCTTTAGTGATTTTAAGTGCATTATTGGGACCAGGAATGCCTGTCTGAAGAAAGACCCATGGATGGATGGAACGGTTTTGCATTTTAATTGTGAAACCAAATGAAAACATAAAAAAAAAAGGGCTACACAAAAGAATTAGGGCCCAACTTTGCACTTTCAAGCAAATTAAGTATATATGAAATGTGTCTTATAATAATAAAAGTAATATGAGTAATATAAAGATTTTGCAGTGTTTTCACACTGTCCCAAAGTGCTTTTGTAACCTAAGATATGGAGACTGTATTATTGACTTTTTCCCCTCCTTTGTATTAAATTTTCATGGCAGCTATTGATCAGTTTTTGAAGTCAAGTGGAGAAGTGGGAGTTGAACCTCTTTAGAGTTTTTGGCGTGGTTTTGTTGCATATTTACAGTTTCACCCCCTATACTTTGACTTTAATAAAATGTCACAAAAAGCATAAAGTGACTCTCTAGTTCTGAAAGAGCTGATTTCACACGGCTGTTACAGGAAGTTGTGCAAAAATGGTGAACATGATGCTTCCTCATAGTAGCTTTGCCATATCGCTCCTCTCTTTTCCATCCATTGTAGCAGAAAGCACCAGAGGCCTCGATAAATGTCACCTCCTGTATATTATTAGAATCATCAAGTCTATCATCAAGTGATGTACTTTTTCATTTTAATACTGAATGTTGTGTTCTAATCTGCTAACTGACCAAGGCCATTAAAACATATCAGAAATCGGTGGTCAAAAGTCCTCATGCAATTCTTGTTTTGTCCTCACAATTAGTCATCCTCGTAACCTCTGCTGCCTCTCCTGATACTTGAGTTTAATTTGTCTACTTGTTTTTCATGACAAGTCTGGTCAAATTGTAATTGTAATATTGTAATATTCATGTGTGGATTCAGGAAAATATGTATAGTTATAATCTATGACACACACAGAATATAATTTCACTTTTTGTTGATTTTAAATTGCAGTAGTGGTCTCCAATGAATTATAATAATATAAACAAGTTCGAGTAGGGGTTGATGATCCAAATTTGATAGCACGTTTTTCTTGGAGCCAGATCATGATTTCGATTTCATGACAATGCAAGTTAACTTGGTAACTTTTAATATTGGCTTGAAGAGGCAACTAAAGTCATCTGCTTCTCCTGAAGCTCACCGCACTCACTCAGAACATTGCTGAGGCTGACCAATATAAGAGATGTGGGTGGGGAAAAAGTCTTTTTGTTTGAGCATAAAGCTGCATTCAAGAGAAAATCACAATGTGATGGATTTACTAAAATCTATTTTTGGTGTCAGGATTGAAAGCCCAACAGAATGTCCAACAAATGTAACAAATGTGCTGTAACCCAGACTAAGTAAAAGTACAGACAAACATACAGACCACATAGTACCCTCGTTAGTGTAACTATTAAAGGGCCCATATTACGCAGTTTTCTCATCCATTATAATATTTCCTCATCAAAAACTTACCTAGTGTTCTGTTTTGTTCCCTTGACACATATTTAACACATAAACCTCGCTCGGCTGACTTCTTCTCTAAAAAAGAAAATACTCCATCTTGTCATGTCATATGGTAATACAGGAAGTGCTCTACTGTGTTTTTAAACTACATACACCTTTACTAGAATCATTTGAATGATTCCAGTCCTGAAATTGCCCATTTCCACTGAATAAAAGGTAAATGGTAGCTGTTAACTTGAAAACTACCAGTATATGACATCACACTTTGGAGATGTAGACAGACTAATATTAAAGGATTACTCAAACATGTGTGAATGTAACAACATTCTAACATATCTTAAAGCTCACAAGAGTCAATTTTACATAATACAGGACATCTAAGTATTTTTCACAGTATTTTGAATAATATATTGCCTACCACCAGCAAGTGGTCCAATAATGAGTATTGATATACACTGATATAGAAATAGACTTGTTTATGCACTCGCTAATTGTATTTGTGATATGAGTGTCTGCTGTCAGGCATAGCTCCTTGTTCCATATGAATGCTGACTGTCCGTGTGGGTAGTGCATGTTAAATATGGGGGGCTTAGGTGGGATTACATTGTCACTTCTGTCCTGACTTTCTCCTGTTGACAGATTAGAGCTAATCTGACCGCTGTCATGTGTGTAAACAGTGAAGAGCACTCTGTCACTTTTCCTGCTCTGAGTGGAAGTAACTCCTGTAAATGGACCCAGGGCCAATTTACAGCCTCTACAACTCTGTGCAAACCAACATTTAGAAACACTAACTTGACAATGAGCCGAGGAGGGAGATGCATCCTAACATGTATAATATTATAATTTTACTGAATTCGATAGTGTGATGGTAATAAAAACATTAAACTTTCTTTAATATTAGCATCTGGCCTTATATCTGTGTAACCACTCAGCTCTCCAGGTATGTTCGATAGTGGTCCATGGGTCTATGTGGTCTTGTACTTGTTCTGATACAGCTCAAGATAATTCTAAAACTATTCAGGGAAGTTTAATGTAAAGATGAAAAAGACCAGAACCTATCTTAGCGTTGTTGACAAATGCACTTCAACTGTATCCTCTGGGCTGTGATAAAGCAGGTTGTGTGAGTAATGAAGCTCTTGTTTTGGTCACCAGGAACAACATAGTCTGAGCCGCTTGATTAGGAAGCTCAGAGGCATCATTAGAAGCAGTCAGCCGTGCATATCAGCAGGTTGTGTTTACAAGACTCTGGCCTTTCACTGTTTAAGCTCTTGTCATTCAACTACTGGGATGAAAAGGCTTTAGAATATTTGGGATTCTTAATTAACAAAACTGGGACTAAGCGGTCAGTTGGCCGTCTGGGCGATGTGACAGTTTTCCTGAACATAATAAACAATGCACAAACAATATAGACTTAATCATTGGGATTTAAAGGTGCACTATGCCACCTGCTTGTCTCCATGGAGATGCTATGGCTTTGCCTGGAATGTTCTACAGTATGTTCCATAGTGACGTAGTGAGCTTGTCTCAATGGTGATAAGCAAATAATGCTACCAGGCCATGTTACTGGTTAAATCTGTGGAGAAGCGTGTCCGCACATGTAAGAATGCATGTTTTTCAAGGTATTCACAGGGACTGACAAGAGTGAAAGAGCCCATCATATCATTAATGATTAGAAATGACAGAATCTCTCAGATTTCAGTAGCTGCACAGTCCTACCTTTCAAACAAGGTCTGGACATCACAGTAGGATGTAAACAATGTAAACAAACATACTAGATATGCCATGTGCTAGATCATGTTCTATATGCCTTCTTAAAATTGTATAATTATATTATAATAATATTTCCCAAATTAAACAAATATAATTTAGCTTTTACACCTATATCATGGGAGTCTTGTATTAGATTATCAGTTCATATTTTATTTTCACAAATCATCCGGAATGTGTTTAAAATGTGCACATTGAACAGAATCCTCTATTAAAACATAAATAGCAAATCTAATGCTCTAAATGTTTGTCAGAAAAATCATAATGGGGTATTTTTCCACAATCATTCATCCTTATAGCCCTACAATGAGTATCAACTCATGATTTTATAGCAACAGGGTAGCTATAAAGAGGCAGTTTTTGGTAATATGTTGAACTTGCTGTGTTTGTTTGGGGCAACCTGACTGGATAGTTGGACCCTGATTGTGTGAAACAAAAGCATAGAACAGAACTGTGAGCAGTCATGCAGAAAGCACGTCCTACTTGGGCAGACATGCATCACAATGTCTCGCACTGTCTGAGGACATCTACAAATCTAGTGACATAGTCAAGCATAGTCACTAGAAAACAGTCTGGAAAACATAAAAAAAAAAGTTTCTATTGCTATTCTAATTTTGCAACCTTAATTACTTTGTAATTATTACCATATATGCATTTTTGCCCTTTGTTATTTTATTGCAATGTGTAAGCTACTGTCCATGTAATTTCTTTTGTGAATCAATAAAGTTAGTCTAAGCCTTTTCATCCACATCATTATGAGAGATCTGTGTATAGGGCGTTAAAGAAACAGACTTAAACTGTACAAAGTCAGCTGATGTCATTTCCTGAGTAACTGCTTCTTTATAAATAGCACTTTAAAAAGCAGCCTCCTGTGTGTCATTTACTAGGGCTGGCTTCAGTTGCATTAGTACACAGAGGTTACCATGGCAATGCTGTGTTTTTTAACTGCACTTGGGATTTTTAGGGCAACTCCATGGGTCAAATGTTACCACCATAGTGTCTAGACAAACTAATGGAGCCCTGACTAGTATTCAGTTATACAGAACTTACTATGACGAAAGCATTCTGCACCACAATGAGCCCATAAATGCTACAGTCTGCAGAAGTAGTAAGAGAAATAGACTATTGAAACACTCTAAAAGCACACTAAATGAAAACGGTGTATTTAATAGGCTAACATACATATATTTGAAATGCTCTTCCAAATGAACCAAAAAGAACTGCTGCAAATATTTCTGATGATTTAAAAAAAATAAAAAATAAAAAATAAAAAATAAAGGTTTATTTTGCCAACTTATTGCCCATTGGATGATTTTGAACCATTTAGAGTGGGGTGTTCATACTTTTTTAAACAGAGTGCCAGCTCTTGATAGTGGAGGGCAATAGACAGGTGGTCAATACAGATATTTAACATAGATAAGTCAGTTTTGATCTTTAATAAGTTTTGGAACATGAATTTAGGTCAGTGGTGTTTTTGAGGTATGGTTGTACAATTACTTAAATCTACAGTACAGGATCTGATCAATGGGCCAACTCAGCAGGAGAGATGGGAGGCTCTGTGTTGAAATGTCAAAGTCTGTGTGTACTCAGACAACTGTTGGTTAGACAAAGTTGTTTATTAATTATTCATTTAAGTAAATGGAAGAGATGTCTGTGAGCAAACAAGGTATGTAGATTGATTTGATGCCATTTCAGACACAGTGTTCTGTGCTCCTTCAGAAATAAGAATATTTAGTATTTGTTTTGAATTGCTAAAGTTGCTGAGGACTCTGCTGCAGACTGTAGGAGAAGCACTGCTGCTTTTATAGTATAGTATAGTTCTTATATAGTTCTTTTATTGTAATTTTCTTTTATAGTACTGTTCACTGTGCCGTGTACTGTACTGTTTACTGACAAGCATTAGGGAGCCCTTTAGTTTCACTTTCTCTAAACACAACTGGCTTAGTGTTGTATAGCGTGTTGTTTAAATATATGCGCACTGATGGAAAAGAATTACTTATAGCTTACAGGCTTTTACTGCCTCGAATTGTAAAATTTAACTTAACTTCACTTAATGTGTTCCTCCAAGGTACTTTTTTGATTTCACACAGAAACTGTAAGATGTGTGTTTTCTTCTGTGAGTTGAGAGACTGACTTGAGATGTGATGTGTGTAGACTGGAGCTTAGAAACGGCAGAGAATCCTGGACCTGTTATTTATTCATTTTCTTTATTATAAAAAAAAAACAAAACATTTTGGGTTTGGAGTGGTTTTCCATTTTCTTTAAATGTCTCCCCCGCTGTCTCCAGTCTTGGGTGTACATACTGTTTTTTTTCATGTTCCATTACAAATGCTGAAGGCTTCTTGGGTATTGCTTGGTGTATGCTGCCATCTTCAGCTTGAGGAATAGTAATGCCCTTTAATAATAACTTAAAAGTTCCAACTAGTCTCCAACTATCAGATCTAATAGAAACACCTTTCACATTTTCCCAGAATTTATTTACTGATAATGACTTTATGATAATGACTTTATGATAATGACATGAATGAAGTCATTTTATTCAAACTTTGAATTCATCTAGAAAATTTTGAATTCTAATTGATTCTTTATCTCTTCCTCTCTCCTTCTTTCCCTGTTTTCTGCTGGGTCCATCCTTTCACAGACTCTTAAACGGCTGATTCCTGATGAGGTATGGTTCTTCTAGACTGTTGACGATGCGTTTAACTTCACTGTGCATGTGCTTCAACCCTTTTTATCCAAATATGTGTCAAAGCAATAGCATGCTTCAAATTAGCTGTGTCCTCTCTCTCTCACTAACTCTGACTTTCTAATGAAGCTGTTCAAATACAGATACTGGTATCGGGTATCGGCCCGATACTTCCTTAATATACTTCTACTCCTACTCGTTAATACCATGCACCAATACCCCTATTACATGACACCGATACCCCTATTATATGACACATTATGCAGTATTTATTTATGGGATTAATAAAGTGACTGTACATGAGTAAAATGTTAAATAAAGAGCTGCGCTGCACACGTATGACCTGCACACGTATGACCTGCACACGTACGATCTCTGAAAAGTTTATCATCAACCATCTCCAACGTGATATACGCACAGAATAGACTTACCGTCAGCAGCACATCCCCTGTCTGTCACAGGAAGAACACACAGAGTCCTGTCCTTTAGTCTGACAGAAACTGACCGCATCAGGCACAAGGAGCCAGCTGTTTTTTTTTTTTTTACAGCTGTTTTTTTTTTTTTTTCTCAGCGCTTATACTTTATGCAAATGAGCATGTGGTTTTAAGTTTTGTTTCTGTAAAACGAAACAAATGTGCCCAAAGCTGCATTAAACGCATTATAGTATCAAGCTTGTTTGTATTGTTCCTGGTTTATTAAATATATATTTTTTGCGCTTGCGCATTTGTAAGATTATGTCAAGAAACCGGGATACTACATTTGATCATGTGTACAGGGATATGAGTATCCCAGTTTCTCAGCGCCCATGTAAACAGCATATCCTGAATACTGCCATAACCGGGATATGGCTAATAACCGAAATACTGATGTGCATGTGAACACACTCACTGTATGTTCATGGGGAAATCGGCAAGTACAGAAATTATACTCATATCAGTTTTCAAAAAAGTGGTATCGGTGCATTCCTAGTTTGTTATGACAGCACTAACTTTTACGCCTCAACAAACTACACTAGGACTCTAGGACTAATCTTATGAGCTGTTCAGTGATGTCAAATGACTCAATGAACTCAAGATTTTTAAAATTTAAATAATAAAACCCCCACACCTCCATTATAGCAGCACCTTTGACCTTTCCACAGTTTGTAACAAACTCATTCTTAAGGGCGTGTTCACACATGCACAGACACTACATCAAAACTGGAATTAACCTGAGACCAAACCTGAGACCAAACCTGAGACCAAACCTGAGACCAAACCTGAGACCAAACCTGGACCAAACCTGGACCAAACCTGGACCAAACCTGGACCAAACGTGGACCAAACCTGGACCAAACGTGGACCAAACCTGGACTAAACCTAACTAACCTTTTTACCTCTGCTGTACTATCAAGAGTTTTTGTATTTGTAAAGAGTGTTTTATTGGGTTACACAGCTGGAGCGATTTACCAGCATGAGGATGAAGAAGGACAAGGAAAAGCCAGGTCAAATGCTTAGCCAGCGTCACTCGTCTGCCGCCACATATGAGCTCGGCTCCCAGAGTCCCATGCTGCAAGACCACCCAGATGAGTATGTGCTGGAGCTCTTTGAACAGATGCTGGTAAGAAATCAGGAAACCAACTGGACAAAATCAGTGCACTATTAAGGCTACTGAATACAACATGTGTACTTTTTTGTCATTTATTGTGGCTTATAGTGCCACCTTGTGGCAAATTGCATATAACTTGTAGAACTTCTGATTCAAGTCAAACTGTTTAAGGCTTAAACAGTTTGGCTTAAACAGTTTGACTTGAATCATTTTACATATGGCAAAAAGGACAAGAGTAGCAGTAGCTTAAACTTTAAGCTACTGCTACTCTTGTCCTTTTTGCCATATGTGAAATTCCAAACATGAGACATTTCTATGTCTATTTTGCTGTAATTCTTCTGTACAAACATCCCATATTTGTTCATCTGTAGGTGGATATGAACCTGAATGAGGAGAAGCAGCAGCCTCTTAGAGAGAAGGACATTGTGATTAAACGTGAGATGGTTTCACAATACCTGCACACATCCAAAGCTGTAAGTACAAACGTATGGCACTATTATTTGAACTTTTTGTCCTGTAAAAATACTGCAAATGTTCTCTTGTGTTTGTCAGGGACAAAACCAAAAGGAAAGCTCTAAATCTGCAGTGATGTACATCCATGAGCTGCAGGAAGACTGCCGTGACCCTCAGCTGCTGCTGAGCTGTCTGGAGTCTCTCAGAGTGTCCCTCAATAACAACCCTGTTAGGTAAGACAAAAGACGTGTGAAGAAGGCCCAGTGTGAAAGCTCTCAGAATTATGGCTCAGCTACTGCAACCAAGCTACTGAATCAGTACGTTTTTGACCTCATAAACTGTAAAAATAGAACTCATAGAGGTTTTAAATACACACACATGCACACATTCTTCACATTTTCAGTTGGTGACAATGACATTCTGATTAATTCACTTGCAGTGCAGAAAGAACCACTAATGGACAGATGTGTGCTTTGTGTTTTACGTTCACGACACTGGAGTGCACCCTTCAGTTCTCATTTGGCTTCCTCAGCACTCTTGTACTCTCACACACGAGCTTTTTAAAACATACACACATACATAAATTGGGACACAGCCCATGTAAAGCACTAGCATTTTTTTTTTAACACAGTTGCAAACTTGTTGCCATGATATATAAACTCATTGGCCTCAATTCAAATCTAGACATTTTTCATGATGGCTTATGCTGCGGTCATGTGGTCCTGGAGAACTCTGGAAAATGTTTTCTGAGTTGAAAAAGGCGCATGAATACTCACACAAATCGGAAAGAACAGGTCCATGTCTGATGTCACCTGGTGTATGATTGTTCAGTTTTTCTTATTTATATCACTAAATATTATATTTATGGGTTTACTGTCATTTTATTTCTGAACCCCAAGTTCCCGAGGCCCATGTGAACGTAGCATTGGCTCATTTCTGCTGCTTTATATTAAATTGTTACATGTATGAGCTCTTAGCCTCATTGTACAAAGAAATAAGAAATGTTCTTTTTGTCTCTTCCAGTTGGGTGCAAACCTTTGGAGATCAGGGTCTAACATTGTTGCTAACTCGTCTTCGAGGACTCCAAGAAGACAAACATGAGTATCCGTAAGTTGCACAAACCGACAAAAGTACAAAAGTACACCATGTAACATTGAGTTGTATGTTCTCATTGTGTTATATGTGCCCCTTTTTAGAATGAGGATGGCGGTAAAATGTCAGCATGAGATAATTCGATGTCTGAAGGCCTTCATGAATAATAAGGTAAAGTATTGGAAATTGCCAACATTAATATTTATTTGAATTCATATGGAACATTGCAAAATTACTGCAGATTGCAAAATGAAGTTTTGTTGTTACCTGTATTTATGAACAATGACTTAATCAAGAATTGAGAAATTCAAGTGAGCTCACACATGTTTAAAACTTCTTTCAGCATGTGTGTGAAACCTGAAATCCATTTTTATTAAAGGTGAATTCTATTGACGCAAGCTGGATATTACTGTAGCACCATTTATGTTGAGTTGAATCCCTTTAAGGCCGCTGTATTTACTAATCTTTAATCTTTTAGGTTTTTCAGTGAAACCCTTCTTCGATTTACATGGTATTTAAGCTTTCTGAATGTTGGCCACCTTCTTATGCCTGTTGTTTGCCTTTTAGTATGGTTTAAAGTCCATGCTGGAGTCTGGTGAAGGCATACCTCTGCTGGTCAGAGCCATGAACCCTACAGTGCCTCACATGATGGTGGATGCTGTCAAGTTGCTTTCTGCCATTTCTATTTTGGAACATCCTGAGAATCTGTAAGAAAATAAATATGTCATGATGTTGCCAGATGTTTGAGTTTGATGTGAAAATGTTTGTTGTGTTTGCCATTTTCAGCCATGAGCGTGTTCTGGAGGCCATAACTGAGGAGGCGGAGAAAAGGGAGGTTGAGCGGTTTCAGCCTCTGTTATCTGGAATGAACAATCACAATATTGCTCTTAAGGTAGTTGCACAAATTTGTATTTACATTAGTCTTTCTAATTAGACATCACAGCACTCATTTATACAACACAAGATTAGCAAACAAAATATTGGCTTCACTTGCTGCTCCTCTACACTGCTTTGATGCTTTTCTTCTGATTCTTAGTGAGCCAAACCAATAATGAAACATGGCCACAAGACCATTAGTATGTTGTAAGCTGTACAGTGGACGATAATATGCATTGGCAGTTATTATCTTACCCTCCCTCATACACATTCTTCTCTTGTCATTGCATCTTCCACTGCTGTTATGAGTTTGATGTGCTGGGTAAGTGTGTCATGCCATGTAGTCCTGAGGATGGACCAGCAGCAAAGGACCTTATGATGCCTTTGATGACTGTCATCTATGTCTAATTAACAGTGCGATTGACAGTTTGTTTTTGCATAAGGACATAAAACATTTGTTGATCTTTAAATATTTTTGAGGCATGTAGTATTGACTTTACTATATTACGATTACATGCTTATATTCATTTTACACAGGGTGGCTGTATGCAACTGATCAATGCTTTGATTAGTCGAGGAGAAGAGTTGGACTTCAGAGTCCACATTCGTTCTGAACTGCTAAGACTAGGACTCAGAGAACAGCTTAAGGTTTGTACAGTTCCGATATGATTATAGGCCATATCTCTTATGTAAATAAGATGGAAAAATTACTCTGAATATTTATTACCATGTTCTTTTGTTGTTTAATCTCCAACCACTGCATTGTAGGAGATACGGACCATTGAAAATGAGGAGCTGAAGGTACAGCTTACTGTATTTGAAGATGAAGCTGACGATGACGCTGAGGACCTCAGAGCACGTCTAGATGACATCCGCATAGAGATGGAATATCCTTTTAATGGAGTTTGGAACATAAATTACAAAAAAAATGCACAGCATGACTGCCTTAATTTCCTGGGGTAATTTTTCTCTTTAACTTCACTTTTAATGATGTGAGGGAGGTGTTTGAGATCCTGGTCAACACAGTGAAGGACTCCAAAGCTGAGGGATACTTCCTGTCTGTAATGCAGCACCTTCTATTGATCCGCAATGACTATTTGGTCAGGTAAAGCCACTCACCTCCCACATTTACTTTCATGTGTTTACTATACTTAAAAGCAAGGCACCATAAGATTTCTGGTGGCAGACTAGCTACCTGCATGACTTCATGGAGATGGATTAAAGCCAAATTTGGACTATTCTCCCTGAAGATAGATACTTTTGATGCAGTTTTGTGTAACATTTCAGAAAACACAATACAATCTCAAGCAGGTGGTCAACTGTCCTCCAGGCCAGTTAATGAGTCACCTCTGTGGATAGAAAAGCCTGATCACAGCAAAGATGCATCTTTTAGAAGGATTTTTTGTGGAATCACCCTTAAAAATGGGCTGAAATCTCACACAGATGTAGAACAGATAGTGAAAGTGCATTAGTATTCAGGGAGAATCCCATGGTTTGCCCTTCTAGTTTACTCTGTTAATTTACCTCTATATGCATTCACACTTTTGTCTATTTGCAGTTTGTTTTTCCTTGAGTGCTGTTTCGGAGCTGTGAAATTAATACATTCAGCGAAGTCTAATTCCATTTTAATAGAAATGAGTGCAATCAACTCTTATCAGCAGAAATATGCTAATGCCTCACTCCTTGTGTCTCAAAGCCCTTGAGGCTTTGCTAGAAAAACAGAAACAGGCGTAAGAGAATAGCTGAATGACAATGTAAAGGTGGAATTATTGCAATAGAAAAATGCTCTGTATTAACTGGGAATAGTTAAATCTTCTTGAAATTTACTGCCTTCTAATTTAAGGCTATTGATTTTGTTAAAACATTACTTCTATATATATTTATTACACATTTTATCCTAAAAGCAAGACCAAATTAAAGTGTTTTTTTTTGTGTGTGTGCGCAATACATTTATTTTTACTATACATAAATTAAAATGTATTATCCTAGCTTCTTGATGGATTCTTTACTTTTCTGCAGTACCCCTGTTTGGCCACTTGGCGTCTCTCTTGCTCCACGATAAAATTTGACTCCTTCAGAAAAAAAATATCTCATGTGTAGTGAAGCAGTGAAATAAGTGTTAGACAAAGGCAGAGTGACTAAGAGAAATCAGGGGAGGGAGAGACCGAGACAGAATAAATAAAGTATTGTGACTGTGGCAGCGTCTAATGGGGTCAGGGAATAAGACACCTCCAGAATTGACTGTCTGTAAAAGTTGCCTGATCAAACGGGGGCTTTGGACATTCACACACTTTCTCCCTGGCAGCCTCATGCAATCAATCTTTGTGACAAGGAACCAGAGCTGTCATGCTCAAACACACATCCAATTTCAGTTACAGACAAAAGACAGAGATGACACGTGCACCTGAATGCTCTGTGCCAGTCACATCCCTGACTCGCTCTCTGCCTCTCCTGATGTTTAGGCAATCAATAATGCTGTGTTTATCTAAATTGCACCTCCTAATTGTAATTGTGAACTGAATACATAAATATGTTGTTTGTAGCTCCAAAATATGCCTTATTTTTCTAATGTTTATGCCTCCTTCTCTTTCTTTCAGACCTCAGTATTACAAGTTGATAGATGAGTGTATAGCTCAGATCGTTCTTCAGAAGAATGGAGCCGATCCTGACTTCAAATGCCAAAAACTAAAACTCGAAGTTGAACGTTTAATAGGTGAGAACTTTGATGAAAATGCATTTAACTGTGCTTTTTAACAAAACAATCTAGACAGCTGTTTACTTTGCTAGAAATGTTAACTGTTAAAACTGCATACTGTGGGTTAACTATGAAGAGCACTTTGCTTAACTCCACCACAAGAGGGAGCCAAAGAGGAATTCAGACCAACTGCTATAGGGCTAACAAAGGGCATGATTATGCTTGAAATATTTGTGTGAAATAGTTTCACTCTCTTGTTATCATATAGGAAATTACACTTGATTTTGTTAAACTTGTATGTTAATTTTCATACCTTGATAATTTAGTTCACACAATCACACAAGACAACATAGACATTTTAATTTCTTATTTATTCCCTCGCTAGTAGTTAATTTCTAGTATTTAATGGCAAAACCAGAGCGAAAAATCTGTGAATGGGTTATGGGTTTTTATTTTCAGAGCTTGTTGGCAGTTATGAATGCCAGCAAACAACACCTGTTGACCACAATGCACTAAAGCACAGCAGAGCAGCCGCCCAAACATGTCTCACAAGTTGACTCCTTGTTTATGACAGGGCTGCGTTGTGCACTGCATGAGGCGCCAGTTGCACCATTTCTAAAAGTATCCTGACATACACAGGCTGGCTGGCCTCTTTTATGGCTGCCCAAGTTATTATCAGTGGAAAGCAGCCCAATTCTGCCCTGCATGCATTATTTAGTGTTTTTCTTTGAACTCGAAAAATCAGCACAGTTTTCCCGGCGCATTCCGTCTCCCTCAGAGCTTTCTATTCAAACTTTGTCCCATTTAGCCTACCACCATGGCAGACATAACCCCCATTACACAGCTCATAATATTCAGAAGTGTTTGTAATAATGTTGTATTTATATTAATATATTATATATTATATAATATTATTATCATCTTTGAAAAACATGGAAAAAGTAATTATTTAATTATGATTTTGATGAGCTCTGTATATCCATAAGGTATTTTGCGGCATGTTGGTGGGTTCTGTCAGTTTGATTGCCCTCTGTTGTCTTTGATGAAGTGACTGTGGCATTCATCTTGTTGGTAATTAGCTTTTTACAGCTTGAGCTGGAAAAGCCTGTGGATAGTAAACCACTTGTAGACACTCCAATTACGCTGTGTAAGTGCCCCGCTGGTCAGTCAGTTTCCCTTTTAACGCTGATTCTCTCAAGCAGAACCTTTGATAATGAATGACCCCCAAACTTGTTAATTGACTTTGAGAAACTGCTACTATGTTTATATGAAGACTTGTACTGGCTAAATCACAATATAACACTAGCAGAAAACACACAGTAGAACGAATGGATGTCAGTTTTCTTATAAAGTTGTTTTAATGACTTTTCTTGTTGAAATCACATTATTTTTTCCACAATCTTTCCAGATAACATGGTGAACCAGACTAAGGTGGAAACCAGTGAAGCCAAAGCCACTGAGCTGGAGAAGAAGGTTAAATATGCTATTCCCTATTAGATAGATAGATAATACTATATTATCCCAAAGGAAATTTTCATGGTTGCAGACATTTTGATTTGCTAATACTTGCTGTTTATCTTGCTGACATGCACTAACAAACATGCTAATGGTAGCACTTTATTACACTGCAGAGTATTAGAATGGTAGTTGGATATCCTTGGCTGGGTAAAAGAAAAGTGTAATTTTGGTCATTACTGGGTAGTTATTCATGGAAACAGGATATCTATCATTCTACTTGAGTTCATGCTAGTATGATGCATCTAAACCAGTGTGAAGGGTATAAATAACCCAGAAACATGGTGTTTTCTTTGTATTAATATGGATACAGGGCGGCATTATCCCTCATTATCCCAGTTACCAGGTCATTTTGCATCCTATTACCATGCCTTTTACTGTGCTGTAAAGTAAAGTGCAACTGAAGTAACCCATCAGCAGACTCACTAAGATGAACACAATAAATAATTTCTGGTGGGGCTTAATGTCTTGATTAGGAAGTGGTACAGATTGATTGTGCTGTTTGTGTGTACCATAATTACTGAAGGAGCTAAAGGAAGCTATGTACTTTAGACTCTCACAATTTCACTTTTTTGTGCCATTTCCAACATGCAGTAAATAAAAGAAAACAAATAAGTACTGTCCATAGTCACCCATTACTTTTGTGTGTGTTAGCTGGATGCAGAGTTGACTGCGCGACACGAGTTGCAGGTGGAACTGAAAAAGCTGGAAGGAGACTATGAGCAGAAACTGCAGGATTTGAGCCAAGAGAAGGAACAGCTGGCCTCTGTTAAACAGGAGCGAGAAAAAGAAAATCAGCAACTACAGAAGCAGCTGAGCTCTCTGGAGCTACAGGTACCTGATCATCGCCCTGTGCTTAGCTTTAGCCTTGCTAATGAGTCCCACTCCAACATAGTACAAGTAACATCACACTGTCACAACCGTTAAACTGTAATCAGACTTTTTATTTGTTACTTTCCTGACCCTAGTTTTGCAGTTACAGTTTAGAAACTGCTTGAACATCAGTTATTCATATTGATACATCAAGCCATCCCTAATGTCCAACAGCCATTACATTCTTTATATTTTTATGAAAAATGCAACAGAAATATGAATCATTCCACATCTTGTTGAATTTGTAAAAAACGTCTTCTCTCCACTAACTGCTTCGTTGATTCTGACAACTTGTACAAGTAGGAAGTTTCAAGTTTTTATTAGGTTAGGTTCATGTCTAGAGATGGGCCATGTCAAAATCTTAAATGACAGCCTTGTCAACATTAACTCTTTCATTATTCTGTACATAGGAATTTCTGGATCAACTTCTAGAACATTGTTTTTCTTTTCAAATTAAGGTTGGGCTTACATTGTACCATTTTGACGCAAATTATAGTCACACAAGCTGCAATCAGCTGCTCATTGCCAATCTGTTAACTACTGCTTGATGACATCCACAAGGTGAAACAAACTCAAACATGTGAGAATGAAACAAAACACAACTCCAGTTATGTTTTTGATGATGTAACAAAATTCTAACATGGCTTACAACTCACAAGAGTCATTTTTGTGTAATATAGGATCTTTAACAATGCCAACAGTTACAACATATTTTTATGGCAAAAGGAGAAATTCAATTTGTCATCTGAACAAAAGTTTATTTTATCGAATATGTTTTGCAGCTCATACAAGCTGCTTCTTCAGTTCTGGTCAGACGCTGGTGGACACTGCCTTACATCTACCTGCAGGGAGGAGCTAACTACCCTGAAACTACTCTGAAACTAACACACCTACTTGTTTACAGTTTCTGTTGGTTAGCTAGGCCTATTGAACTGCACTGAGTGTGGGGTCATATTAGCATAATAATTCAAGCCCATAATGGGTGCTTTCACACCTCTGGACCTGACCTATTTCTATGATGTTTTGGGAGTTAAAACGCACGCATATGGAAAGATAGCGGGGTCACAAATGTGTCCACAGCCCTACACAGAACCCTCCTCTGGTTCATGTCCCTCATACAGTGTGAGCAGATCAGCATATACAACTATTGCTCCGTACAGTGCGCACACTCCCATCTTAAGCTTTGTATGTGATTCAGTCGCACAGTGCGACTTTGGGAATAATTTGAAACGCCTTAAAATCATACAAAATCGTACCATGTAAGCCCATCTTAAAGTGCATAATGGGAGAGGTAACGGACAAACAGCACAACTATGCCAAAATACATAGTAATATTGGCATTTCTGTACCTAATGTGTTGTTGATGGTTGACTTTGAACTTGATGTTAGTTTTTGTTACATGCAGGTATTATTAAGGGTATCATTAGACAAACTCTGCATTTTACCTCTTATCATTCCATTCTACCATTGATGTCTTACCTAGTCTCCATCCCAATTTTAAACAGATGGTTAATATAGATTATAGGTCACAAAATCTAATTAATGACTATTTCTTCTATAAACACAGTTTAATCAGTCCTGGGATGCTGGCTCATGCCCCCATTTGAGCAGGTGGCATCCTGAATGTGAAAACAGCTAATATAAAGTAGATGAGTCTTGATTCTGTGCTGTCCTCTGTCCACTGAATGACACACAGTAGTGTGGGGCCAGTGACCCAGAACATTCTTGTTAGGTAGGATGCATGCAGAGACATGCATGCGTCCTATCTAACCAGAGTGTTTATGTGTATATATACTTTATGCTCAGTGTGTCTGTCACTTGGAGAGCTGGGCTAATTATAAAGTGAGCTTCATCAACTGTGGCTCATGCCAACAGAGCTGTGGTCATCACACACAGAAACACTGCCACTAAGAGCCAATAAGATTTTCATGAAGAATAATCAGTTCTGTTCATTAAAGGTTTCTTCACATGTAGAGATCTTTCACATTCATTTTTTCTAGTTTTAACCTGTTCCCAGCTATTTATGGTGCTGCCGTCAGAAAGCTCATTTCAGACATTTTTTAAGTTCAAATAAAAGGAACTGCATAAACAAACATCGTGTTTAGATGGTCTAACTACTTTACATTGATAAACTGTGTTTTGTGTATTCAAGCCTAATTGAATTTTCTTCTAATTTATTTCCATGCTGGCAATTGTTATTACTGGCTTTGTCATTGGATTTTGTGATCAATCATGAACTGAATTCAGAATTTTAATTTTATAAAGTATTTTCTTCCCAAAGAAGTTTTTCTTTTAACTTTTAAAAATTCTTGATGAAATTCTATTTGGACTTGAATTACCCCCTGCCAAGCTTCTCTCTTTGTGCCTCATGTTCCAGTCTCTCCTCAAGGCCTCTCAGACTTCATCTTAACCATTTTAAACTGTCTCATCTCTCTCCATTTGCTCACTGTATTTAATTTTTCTTGTTAAACCTAATTTCTTGGTTGACATGGCTGTGGTTTAAAAAAAAGGTGTTTGAAACTCACAAATGGGTTTTGGAGACTACAAGAATGTGAATACGTTTATAGTCGCCTACATGAAAATTATTTGGTACTGTCTGTTGACTTAAAATCAACATTCTGTTTTAGATTGAAAAGCTGCAAAAAGATCTGGAGGAAGCCAAAACTAAAGTTATTACAGTAACTGTACCCGTGGCAACACCTGGGCTGCCTCCACCACCACCACCTCTGCCTCCCTCAAGTACTGGAACTGGACCTCCTCCTCCACCTCCTCCTCCAGGCCATGCAGGCATGCCTGTGCCCCCACCTCCTCCACCACCACCACTGCCTGGTATGCCTGGGCCCCCACCCCCTCCACCTCCTCCACCCTTACCTGGTATGACTGGACCCCCACCACCTCCACCCCCTCCACCTTTACCTGGTATGGGACCCCCACCTCCTCCACCCCTTCCTGGTATGGGACCCCCACCTCCTCCACCTCCCCCAGGAGGTCCAGGTGTTCCCCCTCCACCTCCAGGTCCTGGGATGCCTCCTCCTCCTCCATTCGGGGGTTGGACTGCAGCGCCCCCTCCTCTACCTTATGGCCTGCAGCCAAAGAAGGAATATAAACCTGAGGTCCAGCTCAAGCGAGCCAACTGGAGCAAGGTTTGTTTTTGTTTGTGAAATCTCAGAATTACAAAGTGAGGGTTTTAGTCCCATGTCAAAAAATATGTGTTTCGTTTTAAAGGAGTCTGTTTGACCCCAGGCCTCTCCTGAGTTAGGGTGTAGTATGTGATTAAAATCTAATGCCAACGTTCCTACAGTGTTTTGCATGTTGTTATACTGATGTTGTGCATACATAGCAGTGAAGTTCTGACCTAAAATGACTTGTGTGCATACGTGTATCTTATGATGATGTGCCTGCTCTCCTTCTCTCATCTGTGATGGTTTAAACATCAAAATGATCTCCGTCTTTTAGCCTAAAGCTACTGTTTAATGGTTCCAGCAGACTTCATCAGTGTTTAGCTTCTCCCTCCTGCTCACGCTTGGGCTGGTGCTGAACCGGTGCGAGTGTTTGACGAGGATGTCACTGAAATTGCTTTTTAATAAGCCTTCTTCTGGTAACTGTGCCACTGAAAGATAATTAAATTGCTGCTCGAAAGGACAATATTCTTTTGTAATTCAAATTAAGTTTTTCAAGCTTGGTTTTATCTTTTATTTTTATGAGGTTGCACACAGACTTTCTACTGCTTCAGTTCAGACCCATATCAAATTTCCCTTCACGACTGCTTCTGTCCTGCCTCCCTTCCCCGAGGCTTTGTATGGAATAAAATCTGAAAATCTGTACATTTACCGCATTATGTTCTAGTCTTCTCCTTTCCCTTTTGATGAAGGCAATCAAAGTAAAGAAAACCTGTTAATTGCATCTCACTGTCCCATATTATTAAAAGAGAATCTAAAAGAATACAAATGGAGCTGAGAGTAAGACTACAGGAAGGAAGAAAAGAACACGATTTTCTTTAAAGCTTTAAACAAATGTCTGTGTGAAGGAAAAAAAGGGCTAAGATTAGAGAGAAGAGAAAATGACTACTTGTTTGCCCAAGTCCCTATTATTGTGCTGTCTTGCTGTCCGGCTCTTAAAACCAATAAGTGTAGCTGATTGTCTCTTTATCACACAATGGCCATCATTTGTTTGCCATAATAGATTAATGAATGCTGTTTTCCTTCTCTGGTCTTTGTTCTCAGATTGGACCAGAGGACCTCTCTGAAAACAGCTTCTGGACAAAAGCAAAAGAGGATCAGTTTGAAAACAATGAGCTTTTTGCCAAACTCACCTTGACCTTCTCCTCACAAACAAAAAGTATGTATTTGCCAACTATAGAAATATTATCTGGTATGTTTTGTTTTTCCACTAACTATATCTTTATTGCATGTTTTCTGCTTTTCCCTTTGCTTTCACCAGCCACCAAAGGTAAGAATACAATACATAAACATTTATTTTGATATTTTCAGAGTTTGTACCCTTCACTGTTTAGAGGACATGCATTATTCAGCATCAGCGTTAAAAACAGCCTCTCTTTCTGTGTTATGAATAAA
Organism: Taenioides sp. WSHXM2023; assembly: GCA_029959045.1. Classification (NCBI taxonomy): domain Eukaryota; kingdom Metazoa; phylum Chordata; class Actinopteri; order Gobiiformes; family Gobiidae; genus Taenioides; species Taenioides sp. WSHXM2023. The sequence continues at coordinate 20,086,302 of CM057100.1, read as the reverse complement.
CCACCTGCACCTGTGTCTGCACTCATCTTTGTTTAAATGTGGGCTGGACCTCATCAGATCAGATCAGATGGAACGAGTGGGGACTTAGGGGCCGGGGTGAGATGGACAAAGAAAGGAGACTAGAGGGAGGGATAAGGAGAAGGTCACTGATGTTGTCTGACCATCCTCCTGCTGTTGCCCTGGAACAAAATGCTGACACACAAACACACCTGTCCACTCCTGTCACCTTGTCCCAGTGTCACTGTGCCTTCTGCTCCCCCTCCTCCATATTCATATCAGAACCAGGAAGTCACGGACCGACGGCGGCCGAGGTGGAGGTAATTCTATTTGACCTTCATCGTCAGCCTTGGTCCACGTGTGCATACACTCACACCATTCTACATAAACACAAGTGCACGTGCAGTATGGAGGCTCGCTTTTGACGCAAGTTAAATGTCAGTGTTGGCAGCTCCCGTTTTGGCATTCACCTGGATGGCAGTTGTAACCTGTCGATGCTTAATTTAACCTCTCGCCGTTCTTGGCCTATGCTCCAGTGCCTTGGCTTTTTATTGGCAAAGACAGACACATGTTCTGGTTGATGTCCAATAACCTTTCCTCCGAGCACGCTATGAAGACGCTATGGCCTTTTTATTTTCCCCACCTGTCGAGATGTCTGACATTCTGGAGAAATGGAAGTCATATTCATTGTTAGAAACCCCAGCTGCTATGTGCTCCTTTTCACTAGGACTTAGACTCTCGAGAATAGATGATGACACATTAGTGCTATGGTCAATATACTGTAAGATGTTGTAGTCTTAATATTTGGACTGGCAAATTCTTGTTAGATTTGCACCATACTGCTGAGAAAAACTACCAAGTAAAACAGTTCATGCCTGATTGCAAACCTTTTAATGTAATACTTAGATACGCAAACTAAACTCTCTTCCATAATTATGTTATGTCAAACCATGTGCTGTTCAGACTAGTCGACTTGACATTAAACCCATGTAATGTAAATGGCATGTGGCTTCAGCTGCATCTCACAGCGACAAAATTGGAATTGGTAAATGTCTTTTTAATGAATCTCTGAGATTGATCTTATGTTTATTTTTTATTCTGATTTTAAATGTTAATTCAGGTAATTTTTTTGTATTTCTTATTAAGAAATCATTTGTTATGTTTGCGTGATGTCAGTTGCTCATGTAGCAGACCCCTGCCCCTGGACCTAGAACCATTCCCGGTGCATAGAAACACAGGGAGCCATTAACCTAAGATGTGTGCAAGCGCTCCCTATCGACCCAGTCTAGGTACCCAGGCCACGCCAAATGTGACTTATCAATCCTTAAAAATCTCACAGACGGGGTCCTGTTACTCCTTTATGCTCCTCATGTGGCTGCCTTCACTTGTTACTGGCAAAAGCACAATGACGTCACATTGCACCACCACTGAGCCTCTTTGACCTCCACTCTCCCCTTCTCTCTCTCTTTCTCTCTCTTTCTTTTTCTTTCTCTCTCTCTCTCTCTCTTTCTCTTTCTCTTTCTCTCTCTCTCTCTCTCTCTCTCCCTCACTCTCTCTCCCCCTCACTCCCCCTCTCTCTGCCTCTCTCTGCCTCCAGCTCGGCTCAGTGCTCACTCCTACATGCTGAAACAAATGTGCACAAGGTCAGCGAGCCCAGGGCAGGGGTCTTGACCTCTTGGCCCATGTGGAAGAGCGGAGCACTGATCGTGAGAGCCACACAATTTCCCTGCCTCTCAGTGTGTGTAAATATGAACTTGCTGTTCATGAGCTTATGCCATATTTGTCTTTTTTTTTCCTTTGACTCAGGTTTGACTTTTTTTTTTAATTTTTTTTTTTAGACCTTTATAAATCAGTGTCACTCTGTAGGAGTAACACTAATTTTCATGGGTCCTGAAGCTATGTATTTTCATAAGATCAATTTACAGTTCAATGTTTGGAGTTTTTTCGATTAGGTTCATGTTTACATTTATTTACTGTGCACAATTGTTGTCTTGTCTTGTGAAGTCTTACTCTGAGTCAGTCCATGATTGAAAAAAATGAGGGGGACGGAAAAGCCATGCCTGAGTTTTGGACAACGGATGTGATCTGATGAAAAAAGCTACAAACTTGTTAACATAACGGTATAGGACTTGTTAATTGTAGGGCTATATGTCTTTAGTCGTTGAGTCGATTAATCGATCGATGGTATCTTAGTCAACCAAAACTTTGTAAAGGTCAACTAATCATTTTATGTAGATTATAAGGATTTATATGGGACAACAGCAGAAAGGAGCAGTTAGTGAGTTGGCTGAAGATTTGGTATTTATATGTAAAAAGCAGATTAAAATTCACAAGTTTAATCTCTTTATTCAAATACATTGTTTCTAGTACTTTTTTCCCTGCATAAATAGTTGTTTTTTAAGTTCCCTGCAGATGTAGGCTTATGAGAGCGGTTTGGGTCAGATACATAGAAATGTATAGTTTTCAGAGCTTTTGTTGCGCCCCCTTTTTAGTTAACTCCTCAGTCGTCAGGATGTGTCTTTAGTTGACCAACAATTTTAGTTTAATATAGCCCTAGTTAATAGTGTCGCTGCACAGTTTCTCATTTACTGTAATTAAAGAGAGATGCATTATTTTGCCATGTGACCAGTGCTTTGCTGCTTTTCATATTTTTTATAAGGAGTCAATTCCAGGAGTTTTATTGTTGATAAATATTTGACTTGCGTTGCTTTAGTATATGCCTGCAAAGGAGTGGGTGGGGGTGCTCAACTACATTTACAAACCAATTATAATAAGCCTTTTGATCTCCCTGTGTTTCAAACAAATCAATTTCCTTCTCTGTAGGTGTGGGCATATCTCACTGTTTCCACTTAGCTTTATTATTCTCTCTTTAATGAGCAGCCGCTTTACAAGGAAACAACATACTGTGGTGTGTGGGGGTGTGCGCATTCCTTTAGCTTGCTTTAAAGGCTGCATTCAAATCAGATCGTGATAAGATGAAATGTGTTTATGTTCTTGAGCAAATGTCTAAGCCACATAGGTTCAGGAAATAATAATAAAATATTTGCTTATGATTCACTTTATTGTTGGCTAACGTTATCCATTTCAATTGAAACCTTGTCCTCTGTGCATCTAAGGGTCATTAAATAATAGATTTGCCTGCATTTATAGTTCAGTGAAATGATTATAGTTATTCTCCGAGTTCTTCAATATTTGAGACATTTTTCACCCTTTCTGTGCCACATTCTGTCTGTATTTTGTCAGAGCCAAGTTAAAAAGTGTGTTGGTGTTTGATGGTGATAATTACAGTTTTTTGATTCCAGTTCATACAGTGTGTTGTCTCAGATCTTCAGTCTTAAGAGACTTTTGAAAATCTGAACTAATAAAGCACTTAGAAGACTAAATGAAGGATGAATATTAAGACTCACAAGTGTGTGTACTCCAGAGATGGGTCTAAATTGGCTGTCTTTGAAAAGCTTGTGTATAGTAATATTTCTGAAGATCCTTTGCAAGGCTGTGTGTTTATATTTTCTTTTGTGCAGTCCACAGTAGAAAACCTTTTAAATAAATCATGTGCTGTTCTGGCTGGGTCTGCCGAAAGAGACTTGGGTTAATATAAGGGTCACTAATGCTGTGGGAAGAGCGAGGGGAAAAGTAACAGTACTTTTATTTCGATTCTTGCTTCTCCATTTCTTTTTTTAAATTTTATTTTAGTTTTTATTAATAGAGAAAAATAAAACATTTGTGTATAAACATTCATTCATCCATTCATTATATAATACTCGTGACATGCTTGTCATCCAGACAAGTCATTAAATTCCAAGTAAAATGTACAATATACATATGCTCCATATGCTCCAAACAATACAAGAGTCAACAAATACACGCACACGCACACGCACACGCACACACCCACACACCCACACACACACACACACACACACACACACACACACACACACACACACACACACACACACACACACACACACACACACACAAAAACAAAAGGGCAAGTGAAAACACATTTTTAAAACCTTTTCTCCTCTCTCTTTCTTGTAGATAAATGATTTACACAAAGTCAGGTTGCAAAACACATATATATATTGGATCCACTTCTGCCAAAACACGTAAAGTTATTCCTTTTAAAGTCTCAATGACGTTGTAAGTCTTTCCATCAAAAATATTTGATAAACGGTATTGTACAACTCTACCGTTACTGGTACATCAGTTTGAAGCCATTTTCTTGTCAGTGTTTTCTTTGCTGATAATAAAATAATCCTTAAGTATCTGTCTACTACCATAGTGACATTTGGAATCTCCTGGCCTAAGTACATGTATAAGAAATTAAAGGGAATATCAAAGCCAAAAATATTTTGTTCCATTGATGGAACTCTTGCCAGAAAGGTATGATTTTTGGGCATGCCCAGAATAAATGATAACGATTGGCCTCCGAGCTGCCACATATTCTCCAAGAGCCAGCTCCTACATTTTGGTAGCTTTTTTGAACTGGGGAAATTAAAAATCTCATAACATTTTTCCACCCAAACTCCCTCCAAGTTATTGAACATGTGGATTTTTATTGCATTTTACATAAGCTACCAGTCCTTATCATCCACCACTAAGCTCATTTGTTTTGCCCATTTTTCTTTCACATAAATTGTGTTTTTGGATTTTTTTTTCCCTTGAAAACCCTGATATAATCATGAAATAACTTTAAAAATTATACTAGTGTTATAAGCCTTTTGAAACAAAATTTTACTATCCTTTTTCTCTGTATTGGCCCTTGATTTCTCATTAAATCTGTTTCTCAACTGTAAATACCTAAAGAAATCTTAATTCCTTAAGCTGTGTTTTATCTTAAGAGTTTGAAAATGGGCAAGTTGCCCCTTATGAAGAAATGTGAAATACGCAGTAAGGCCTGTCTGCGACCATTCTTGAAATCTTGTCTTTACAATTGGGTAAAAATTCTGTATCATAAGCACACCATCGCAGAAACACAACAGCATTGTTTAGTTTATTCTCCCTGCATACGTCATTCCAAATCTTAAATGAAAATTTTATTGATTGTTTGGGTCTTTAAGATATGACGGTAGCGTTTTGTCTCCTATCATGGCTTGTATTGGGGGGCCATTAGTGGCACCCTCTTCTGTGTTCTTCCACCTGGCTTCAAAAGATTAATTAAATAAACATACCAATGGCCTTAACTGAGCAGAATAGTAATAGTCCTTCATGCATAGTAAAGATAGATTACCCTTGTCTTTTGATAGTTGTAATGTAGTATATCTATTCATCCATCCATTTTCTTCTACTTATCCGGGGCCGGGTCGCGGGGGCAGCAGTCTAAGCAGGGACTCCCAGACTTCCTTCACCCCGGACACTTCCTCCAGCTCCTCTGGGGCGACCCGAAGGCGTTCCCAGGCCAGCCAAGAGACATAGTCCCTCCAGCATGTCCTGGGTCTTCCCCTGGGCCTCCTCCCGGTGGGACATGCCCAGAACACCTCCCAAGGGAGTGGTACGTCAATATTGACCATTGTCACTGACCATTGTCAAGACATTTTCCCTTTCACCAAAATTACCCTCTTTATCTTTTTTACCTGATATATATTCAAAACAAATCTGGCACTTTATCAAAATTGCTACCCCCCCGTGGTGTCCTGATTTATATAATTATGCATACACGTACTTATTAGAACCTTGTAATTTTTTATGTTCCTGGTCTGAAAAATGCGTCTCCTGCAGGAGGGCTATATGTACCTTTTCCTTTTTTATTTTAGACATTTTGGACCTCTTTTATGGGTTAACAATTCCGTTTACATTCCAAGAGTGAATATTTACAGTCTGGTTAGAATCTACCATTTGAATGGTTTAATCATATTATCACGACTACTCTTTTAGCTCCGCTCCCTTCAATATTGTTGCAGTCTATCCTTGATAGATGACGGTCCCGCTTGGCCTGGATCCTCCCGTGTAAATTGGGGTAGTCTTCTTTTCCCTTCGACGATGGTCCACATTAGTTTCTTGATGCATGCCATCAGCGTCTCTGGTGGTAAATGGTGACTGGCAGACCCTTTTCTGACATCTCTTTTGTTGTGTCTTCAGCCATGTTGTAAAGTTTGGTGCCATCTGGGTAGAACACTCGCAGTTTTGCTGGGAAAGGGGTCTGGAATCGTCGGTCTGGAAATGGGTCTATTTTAAAATCCTCAGCCTTTGCATATGTCTGCCTCTGTCTCAGGACATTGGGGGCATAGTCATGATCCACATTAAACTATTTACCTTTCCAGAGGAATCCCTTTGACTGCCAAGCTTTCCTGAGCACTTCTTCCTTGGTTTTGTAATTCAGAAAGCGTGCTACGATGGACTGCGAAGGATCTCCGTCTGAGGAGGGACCGCAGTTGTTGCCCAATGCGCCCACTCCATTTGGAAGTCCAGTATTGGGGGTAGCTGCAGATTTTCTTTCAGAAATCATTCAACAAAGTCTATCACAGTCGGGGCATTCTTCTCCTTCAATCACACCATATATTAATATGTCAATGATCTGAGATTCAAGTTTGGACTGTAATTTTAACAGCTCCCCCATTACATCCTCCATGGTTTGGATCCACTCCTCTGAGTCCAAAACACAGCTCTCAAGTTTTTCCAGATTTTAATTGGTTATCTTTATCTTTTCCTTCACGTCCTTGAATTGCTGAGCGTTGTCCTTTCTGAAGTCCTTAATTTCCTTTAAGATCATTCTTAGCTCAATGCTGTGTGTAGAATCCCTCAGTCGTCCAGGTAGAATCCATAGCAAAAGGAGAAATTTAATTTGTCAACTGGACAGAGTTTATTTGGTTGAATACGTTTCGCAGCTCATCCAAGCTGCTTCTTCAGTTCTGGTCAGATGCTGGCGGACACTGCTTTATATCTGCTTGAAGGGAGGAGCTTAATTACAATGAAAATTACTCTGAGACACACATATTTAAATACAGTTTCAGTTAGTCAGGTGAGTCTATTCAATATGGAGTGGGAGTGGGGGAGTAGTTAGCATATCCATTCAGGGCCATGATGGGTGTTTTCACACCTCTGGACATGTCCTGGCTAGTCCCATTGTTTTCCCAGTTTGTTTTGATTTAGGTTTGAGGATAGAGTTATAGATGGGAGACAAATGATGTCTGAGAGCTCCATTTCTGGTCAAGGAAGGATTCTCTTTCTTGACAAAAATAGCTTCTTTAACTCCCCTCTCAAACCAGTTCTTTTCTCTGGCCAAGATCTGGACCTCGCTGTCCTCAAAGGAGTGGCCTGTGGCTTTTAGGTGGAGATGTACGGCAGATTGCGGCCCACCCTGGTTTTCCCGTCTGTGTTGATACATCCTTTTGTGAAGTGGCTGTTTTGTTTCTCCAATGTAGCGCTCACTGCAGTCTTCACTACACTGAATGGAGTAGACCACATTGCTTTGTTTGTGGCTCAGTGTTTTGTCCTTAGGATGGACCAGTTTTTGTCTTAAAGTGTTTGTGGGTTTGAAATAGACTGGGATTTCATGTTGTCTGAAGATCCTCTGTAGTTTTTCGGAAACGCCAGCCAGGTAAGGAATAGTTACACCCCTTCTCCTGGGCTCTGGTTCTCTGTTGTCCTGTTTCTTTGCTCTCTTCGTTTTATTGAAAGCCGATTTAGGATATCCACAAACGGAGAGGGCTTTCTCCACGTGTTGTTCTTCTTTCTCCTTTCCCTCTGTGCTTGTAGGAACCACTTGGGCTCTATGTTGTAATGTCCGGATGACTCCCAGTTTGTGCTGAAGTGGGTGGTGTGAATCAAAAAGCAGATACTGGTCGGTGTGTGTGGGCTTCCTGAAGACCTCTACCTGGAGTCGCCGGTCTTCTCTTATCGTTACTGCACAATCTAAGAAGGCCAATGTGTTGTCCTTGGCATCTTCACGTGTGAATTTGATGTTCGGATCTACAGAATTGATATGTGCAGTAAAAGGTTCCAAATCTTGAATTTGCCTGGATATGAGGCCAGGGCACTCTGTTCAAATTGTTCCATGTATAAGTTTGCAATGATAGGGGAGACCGGTGAGCCCATTGCACAGCCGTGGATTTGTCTGTAGAAGTTTCCTCTGAACTGGAAATAGGTGGTACTTAAACAAATTTCCAGCAGTTGGCAGATTTGGTAGGGTGAAAGTTTGTTTCTCTCTTCTAGCTTGGTATCCTCCAGTAGTCTCCTCCTTGCTGCCTCCACCGCTACCGATGTAGGGATACAAGTGAAAAGAGAGGTCACATCAAAGGAAACCATTGTCTCATCCAGGTCAAACTGGAGATGCTTGATTTTGTTCACAAATTCGGCTGTGTTCTCAATGTGGTGCTCCGTGTTACCCACCAGCGGAGCTCAATGCTCTCATCGCTGACCGCTTCTTCTTGGCTGCTAGCCTCCATGCTAGCTAAAATGTCATCTTCACTAGCTTCAGTTTCTTCGGTATCCATTTCAACCGGTTTCTTGATCTTCGGCATGCTGTGCTTGTCTTTCACCATTGCCCCTTCTTAACAAGGCAGTCAATGTCAGTTCAAGAGTCGAGTTTTATTTTGAGTTTTGGGGGCTTTTAAAACTGCAATACCGGGAGCAGTGGTTTTACTTTGCCGCCTCCATTGTATGCCCAGCCGTAAGTCCTCCTCTTGCTTCTCCATTTCATGGCTGAAAGCAAACATTTTCCATGTGTAAGTCTCTTAATGACTCAAGGCTGGAGGTCTGTGCTTTGTGGTCTCTCCGAAACACAAACTGTACTTTCACTCGCCTCCCACTTTGAAAAGGACTAAAATGTAAATAATTATTCTCATGTATATAGTTTGTTTCTTCATGTTTTACAGGGCTTTCAGCAAACTCTTCAGCCTGCAGCATTAGTATTGAAAGGGGCCATAGGTTTGTGTGTGTGCTAAAGCTGTAACCAACACACTGTGTTAGCTAGTACAGCTTTACTTCATTCTCTCTCTTTATGGTTGCGAAACAGCCACAAAACAGCCTTCATTCATCAGGTCTTATCAGGTTCAAACACCTCGATGTGTGCACGTGTCTGCTTCCACGGCCAAAAGCAGCGCGCCGACTCTGGATCCACAGAAAACACCTCTGAATACACACACACACGCTTTGTCCTGCTCATTCTTTCCATCCCATTCCTCCCTCGTTACATCTCTGTTTTACATGCAAATGAGCCAAATGTAGTCAAGCCCGACTGTTATCACAGTGTGTGCCTAATCTCCTTGCTGCCTTTTCTCTTTCCTGGAGATTATGCTGTTTTTAAACGAAAAAGGGCGTTCTTTGCTTCACTCGGTTTCAAATCTCAGCCAGCTGTTAGTTCGTGTCGCCTGCCAACATTCCGACGTCTCATCCCGAAACCATTACCATTTAAATGTTCCCGGTGATATGACATCTGAGCGAGGCCCGGCAGCAGCTGTGCCTGTGCATGAATGCCATCAAAGCAAGTGTATGTTTAATTGAGGATTTGTTGATCAAATTAGAATTCCTACCATTTTGTGAATGTCTCTGTTTTAAATTATTCCAGGAGAGACCTAAACTGAGCAGGGTTGTCTGTGGAGAATTAAGTAAAATATGCATGCATACCTACAGTCTCCCACCCACTTTCTGCAGTGCTTCTCATGGTCACAGTAGCATAGTCTTTGGTCCACCCCCAATCTTTTTACATATGTGCATAAAACATATTGATGTATTGGCAAGAAAAGTCACACATCTTTTGGAACAGAAAATATGTTCCTCAAAATACATTTGACCTAAGGTAATGCAAGATGCACTTTTAGCAGAGTACTTTTGTTGCGTTTGTGTACCATGCTGTTTATTACACTCCTTACCCAGGGGATAGTGACATATCCCACCGTATATTCTCATGCACGGATTTAAAAAGTTGGCCCACTTTGATGTCACCGATAGCATGCATGAAAAGGAAGATGTAAAGAGCAACAACTTCAAAAGATGAAGTTGGCGAGATAGGAGCGTTAACCCCACCTCCTTCTCCCACTCCGTCTCTCCTCCTCTCCTCCTGATTTCTTCGTTTATCTCTTTCTGATAAAGGTTTTCTTATGAAGAAGACAATGAATGAAAGATGGAAAGCAAAAAAAAAAAAAAAAAAAAAAAAAAAAAAGAACCAAAGTGTACAGATAAAGACTCTGTGAAATGAGCAAGTGCAGGAGAGTTGGAAGCAGAAAATGCATTTAAAGTGTCCATTTTTAAACTTCTGTCTCATTTGAATTGTTGAACAGTAGCCCTAAGCTGCTGCTCATGAGTTGTTGGCTGACAAGTGAGTTATTAGGGGCTATTAGACTATCTTTCACATTCTGCCAATGGCTCTGTGTGCAACACTTGCATACAAGTCTTTATATTAAAGCTTGGGACATACTTTATCGTTATAACTTTGTCTTTGTGCTTTAAATATTGATGGCGTGCAATGCACCTGATTAAATTGTGAAGCCTGATAAGACCATCTAACCAGCAATATCAACTGGGTCTTTGCCGTGTGATAAGATCAGTATGCAGATGAGAAACGCAATGAGCAATTTGATATTCAGATAAAAGAAATTAATTACATGGGAAGTGAAATCTATATATTTAAATATAATAAAAAGTGAAATTAAAGGAGCAGTTTATTATCAGAAGTGCAACAGAGTGAAAAGGAAGAAAAACAAAAGAGGAGAAACATTCATAATTAACTGTAATCCATAATTGTGACAAATGGAAGGAAAAAACAGTTTGGAACAATTTTATATACTAATACTATAGTTTATACTCATATAAATTGTCATACGCTTTGTTTTATTTCCCACTAATGAAACCCACCGTTGCCTGGAGATATGAATAACCCAGTGGCATTTACAGCAGACACCAATGATATTTACAAAACTCAGTGGACCAGGGCGTGCTCCACTTTCTGACCTTAATCTGCTGGAAATTAAAAATTGTGTTTCTGTGATATGATGAAAACGTATATGCAGGGTTTAACTGTTTTTGTTTGAACGCACTGTTGCTTCGAGTGATCTGCCGTCATTGACTTTTTCATCTTTACATTTTCTCCATTACCCTCTGTTTAAGTGTCATGTTTTTCAGCCTTCAGGCACCTTTAGTTTTTCACTGTGCTGTAAAACGTCTACGCCTCCTCCCTATTCATCTGCCTCCTCCACATCCCAACTCCTCACCACATGCACACATAATCAAAGCAAGGGCCCGTCTAGATCAGTGCTTGAGAGAGCTCCCTGTAGATATTCCTGCTTTTTTGACCACTTTTCAGGTACCCTCAATCCCTTCCTCTCCACCTCCTCCACTTTTTGAATTTTTAACCACCCCTCTGAATAAAAGATGTGGTGGTTCTCGTGGGGATAGCAGAGTTGTAGCTAGGCTAAGGAATGAGGTGAATGAGGCTGTGAAGAAGTTGTCCCCAAACATTTTTTTTTTGCCTAAAATATCACGTGAGCTCAGTAATGTGTGGTCACCCCCCCTTATATCCAATTCTTCTCATCTTTTCCCCAAATGCTGCTTGCTTCACCCAGCAGATTATTTTGGGTCTGAAATTAAATCTGGGCATCAGGGATTAACAACTAAGAAAGGAGAGCAGTTGTAGTAATTTCATACCATGAAACTACCTGCTAGTGATCTGACTGCAAAAAGTTTAGAGAGCTTTGACAATCATATCCAAATGTGTCCAAAACCTAGCCTTAATTATTCTTCATTGAATTGCAAACTTTTTTGCTTTTTCTGAGTTAAAACCAATGCCACAAAAAGTATTCTAATAGAAAAGTTTTGCATTCTATCAATGAATGAACCATGGCACTGAACACCTTTTAACTAAACCATGTTTTCATGAGTGCAATCAGTTGTTAGGTTGAAGCATTAGTAAAGCTTTTAGTACAGCTTTTAGCCACACACGCATCATTCAAAGTCTTTACAAAAATAACATTTCACTAGTATGAGTACTTGGCAAAGGCAAATTGAAAATATAACATCTAGAAGGTTATCTTGTGTGACTTAAATTATTCCTCCATGTTAATTAAACAATAAAATTTGTCAACTTGTCAGAAAAGACTTTATGTACATTCAGGCAGGAGCAAACTTTTTGTCTGAGCTCCAGATGGATGGAGGCTAATCTTAGTTTAGAAGATGCAAAGACAGATGGGTGTGATTGAAGGTAGAGTGAAGGAGAGGAGCGCAGGATAAATGAGGCTACAAGGAAGACAAATGGAGGCAGCAGTGTTCAGTGTGAAATTAGAAAGGGCATTCAGAAAGCTGCTATAAGAATGACAGATGATCACAGTGTGAAAAGATAGATCACATATAGGGTGATGGTAGTTACGGCATTAAGTTTGTTGTTAGATGCACTTGTATCCAAATTGGTGAATGGGTAATACAAGTTTTTTAGCCTACATACATTGTACTATCTCATAAGTACATAATAATGCATTACATTATTACAATTACATTATACTTTGGATTGGAGTTAGATTATTACAATCTGATAATTTTCAGTTTTTTACAGATTGATAGACATTGTTTTACATTTTCTGTGTACGATATATTGCATTCACTAAAGTGGTCGTGCTGTGTTTTGTACAATAATCTAAATAATTTTGTGTCTAGTATTTCAAAAGGCTTCAGATGAAGTTTTTTGGCTCGGAGTGCACTGTGCCTCCTCCTCCTTCTGTTCTATTCAGGAGCAGGCTATTTAGGGATTGGTACTTTGCAGTTAGCGGTCAGCAGCTCGCACTACATGCACACGACGCCACTGGGCCTCCTTAGAGATTTTTCTGCTTAATACTGCATAGCACTTAGAAGCATCAACAGGCCCTGTGGTGCTCCACTCAAGTGCAGAAAGCATGAAAGCATGTTAATTCTCCCCAACTCTCTCCTTGTATTCCTCTGTGACTCCACCCCACCCCACTGCCTCAACCTCCCAATATCCATCACTACTTTGGGCTCCCCTGCACCTCCCCACCTTTTCTGTCGACTGAGCACACTTTAATGAGCACTCACAACACAACACTGTACACAGCAACACCGTGCACTACAATATGTTTCTTATCATTTATTTACACTCTGGTCCAAATAGCTAGTTTTCCATTACTTTAAGATAAAGTGAAGTTGTATATAAAGCTAAGTACTTTTGCTAAGGTTAAAGCTGCAATTTATTTGACATTCTCATGAATTCAGTGAGGAAAGTGCAACATGTAATTGAAGAAATCTGCTGTAAGTTAAATATTTATGAATATGCAAATTTAACTATTAGGTGCTGACGCTTTTTTCCTAGTATACTTTTTGATTCAGCGTACTTTTAAATAGTACCACTTTGCTGAAGACAATAGTGATAGGAATGCTTGGAAGATGTGGGGTGAGACATTTAAGTCTGTGTAAGTTACTGAAAAACTTTCTCAGACTTATTTTCTCTATATTAATTCAGTTTGAACTGTCATCTTTAAAGGCACTTTGTGAGAGTGGGTTGTTATCTAGCATGCACGGCTTGAGACCATTTTTGCGACAGCTGTTTGAACCAGGACAAGTGGCTGCGTCAGGGGAGCCATGTTTGTTATGTGAGTAAGCAGAGACCCCCCCGAGTCCGCACTTAAGATGTGTAAAGTAATGCTAAGAGTTCAGCACTACCCAATTATTCCTAAACGTTTTAAGACCTGATCTGGGAACTTCAGGGTGTGGTGTGTGAAAGGATACAGTAATGGAGAGCATTTCACTGGGGGGCCGCTGCCAGCACCAATTCCCCACATCAGGGAGCAGGAGACAGACCAGTTTTAAGAGACCTCTGCTCAGAAGTGACATTCACTCCCTCTTACTCACACAAGGCAAACAGGGAAATTCTTGCCTCAGTATACTCCGCTACTCTACTAAATCCACTTAAAACGGATTAACTATTTAGAAATGTAATGTTATTGATGTATGATCCCTTCACTTGCACAACCTTGCATTGCGGATGTAGGCCAGGGATTATAAAGAAGTAAGAAAAGACTGACAGGTGTACGTTATTCCAATTTTACAGTTTACAGTTTTCTAATCTTGTGCTGTTAAGTTTGCCTACTATATTTGTTTTCCTTCTCATTTGTTTTTTATGTATTTTTTCTTCTGTCTTAAGTTTCCTATTGTTCCACATGCATTATCACAATATCTTTCTATTGCTACATTTGTTTGCTCTACAAGCAACAAAAAATAACTTTCAGGTCCCTACTTAATCTTGCTTTTACCTCCCACCACACTTTTCTGTGCCTCTGTAAAGATTTTCTTTTTGTTGTTTTTGTTTCCTCTGTTTATTAAAAAAAAAAAAAAAAAAAAAGCGTGACAGATTTCTAAAGCTTTGCTCCACTTTTAGGGGGGCTTTAGTATTATGATGTCCCTCCCTGGATGCCAACTCCTGCATTTGGCTTCCAATTTTCTTAGGTTTTTTATTCGTCAAAGAGTTGAACTGGAGCAGTGCTACTTTGTAGGATTCACTTGAGCCCTTTGAAGCTGCTCTGCTCTCAGACTGTGAGTCTGAGAGTGGCTTACCTTTGTCCTTGAGACAGTGCTTTCAGTCGCCCTGTTCTTTCAATGAGTTGCTTATTAGAAGGTGTATGTTCACAATCATGCTCTTACTTTGTTTGTTCTTTGTCTGCCTCAGTCTTTATGAGCTATACTGATAATAGAATGTAGCATCACAGTGGATCGAGCATCGGATGGAAGAAGATTGTGATACCATCACAATCTTCTTCCAACAATACAACAATGTCTTTTTATAGTTATTTATCCTCAACCTTGAGGATACTGTACAGACTTCAACCATTTTTTTTAATTCAAGTTAAAAAAATAAGACCAGTTGCTTGGCAGAAGTCTGTGCCTTAATAGTAAAGATATAGTCCCTGGACATGATAATTTAAGGTTGTATTCAACAGTATAGCATTAAACATATAAATCTTGCATTTATTCAACTACATTATGGATGGATATTGCTAGGGGCTTGTACTTGTACAAGTACAAATCAAGGTAATGCCAATACCAAGAACTGATACAACTTCACTGTTCCTCGTCTTATTTGACGGTCATGGCTCACCTCTCAGCTGAACAGTGAGCACTGAGCAGCCACCAGCTGATAAAGAGAGCACATTAGCTGTTGTGTGCATATTAAGCTCAGCTTTCTGACTGATAAATCACCTAAATCAGATGTCACCGTCACTATGTAACGATATCCAAATCCCTTGATGCGATATTTTCATGATATGCATCTCACGGTATGATATTTATTGCAATATTTTGTGGAGGTTAACAGAATTGTGAATATGCTACTTTTCTGTCATAAACCAAATAATTAATTAATTAAGATTTAGTTAGTTATTTCATCATATAGATTGGGCTGAAACATAGCAAAACATCATGGTACACGTAGTTCTCTGTTTTTAGCTGTTGATGCACCATAACACTGAATTTAAGCAAAGAAACTTGACAGCCCACCATAATATTGAGAGACTTTTGACGATATGATGTTTCAGTTATTGTTACATCCCTAACTGTCATAGGAAATATTGAAACATATAGGACTTCTAAGTGTTTTCATAGTTCATCACCAATGTTATCAGTGCACTGCCTGTGTTTATGATAGTTGCAGGCGAACATTGCTAGAGATGCTGGTGATTCTTTGCTTGTGCGCACATTGCGACTTATTGTAATTTGATTTAAAAAACAAATCTTACTTTTACCATGGTTCTATGTAGTTGCTAGTAGGGTTGTTCCGATGACATCGTCCATCGTCATTTATGACCCACCATAGCGGTGGATAGTAAGCACTAACCTTCTTTAGCTCTCATTGACCTAAAAACTTACCAGGGATTCCACGTTTAATGATCAAATCACGAATAAAACAAATATGCATTAGAGTTTAAGTCAGACATAACAATTAAAATACTGCGTTGCTACCTAAAATAAGCCTTATTCTATTATTTTCTATTATTCTATTATTTATTATTATTAGGCTATCATTATTTATATCTTTAGACCAGGGGTCGGCAACCTTAAATACTCAAAGAGCCATTTGGACCGTCTCCCACAGAAAAGAAAACACCCGGAGCCACAAAACCCTTTTGACATCTAAACCAGCGCTAACCAGGGGAACTACAGGCAAAACTACAACTCCCAGAAAACTGAGTCCTGCCCTTTAGTCCGACATAAGCTGACCGCATCCGCGGCACAAGTTTTTTCAGCGCTTCTAGTTTATGCAAATGAGCCATGTGGTTTTAAGTTTCGCTTCTGTAAAACGTAAACAAATGTGCGCAAAGCTGCATTAAACACATTATTATTTGAGTCCTCTTCGTAGGAAATAAAAATCCAAACTTAAATTATCCACTGTCGCGTGTACCGCGTGTACCAGTCTCATCAGCCGTGAAAGCAAATGAATCTGCCCACGTAGCATTAAGTGCTCTGTTTTCTTCAGAAACTTTTCTTTTCTTGGATTTATCCATCACTGGACCGAAAATCATACTGCTGATGTAGGTGCCGGTAAGTCCGGGCTGCCAGTGTGTGCCGGGTGGCGCACATCGGCGGCTTTGACGCATGTTTTGAGCGACAAAAATATTAAAAATGTTTTATTTAAATGTTACAAGATTATCATTATCTACGATTTTAGATTTACATTTAAAAACGAACAAACTAAAATAAAAATACATTGTAATTAAATACTCATTATTATTTTCCAAAGTCACAGGGAGCCACGACAGAACGATGAAAGAGCCACATGCGGCTCTGGAGCCGCGGGTTGCCGACCCCTGCTTTAGACTATCGCTCTCCAAAAATGTGTTCATGAATTTCACCAATCAATTCCCCCCGTCCGCCGACGATATCATCGTCCATCGTGATGTTTCACTGTAAACATCGTCATCTGCCAATTAAGGAGACATCGCCCAACCCTAGTTGCTAGAACACTCAGTGTTATGCTAAAAGAATTAGTAATAGTCTTGTGAGTGAGCTTGGCAGTCCACAGTTCTGACCTGGTGGTGCCGCCTACTCCATGAAGATGGATATGTCATAGATTATTCCAGGCAAAGCAATGAAATCTGAAGACAAGCAGGTGGCAGACTATAACAAATGTACACATTGTGCCTTTTAAAGCGGTTTCCACAAGCCACAAAGCTTGTACATCTGTCAATGGAGCTACAACTATCCATTTGCTCTTTCAGCAAGGAAAGGTTTATTTTTTGATACTAACCATAGAAACTGGCCATTTTCACATCTATTCACACCAGTACCTTCTGTTTAAAACCAAACATATGTGTTCTATACATTATCACATTTCCAAGAGTTTGCTGTACCTCTCTACCTTGCGCAAATGTCAGGCCTGGCACAAAAACATTCAAAAACACTTTCATGATAGGCAACAGGCTTTCACATCAAAATAGCCACTGTAATTTTGTCCTTTCCCTGTTATCCAAGGATCTCTGTCTGATTATGTTTTCATTTTTATGGCTCATTTCTCGAGAAGGTCCCCTCTCTCTCTCCATCTTTTGTGCTGCGTCCTGCCCTTCCTTTGTGCTGCTCCCTTCGGCACTATTGGCAGCACTCTGTCTCTGTCAGGTGTGTGTGAGATAGCCTTCACGCCAATGACTTGGAGTAGATAGGCTTTTAGATGCCTCTCTCTCACTGTGAATGATTCCTTAACTTGTTCATCCCCTGCCTGCTCTAAGTCAGTTACGCAGTGCACTTTTTTAATGTCAGCCAAACATTATAGTTCTTGTCTTAGATTTTGGACCTGATGCCCTTCTAAACAGAAGCCCTTAATATCCAGGCTTGTTAAGGGCACAAAGGGCATCCTAGCTTGTGACCCCATTTGGTTTAATTCTGGGCATGGTCTTGTTTCATCTTCTTAAAGTCAGCAGGTCATCGGGAGTGACTGGCAAAATGATTGCCAGATGCCTCTTTCTAAAGTCCCCTTATCCAGGCATGGGACTGATGTAATGATGATACATATTTGTGTTTACCATTAACCTTCATACAAATTCAAAACAATAGACATTTCTCTTCAGTCAAACTATGCATTTTACATAATTAATCAGCTCCATTTTATTAGTTCTGTATTTATGTAGCTTTTAATGAGTGGATACTTTAAATTCTCTGCTTGCCACTGCGGCCATGTCCCTGTTGGCTGTCTTTTCAAGATCATGTGTCTGTTTGTGTGAAAGCGAGAAAAAAAAACTGGGTAGTAACAAGGCCAGCTCTGCCCGGAGGCTGTTTGGCCCCAAAGTCTCATCAGCCTGCTGGTGCTGAAATGGAGACCCTTCTGGCCTCAAACTGCAGACAACAGTGCACAGAGCTCTTCCAGCCCATATGTGCACATAAAGAAACCATCGCTGCTTGTTGCTCCCATCTTTTGGCACTGTGTTTTATCAGTGTATCCCATCTCCTTTTATCCACCTCCCTAATCTGTCTGTGCCTCTATCAGACACTTTCTATTCCCATATCTCCCTCCTAAGACGTGCACTCTTTTCTTACTCCTCCGCACCCTTCATCCTTATCTTGTTTCCTTCGCACCCCCATATTACATCCAGAAGCTTTAGATTACTTTGAGAATGTTTCTTGTCCCCGTTCCTATCCTATTTTATTTCTCTCTGTGTCCTGCGCCTTTTCTCTCTGCCCCCTCCTCCTCTTCTCCATGTCTTCTTCTCAGTGGTGGTTTTAATGCATTATGAAAATGGACTGGGGCTATGAAAGCGAAACAGGGCGAGTTTGGCTGTTTAATATGACTCCTTTCACTCCTCATCTGGCTCATTGGAGTTTGTGGCTTTGCACTGTTGGTGTGGAAGTTGGGCTTTTGCCATGCACAATGGTGACTCAATTTTGAACGGCTCTACGTCTTCTGCCGATGATCAGCGGGCTCTCCAATGTGCAGTGACACTTTCTGTTCCTTAACATGGACCTTTAACACATGCACACACTTTGGGCAGGCATTAAACCACATGAATAATAAAAGAGACAGGCAGGCAGCGAGCGCACAGCACATGTTTCTCTGAGACGTGTTAGTGCCTGAGTGTACTGAAGCATGCTGCTAGACGAGGGGGACTGGAGAGGGCTGTTTATGAGGGGGAACATTTTCTCTTTAGCCTGCAGGGTGGTGTGACCTGGATGTAATTCTCCACATTTCCATATCCTGCACTTTCTCCCTTTTTCATATTTATTTCCCAGCATCCCCCTTTTGCACTGTTTTAGAGCTTCTACTATTCACACTGCTAATTTGTGTGACATTACACTTCTTCATCTCCAGAGAATGCCTGAGATCATCCGATGTGCTGATTAGATAGAAGTGAACTAAAGTTGATGCACACGGAGCACTGTAGCCAAGAGGGAAATAATTAATCTCGGCACAGTTTAAATGAAAAAAAAAAACAAAAAAAAAAACAGCACTTTACTAAGATGTTTAGAGCAGTATAGGACAAACCGTGTTACTTTGAAAAACGAAAGACTACTAATATTACTCAACATTTATTTAAGAAGTCTAGAATTCCTTAGAAACATGTGTTGCCGCTATGCCATAGTTGTATAGCTTTTGTTATCTATTGGAAAGTTTTACTTTTCAGTTCTGTTCCATTTTGACAGCCCCATTTTATATCTCTTGAGTCGATTGCAGTAGAGAATTAGAGTTTGAGTTACCCAGACCAAGTTTTGACATTAATAGGGTCTTAAAGAATTTAGCTCATATGAACTTGACACTGCTTAACTTGAACTTAATGGTGTTGCCTTGATTTTAATTCACAGAATCTCTTGCACTGCCTCTGTACCACCTCCTTTCTTTCTTGTACTTCAAAAGTTTTCTGGGGTCTACGTGTGACTGCTGCTGGTTATATGAGTGAGGGCGGTGTGTATTGGGGCTTAATTGTGTTGTGCATAGAAACAAGTGTAATTAGCCAGCACTCACTTCCCTGCCGCCCGGCTAACAACCAGCATCCCCTCTGAGCATGCTCTTTCTCTCCACGCCTTTCTTCTTTGTCTCCTGGCTCTCTCTCTTGTCTCATGCCTGTTGCCACAACGACAAGCCCCACTCTGCCATTGTTCCCTGCTGTTCTCCAAGAACAAAGGATGAGGCTATTAGCTCCCTGAGAGAGAGGAGCTGGAAATGGAGGAGCGGGATAGAGGAGGAGAAAGAAAGAGCCCTGTAAGGAAGGGATGATTAGATGAGAGTGTGAAAGAGAATAAGCGAGTGAGCGATGGCAAGAGAAGGGCACAGAAGTGGCGAGCAGGGTGACTTCAAAATTGCAAGATGAAGCTACAGTTGGGGTGATTTGCATAGACACTGAAACTATTGAAATGTCATGACTTTGAGAGCATTAGGAGAAAAGACAAAGTCCTCCCTTTGAATGGAATGTCAGCTTGTAGAAGTTACCTAATTTGATTCAGAGTGACATGGTCGGCCTCAGCATTCTTTCATGCCATCTTCACTTTGCTATATAATCATTGTTTCTCCTTGTGCCCTCTACACTTCATTATTACGACTCTTTGCATAGTTGCCAGTGCATATTCAAGCAGACACGCCTCCACTTTGTACTTTTTCTTCTTGTGCAGTGCGCATACACTCTTGTGAGCGTGTCTATATGTGCGTGCTCAGTGTGGGGGTCATTAGCGGCGAGTGTAGGTGGGTAATGTGCTGTCTGAATGCTGGCCATCTGAATGTTAATAGATTGTAACACAGGACAGAAAGTGAATTTGGTTTCTAGAGGAAAATGGAACAAATTACGCTTTTATAGCTCTCTGCCAGTATCTTTTGGTGCCGCCATTACTCACTGGGTGGAGAAAGAACGATGAGGGGAGGGAGCAAAGAGCAGAACAAGTGATTGGGAAGATGTCCTTTAAGAAGAAAATGGTTCTGATCTCTGCCGAACTACTTTGGAAGAAAATACATAGAAGTTCAAGCTCTATTATTGAAAATGGTTGTAAAGTAGGCATATTTAGTGAAATGGTTATCATTAGTATTATTTTCACTGCATGTTGAATACTTGGACCAGACCATAGTGATTTGAAGTGAGTTTAAGTCCAATTTATGGATGTTCACATTCAGTGGTCTTCCTTTTAGAGCTTTGAACCATTGAGATTACTGAATTAATGCATATTGTGTCTGATGGCTCATACACGTACAGCACACATAATAAAAACTGCCACTATAATAACTATAGAAAAAGTACATCTGGTATTCAGATTGTCAAGAAGGAACTGCACCGGAATAACCTCTCCTCTATTCAGTTGACCCTAAGGTTAACATAAAAGAACAGTTTAAATCATTAAAGTTTGATTTCTGCTTAAGATTCACATCATTTGTTCTCGCCAACACAATGCATACATTATCTAATTCTCTCTGGGCTTTTTACTAGTACTTGAACACATTTTGTTCCCAGTGAAATTAAATCTATTTACAGAACTCCACATCCGGTACTAAAAACATTAATATAGATCTTTTTACAACATCTAAAGTGCAAGCAATATCCAAAAATCTAGTCAAAAATAACGGTGAAGACTGCTCTCTATCTGTTGTCCTTTCAAGTTGTAATAGAGTAATATAGGAAGGGAGCAATGGGGCTTGAGTCTTGAATTAAACAGGGCTTTACTGGAGTGAAACAGCATTCAAGGTTGAGTCAAGGGCACCATTTTTGAGGCAGCCGGTGAACGTGTCTGCTGACAGGAGCGCACACACATGTCTCTCTCCAATCGTATGAGAATTCACCCGCTGACCCGGCGCCTCTGTTTTTCCCTCCAGTGGGAGACAGGGAATATATTTCGCTGAGATGTGTTGCTTCTTTCGCATCCAAAAAGATTGTATTCATCCTTTAGGGCGGATAGGAGGGATTGGGAAGTGTCTCCATCTCCCTGACCCCACCTGGCTCCTTATAAATTCTCTCATTCTTTCCGCTTCTGTCTGTGTGCCCTGACATTTCACTGTCGAAGAGTCTTATTATTTTGTACCACACATTTCTGATCAGGATTCTCCTCTCTTCGCTGCTTATCCGATCGTTATAGTCCCCTGTTCCTCCTTTTCACTGATTGTTTTTCTTTGCTGTTTCCTATTCCGCATAAGTTAATTCACTGTATCTCCCTCAACAGCATCTTCCATTAGACCTCTCATCTCTCTCACTTTGTTTGTTTTTAAAGGTCACTATAGCTGTATCTTTTTGTATTCCTCCTGCGCTTTAAGTTTTCACCTCTGTTATTTCCCAAGGACTTCCTTTCATTTTTGGAAATCATTTAGGCTTTGTACTTGAGCTAACTTTTCTCTTTTTCCGTACTTTTTTACTGGTAGACTGTTTCAAAAAGCAGCATTCATATTGAAGTGCTTTCTCTAGTTGTTTGAATACACTTTTGAATGCAAGAGTTGTCTGACTAGAGTAAGCAGTGTTCATCATGCAACTGGACAGCAAAGGAGACAGAAGAGAGTTGTCATGGTGATAAAAATCTCTAGAGGGCATATTTCCCCCTTCATTTACTCTCATGTCCACTCTGTATGCTGTCTCATTCCCTCTTTGCATCATGTGGTCTTTGTCTCCTCCGCTAAGCTATATCGGCCTGTTTGTTTCTTTGTCCCTTTCCTATCTCTTTTCCATACCTCCTATTGTTTCCATTCCTCTTCTTGTTACACTTTTTTGCCGTCTTTGTCCGTCTCTGTGGTCCTCACCTCTAGTCGGGCCCAGTGAGGGAGGGAGAGGTAGAGGAAGGCAAGGAATGCTAATTTCAACAGCAGCGACAGGCAATCGGAAAAAAAATAAAAAAATACAGTGTAGAAGAGAAAATGTCACTCGTCTGAGGAAATGAGATGGCCATTACTCTGTCGGTGTGTGTGTCTCTACAGAAAAGATCAGGGTGGCAGGCTGACTGACATTTTGCATATTTTTCCCGCGCTTTGCCAGGCTCCCCTGCCGGGTAAATGATATATATGTATATATAGGTGTTTGCTTTTGTCTGCAGGGTGCAAATGCAAATGGCTGCATGTATGTAAGTCTCAACATTTTTTTTTTTTTCCCCCTCCCAGCAGAAGACCTGTTCTTTACACCGTCTTTTGTTTTTCCAGTCAATCACACGTCTCTCACTTTTCTCCACTTCGTCCGCCCCCCCTCAACCCGTGCTCGTGTCGGAAATGTAATCACGTTCTGAGGGCTGTGTTGAGGTGAGAAGAAGGGGCGAAAGGAGTTTAAGGGGAACGTGGCGAAGAGAAAGAAAAAGGCATTTGTATGTGTACCCAATTACCACTCCAGCGTGCCCAAAGTCACCTTCGCAAAGAACGGACACGCAGTCTGAAAATAGCTGCTTTCATCCCGCCTCCTCCGAGTGCATGTTACAGTGGTGATGAGGTAGACTGAATAATATCATGGGCCCCTTTTGGTCGGCTCACTCTGGGCTTATTAAGCTTGTGTCTTTCCTGTGGGTGATTGCAGCCCAGCATGTGACTTAATGTGTATGTGTGTCCTATGTCTGATTGCAACCCACAGGTTTCAGGCTCAATCCACAGCTTCTGATTAGGCAATGTGATGTGAGGATCAGGACAAACGTGAGTGGGAAGTTGAGGAGTGACCATTCAGGATTGATAGACTTTGATTTGTTGGCAAAAATAATGCACACATAGTACCCAAGAGTAGTATTGCAGCTCTCTGTCAAGTTTCCACTGAACTACCAATCTTCCCAAGCAATGTCAATCAACCCCTTATTTGTAAAAAGTCTCGCTATTACTCAGAAAATTATGAATCATACAAGAAAAGTTGCTCTTTGAATGTTAAGTGTTTGGAACTTTGTGAGTCTCAGGGTTTTTTATTTAGGCAGTAAAAGCTTAAATGACCCAAGTTGACTCAGTGAAAGAATGCATAATTATATTGCTATTGGTTTGTTTAATTTGTCTCCCAGAAAAGAGAACCAAAAAAGTAATGACCTATGTTTAATTTTTTCAGAAAAGAACGCAAGCTAACAAGGATATTGATAAAAGTAAAAATGTAGATCCTAATCATCAAATCTAGGATTCTGTACTTAAAAAATATATAGTTTGAAGTCATTTTCTCAGCACTTTAAACATGAGCTAAAGTTATTGTCTTAGTAGACTTAGTTGAGTTGTTTTTTTGTTTTTTTTTCTCTTTGAACATTCTTTAATAACCCTTTAAGTTAAATGACATGATTTATGGTAATTGCCAATAGAACTATGCTGCAGAATGAATAACAATAACCAAATCTTTCTGGACATAGTTGGTTACCATGGCCAGATGTTGCTATAATGCAGCCCATATATAGGGTGTATTCTTTTGTGATTTTGTTGAGGTGTGCATTAAGTTTATTTTTTCATCTGGCTTTGGTAATGATTAATGTCCAAGAGTACAGGTTATGTTGTGCATGCTGCGTTGATGATTAAGATTAGTGCAGGGCCGTATAGTCAGTGTGATTACTTAGAAGTAAAGCGATGCAAAAATAGTGCGCGTGCCCTTGTTAACTGTGGCCTCGTTCCGCCGTGCTTCTTAATTAAGAGACCATAGGCCTCCCAGCTCTGCCTTCTATCTCATACTCCACAGGGGCATAAAGGGACAGCAGAAGAAAGAAGAGGGTTTCACATAAAAGAGCCTTGTGTCAAACAAAACACCAAAGATAAAGCGATAGAACAGGAGGAAGAACTCAAATGTATCACTACTTTCAAGTGTAGGTGGCTGCAGAAGTCTGCTGTGGGTTTAGGGATGGTTGTGAGGGATGGAGCGTGCGGCTGATCCATTTCCCCTGCTGGATTGATGTCAGTCATTCCCATTGCTGTCTATGTGTCAAATGTGTGCGCCCATGTGGTTTTCAACTAGTAATCTGTTCATCTTATTCTTTACTTTTCCATCTGGATGGGATCTTTCGCCTCGTCGCGTCCCATCTCCTGCGATCACATCTGACTGACTCCTTGGGAATAAGTCCGTGTGCTTTCGTGTGTGTGCATATTTGCGGTCAGATACATGACTGTGAATATCCATGTACGCTGCTTGGGCTATCTGTGCTTCTCGTTCATGTGTTGTCAGGGAGTTGTGGAGAGTGGGATAGTGGGTAAAATTTTAATGGTGCTGCCATCTCTCAGTAGCTCCTGAAAAAGGCCAATGTGGACTGACACACTCAGTGAGCCGAGAGAACAGACAAGACAGCAAGAGACGCGATAGCCCACTAGACATGCACACTGATGCTTGGTCACTGTAGTCTGCAGCACAACAGCTACCATTTTCTAGGACATGTTATTGACCCGTTCTGTACATGCTCTTAAAGGGCCACTATATAACCTTTATGGTAGAGGGCCCCCCACCTGCCATCTCCATAAAAGACCTTATTGCTTTGCCTGAAATGTTACACTGTGTGGCATTAAACTATCCAGCACTTATTCAATTACATGTGTTTCTGTTCCTGAAAAATATATCCTTATTGTGAACAGAGTTGCCTCTCTGCCCTGTAACTTGGCCTGTCTGGTGTCACTTGCATCTTCATGGTCAGTGCCAAACTTGAAAGCAGGTGGTAGACTCCCCCAGAAAAATTACATAATCCACCTTTTGAATGCTACAATAGTGTATTTTATAGTTACATTACTACTATTTGGAGCCTTTTTTGAAAGGACAATAGAAAATTATTTGATGTTGAAAATTGTGAATTTTATTTACTTTGGGCCATACCAAACACAATATACAGTAGGTGAATCCTGTAAACATTTATCTCTTGGTCCAGTGTGCCTCTCCCCATCCATCATATTTCCACAGTTAAGTCCAAGCCTCCCACTCTGTCCCTCAGGAATGAGTGAGGACAGTGGATATTCTTCTGTTGGCAGTGTTTGTGCATGCCTTTCTGAGCACAATCACAAAGCCATGTGCACACATTGACTCTGTCACTTAACAGGTGCCAGTCTCTCACCGTATTGTGCATTGTGTTGTTTTCATTCACCTGCTCTCAAATAGCTATTTGATTGACAACGCATCCCTTGACGCCTCAGGAAGCACAGCCAGGGATCCGATGTGTGCAGCATGTGTGGCACAGTCTACCCTCCTTCAGCCAATGCCTGATTGAGGCCAGCAAACAGATGTTCTCATTGATTCTGTCATGCATACCTTTTTGTTATACTCCCCTTCTCTTTCTTACAGGGGTGGAAGTAAGTTTTATGCAGTTGGATGAGAGACTTTTTCCTTTCCCATTTGGAGTGAGACTTGCCAGATCATGGTTGTCGTGCCCCTCCAGCTACTTAGTTTGACTATGATCTAGTGTCATTGATGTAGCTCAAAACCTGCAGTAGAGATCCCCTAAGCCTTAGAAACAAAGAGATGAGTTCAGACACAAATGCAAATATGTGCTGCCTTTGTTTCTTTCACATGAACTGCTATTTTATTTACTTAAATCACAAATGCTGGCAGCATTTGTTATTTAAGTAAATAAAATAAATAGCTTAAGGTTTCCCGCAAGTCAGTATATAATTGAGTCCGAGCTCATCTTTTGATCTCGGAAAGCGCTTTGTTCTTATCCCTTATACTTCCTCCGCATTCTCTTGACACACACTGGCTTCTTTTGAATTAGTTCTGTTTGACTCTAAATCATACTTGTACTTCTAGTTGTGCTTATTATTTCTTGAACTTCTGCTTGCCAGCACATTGGTTTGAAGAAAGCATACAGTGACAAGTAGGTATAAGAAGCTGCAGAGTATTTTTTGCCCACAAGACCCCTGTGCTGTGCGCATGTGTGTCCCGTAAGCCATCAGTGACATTTGGAGAGGCAAAAGTTCCTCTGCCTCCTCCAACCCGCACCTAGTCCCTGGGCTGCGCTTAAGGGGTAATTAGACCTAGTAGTTCTGGCCCCTGTCCCCTCCTCGGCAAGTATGTGTAAATGCTTTTGTGTCTTTTTGTACATGTGTGCCACTCATTCCACCACACGGTCAAGTCACATTGGCTAATCAGGCCTGTGAGCTTAGCTTGGAGAGACCGTGTGAAGAGGAGGGAGGGGGCAGAATTGGGGAGGAATGGAGCAAACGAGTGCTTTTCTTTGTCCTCATCAGTGAAGCAGAGATAAAGACGAGTGAAATGATGTATGGTCAGACACAAGAGGATCGGAGGGGCAGGATTAGCATCCCACCATCGCCTTTTAACTGTCCTCTGCGGCATGACACCATATAGACCTTCATCTCTGTCTGTGGCCCTTTCATCTGTGTTACTTTGCATAAGTCAGAACTCTGAATTTATAAAGAACTTCTCTGTCAATTTGCAGTGCTCTTTTGGTGACTTTTCCCACCCTCTCTCCTCCACTGCTATCTGTCCATAAGGTGATAATGAATATTTGAAGGCAGACGTGAATGCTCGACCTAATCCTCTTCACCCAGGGCAGGGTGTTCTCAAGGGGTGCATTTGTGTTACAGTTCATCTAACTTTTTCACTGAGATAGAAACCTCATTTATAAGTTTCCATTTCTCCCTTCATATGAGAATGTCAGTGAGCCTGCCTGCCTGCCGTGATCATGCAAATATAAAATTCCTGGATGTATAGAGCCTCTGCTACATGAGATTTCGACAAATATTTGATCCAACATCCATACCTATAGACTGCAAATGGACTGTAAAAAATGAATCCAATCGATATGCTTGACTTCTTGCACATCTTGTTAAATGTAGTTTAGTTGAAGTAATGTAGATCTAACAAATGTCAGTCTTCATATTTGATATTTACATACCCAGCTATCTGCTTGAGCAATCCCCCATGCCGCAAGGCTACACTCTCATACATATACTATTTCTGCATGTTGCATCATGTCTAATCTACAACAGCAAATGAGTGATACCCAATGACATTGTTGAGCTTGTAATTCACTATCCTCCCTCAAGAGGGCACACTAAAGTCCTAGTGTATGTCAAGGACACTCACAGTTAGAATAATAAACACATATTCACAGCTTGCCTGACTCATAGCCCTGGTTTAATCATTGAACTTTAGTATAAGGCATCTTTTGTTTCATTCATCAATCATCCTCCGTGCCCTTTGTCTCAAGGTCATAAAGTTCTTTTCCCCACCTTTATGCTCTTTTATTGGCTGTCATCATCACAGTTTGCTACCTTTTATTTGTTGTCTCTTCTTTTGATTCGATTTGCTTTATTCCCTGTACGTTTTTTCTCAATCCCTCCTATCTCCCCTCCTTGTAATTAGCCCGTGTAATTGCTGTAGTAAATCTTTTCTTCTGTCCCAAGGAGACTGGCTGATATGGGACTGATTTAATAAGCACACCATCCCTGGCTCACCTCTTCTGCTCTTGTTGTTGTGCTGTGCTTGTGGGCGCAGGCTTGCCTATGTCCTGTGTGTTATTTGCTATAGGGATTTATGGGGTTGTTTGTGGGATTTCAGAAAGTGCGAATTTGAGTTCAAGGTAGTGCTGTGTTGGTGCCCTGACTGTAGTGCAACCTTATCAGCAATACAGCCAGCATCCTCCTGTATGTGTGTATGAGTGTGCGTGGTCTAATCAGGGAGGCTGCTACGTGCCGTGTGTGCGTCATTGCTGAAGACCTTCATGGCCAGAAGAGCAGAGAGAGGTCAAATTGGCCCAGAGAGAAATATACAAGCACTCTCCCATGCACACTTAAAACTACAGCTCTCCCCAAACCTCTTACTACTTTTTCAAATTTATTTCTGCCCTCTGCCATTACAGATACCAGTCTTCTTCTTAAACAGCAAGAGAAATGCAGAATAATGAGCAAGATACTTAAGGTTAATGACTGTCATTCTCAATTTTACCACTAGAGGGCAATGTGACTCCATGTATGAATGCAACCTCACTGTCTGGGCTCCGCACATTATGCCTCCTGTAGTGTCAACAAGTACATGTAAAACATACACAATTAATTGAATAAGCTGACTAATGCAGTGATAACTTTACATACATTTTTATACAGACATTATACAATAACACACTTAAAATGTAACGTGAGTGATTTTGTTTTCTTGAAGAATTAAACACTCTAGGCACCTTTTTAAAAGACAGACATTGTGTGGTCAGTTGTTGCTGTAAAAAACATATACCATTTAATGCATGTGCTCTATTAAATACTTAAATTGCATATCCTACATATACCTAAGCACAAAGGAGTTGATGCACTAATGTCTAAATTATATCTCCATGGTATATCTAAATGTTGCTTTTCAAACTATACAAAAAATAATTATCATGACCAATAATAGTTTAGAATTAATCAGATAAAATATTCTTGATTTAAAATTGAGAAAAATATAATAACAACAAACAAATAAATACATCTCATATATATATACTGTAATAAAAAAATACTTTTATTGTGAAAACAAGCAAATTATGTTTGATTTTAAAGTTCAGACAATATACATTTTTTAGCTTATTTTTTTCTCAGTTGACAGTCATTTCTATCCCTAATACATATAAACTTTTATTATTTAAAACTCCTCAAAATAAATATTAGGCTGCAATTGCACTGTTCATGCGCCAGGGGAGCGCATGTGAGCAAGTTCCAGGCCCCTCCCACTGACCCGCCCACTGGCCTATGTCCGTCCCACATCCTGCCCCGTCCCCCCTCCCTCCTGCCGCACCCAGCCATCTGCTCCTTTTCAATACACACAGCCAGGAATCTTTTCTCCCTGTTTCCTTTCACAGAGAAAAACAGGATGAAGGGGCTCTTTCAGTCCTGGGGTTACCGTGGAAACCTCTTATTCTCCTTCTGTCAAACACGCTTACGTTGTGGCACGCACGCACATACACACTTCTGTACAGAGTGACACAAGACTAGACATTTAAAGTTTAAAAGGACCAGGGATACAGCTGGCCGTCTGTCAGGGCATTGTGTATCCTCTAGACAAAGAGTGCACTGCTTTGTCAAACTTTTCCACTACTTTTCTAACTTTAACTGTAAATTTTAAAAGGTAAGGTTGTTTAATTGCAAAATCTCAAGACTTTATTTAGTTTCCCTGGAGTTATGGTAGCCTTCATAATGACATGTGGACTTAAGATTTGTTTATGTCTGACTTTTTCCACGTAACTTGCAGCCTGTTGATGTAGAAACCATAACTCCACTGCTCCATTTAATCTTGTTCACTCCGGAATGCTGTCTGCATGTGGGGGAAGAAAAGTTTGTGGATTATTAAATTATTTTGTTTTTCTCAAACTTGGCCAACAAAGGCCATCTGAACATGTGCTGCTTCACATATACAATGGGGGCCCATCATCTGAAAGCTTTTAGTGGGTTAAAAAAAGCCACTGCTGTGACAGGAAGTGGGCATCAAAGTAACAATGTGAAGGAATAGTACAGGCATTCTCTGCAAAGAATACTCTTGACTCTTTTAAAAGTTAGGGTGTTGTCTGTTGTGGTCACAGATGAAAGTAGACGGTACATGTCCTTTATGCATTTGTTCTTTGTTTCTCTCTCCTCTGTTAACTTTTCACATTGGAGCTTCAAGGCTGACTATTCATCACCTTTTCCAGTGCACATTATTTCTCCTTTTAAGGAAATGGAGAACAGCAGAGGAGTGTGGGGGAGTGTGTGAGAGGAGGGGTGTGTTTGGACCAATACAGACCACTCTTTGTGCACATTCACACAGTCTGAGTTACATATTGACAGAGACCTCTGCATGACTTGGCTCCTCATGAGTCTGTGAAGTCTCCCGCTCTCCATCCCCCTTCATCTGTCTGCCTCTTCTGTCCTTTTTCTAATTAAAAACAGAAGTCAGAAATGGAAGAATTTGGTTTCATGACACCACAGGCACACACTCACACACACATGTGTGCCTCATCATCTTTCAGTGCCAGGCAGCTGTTGGCTTGCATAAAAAGGGGAGGGAGGGAGGGGGGCTTCCCATAAAATGGACTGTGTTTGTGCTGGTAGTGGTGATAATGATTATTACTTTAGATGTACTACTGTCTTTTTGGTCCAGGAGTAGACAAAATGCAACTGGATAAATAAAAAAGTTACTTATCCTTTTCTTTATTTTATAAAAATGTCTGTATGTGCCTGTATTATCTGCCTCTGTCATCCCTTTTCCTCCCCGACAATGACTAAGTGCAAAGTAGGGCAAATGCACATATTCACCACTAGGAGCGCCATCACCCCATAAATGGATGGAGCCAGCATGTGGGAAACCAGAGAGCAGCCATTTTACAATCTGTACACCAGACCCCATTTTATGAATCAGCCATGATGTCAACATTCCTACAAGCAATCTGATTGGCTGGAGTGCAGCTGCCACTGTTACACAGATGCTCACACTCACAATCCCATGTTAAGAGACCTATGCCTGCTGACCCACTGACACGATGCTCCGAGCTGAGCTGAGCTGAGCTGTCCCACTAACTGGATTTAAGCTGGCAGATCAGGCTCCTTGCTGTCTGTAGCCTCTATACATTGTCTAAATTAGTACATGCATATTAATTCAGTCACTGTATTAAAGTGATATCCATTTCACCTAGATATACTTTGTTACTTGTTTTTTTCTTTAATTCTCAGTGGGAGTATTCTATTCCCCAGAAACTTAGCAGCCCCCATTTCCCCGTGTTTATTTTAATTTAGGCTGCTTCCCGTGGGGCTTGTGTCATGCTGTGCAAAGAGATCATGTTGTTTCCTCAGAAATGTTCCAGATAGAGATTTTGTGCTGGTGTACTTCCTGTTTGGTTTTCCTAAGTGTCCTTTAGTGAGCTGTGATTATGACTCTAACACTCTGTACAATAGTATCAGTGACCTATCATAATGATGTCTCCACCTGATTAAACAGAATTTATTTCTGATACCAAAAATTTAACAGGACACAGGTTCTTTAATTTTAAAAATAATCCTGTGGAATAACTTCATATTAAACTAAACCAAAACAGAATTAAACAAAAACTAAACTGTGACTATACTTGCCACTGGCGCCCATACAGTTCAGAACTGACAAATTATTTTTAATATTAATAATTGTAATGATTGTATTGCACTGACCTATTCTATACCAAGACTCATCAAAACTTTTAACTACACGAGGATAACACCAGGGCCAATTGCTAATCAAAAGCAAGATTAAGACAATTATTTAACATTTAAACATCACCTGGCTTCTGAGTACAACCTGAGTTATCTAGTATCAAAGTTTACAAACCCCTAAGCTAGGAGAGTTACAGATGCAGACAATAAAGAGCTGATTCTTATACTCAGTGGCACAAAGGCGCTTATTGAGATTCCTGGCTGATTGTGTAGTGTGTGCTCTGAATGAATGGGTAAGTGGTGAAATAAGGGCCTCACTTGGCTTGTTAACAGATTCCCCTCTCACTAAAACAAAGCACTGTTTGACCAGAAGTGGACAGAGATGGGGAATAGACTCTCCGGCCTCAAATCAGTTCTCTCTATCTTTACAAAATACACATTTTCTACACAGCAGCAGCAGCAGCAGCTGGCTCACTCACACAAGTGGAAGACCATATGGCAGCTGTGAGGAGAGCACTTCCCTTTACCTCATTGTCTGACTTTAAACAATACCATGTTGTCCACCCACACGATTTATATTACTTTTAAGTACAGTTGGATCATAGTGTACACACAACTACAACTTTCTCATCCTTTGGGTTTATTTTATAATTGTATTTATCATCATTATGTAAGATGCATAATAGTTAAGATGCATATGATAATAGTTAAAAAGTACCTTTTTGTGATGTTTATACTGTTGATGTGTTTTTCCTTGTCATTAATTTCTTGCTTCTCCCTTTCCATGTTTAGCCAAAAATGTGACAGATGGCGGAGATGACAAGAAGAACATGCAGAAGAAGAAAGTTAAGGAGCTAAAGATTTTGGATGGAAAGTCTTCACAGAATCTTTGTAAGTACCTTTCCCCCCCTCAAATTATGACTTTACAGTAGATCCTAGAAATTAATGAAAATGTATTTCATTAAATGTACTTAAATTCTTTTACAGCCATCTTCCTGGGATCATTTCGTCTTCCATATGAAGAGATCAAAAATGCAATCCTGGAGGTTAATGAGAAGATCCTTACAGAGTCCATGGTCCAGGTATAAAACACTGATCTGTTTCATTTATCAGATAAAGAAGAACTATAATTGGTTAACATGCCTTGATCTTAAAGTTAGGGCAATACCAATTTTTCATATAATAAAGTAAAAATAGTCTTGCCTCAGTACAAATATTTTGTGAAGGCAGCTCATAGGTTCAAATTGGACCGCTAGGGGTGTGCAAAAATATTGAAATATCTGTATATTGTATCGTTTAATGTGATGATACAGTATTGATATCGTGGGCTGCTGTATCGATATATCACCAAGAGTATGTTTTGGTATATTTTACTAAATAATTTTGTTACAGTGCTTGTTCAGTGGAAGGAAACTCTGTTATGCAACAGAGTTCACATTTTCACTGTTTTGATGAGTAAAATGTGTGTTTCATATTAACTTTGCACAGGAAGTGGTTTAACAAAGACTTTGAGTATCACAGCCACAATTTAGTCAATTTTCTTTTATTATTGAACCATATCGAATAGATTTGAAATATAACCTATCAAACCGAAACTACACTGTATCGAGATATGTATCGTATCGAGGTATGTATCGAGGTATGTATCGAGGTATGTATCGAGGTATGTATCGAGGTATGTAGTGTATCGGCAACCTCTTAATGATACCCAGCCCTAGCGACCGCTGTATGCTGGCCGCATCAGTTTGTTTTATTCCCAGAACAAGAGGTAAGTTTGGTTTACTGTTAGCATTACTGTGAGGGCAAAACTCCATTTTGGCCTCTGAAAGTTGTGAAAAGCCCAATGCGTTATCAAAGTGAGGAATAAGTTTGGATCACTGCAGACAATTAAAAATTAATCTGTTCTGGCTTTCACATTTTTACAAATAAGGTACCTTTTTATACATTGTTTATTACCAGTTTAATTGAATTTCACATCACTTCTTTTGAATGTTACATTGTTGACATCTTGCCTTTATTGAACCATCCTTTTATATTGTCACATAGAACCTGATCAAGCAGCTCCCAGGCCCAGAGCAGCTGAGTGTCCTGGCCGAGATGAAGGACGAATATGACGATTTGGCTGAGTCTGAGCAGTTTGGAGTTGTGGTAAGAACAAAGGCTCTGTGCTTACATGCAAGAGCTGTAAACAGGAGGTATAACTCAGCTGACTCCTACATGACTAACTACAAACAAAGCATTACAAATGTTATCAGGCATGTCAAATTGTAAATGATGCAGAAAGGAAACTGATGCACCATTTTACTAGTGTCGGTATGTTAAGATACAGGGAGAGGCAGGCTGCAAAACACAGAGGACCTTGTTCAGCGGAGGATATAGAGGATGATGTGACTAATGGGCAAAATCCCCTTCAGTCATCCTGGACATACATCCTGTCACAATCTGGACACCTACCTTCACCAAAGCTGTATAATTTAAGTGGAAAAACAAAACAAAACTGTGATGACATGTGCTGTGCTACTGATTTGCAATTTATGTTTTCAAATCAGGATTTATATTAAAGTGCGCATTTTCAACTCATCCAGAGGCATTGGAGACATTCTAGAGGAGACTGAAATATGAACTTCTAAATTTAAGAAATTCATGTCATAATCTTTGTACATGTCGAAATTACAGATATAAAGATGTATTTTTCTATCTGTCTTTATGATGCCATGATTACGACTATTCAAATAAAATACTATCACAGTTCTCCCCAAAGCCAAGACACTGTGCCATATCTGCCACTTCGAACAGGTTCCACAGTCACAGAAGACGTGCAAAATCCTGGTCTTTTGAGACTGTAATGCTGATAAGTGTGCACCCCTAACATACACATAAATGCTTTTTAACTGGAACATTTGAAATAAAACTAGACTGAAGTGCTTGTATTTTTTTCTTATTTGCAGATGTCCAGTGTGAAGAAGCTCATGCCTCGACTCCAGGCTATTTTGTTCAAGCTTCAATTTGAGGAGCAGCTCAACAACATTAAACCTGATGTGGTGTCTGTGACCGCAGCCTGTGAGGAACTGACCAAAAGCCAGTCCTTCTCCAAACTGCTACAGATTATTCTCCTCGTGGGCAACTACATGAACGCTGGGTCTCGAAATGGCAAAGCATTTGGTTTCTCAATTTCATATCTCTGCAAGGTAGATGCTGCCATCCAAGACAGCAACTACATCTGACCTGTATTACTATATTTTCTTTCTTTTCTTTTTTATTTAGTTACGGGACACCAAATCTGCAGATCTGAAGATGACGCTGCTCCATTTCCTGGCTGAAGTGTGTCAAGATCAGTACCCGGATGTTATGAGTTTTCCTGATGAGCTCATCCACGTGGAGAAGGCCAGCAGAGGTACAAATACAATCCAAGTTGACTGTTCCCAAAAAATGATTCAACTGTCATCTGTACAGAAGTTTTTAAGAGTGAATGTTTCGCCACTCATTCAAGTAGCTTCTTCACTTCTAATAAAGCAGAGTGAGTGGCAAAACATATTCACTCCTAAAACCTTTTTTCCAGTTGAAAGAATTAAATTGTCTTTGCGTTGTAACCTACCTTGGCGACTGAGAGATTACACAGACTTTTTAGTACATTTTTAGTAATTCGGGGTCATCTACAGTCTCTGGCCTATGTCTTCTATTGCATTACTAAACATTTTGTCTTATGTGTGTGTAATATTGTTTATTTAACCTCTTCTCCCATTTCCCTCTCCAGTATCTGCAGAGACTCTTCAGAAGAACCTAGAGCTTATGGGACGCCAGATCAAAACCCTTCAGAAAGACCTGGAAACGTTTCCTCCTCCACAAAATGAAAAGGACCAGTTTGTGGAGAAGTTATCAATATCCTTCACATTAGCATCAGTCTCATCAAACATTACAATAAGTGTGTGTAGAATCCCTCAGTCGTCCAGGTAGAATCCATAGTAAAAGGAGAAATTTAATTTGTCAACTGGACAAATTAAATTTCTCCTTTTACTATTACAATAAGTCTAAACCTGCACTTAAATATTGCATTAAAGAGGCTATACCCACATTATTTTCATGTAATATAGTTTGTTTTGCCCCAGTACAGATATATTGTAAAGGCAGCTCTTAGGGTCAAAATGAATCTGTGTACTATCTGCATCTAAATTAACTGTACTGCCCTTAACACATTGGATTCACAGTTTTGTCATCACTGCTCAGGAACAACATGAAAAACTGGACCTGATGCACAAGAACATGGAGAAACAATACACAGACATGGGCAACTATTTTGTTTTTGACCCCAGTAAAGTCTCAGTGGAGGAGTTTTTTGGAGACCTCAAAACATTCATAAACATGTTCCAGGTAAGTAAGTCATTATGTACAGGTGCAAGCTTGCTATTTTTTTGTATTAATGCTCGAGGCAGCTGCTGTAAGAGCACAAACATAATAGATCAAAAAGAAAAACATGAAAGGTACAACTGTGTTTGTTTAGACACAATAATGGATTATAAACTTTGACATATTTTTACTTTACACATCACCTGCAGCCTCACAACAGCAAAAACATGCTCTGAAATTTTCATTCCAGTCATAATCCACTGCTTTTATTTAGAAGTAGGCACTCTAATCTTTAAACGTACACTGTGTAACTTTGCTGGTGGATAGTTTGCCACCTGCTTGTTTTTACTCTTATGGAATTTTCCACAAAATTAAGACCTGTAAAGTACCAGAAATAGGAATGCATGTTTTTCAAGCCAATAATATTTGAACAATTGCAAGGTAGATAAGTTCATTACTGTTGACCATTCCGGGCAAAACATTTCCATGGAGACGAGCATCAGAAAAGTTGCATAGTGCACCTTTTAGCCAGCCACTGCTTACTAGTTGATCATAGAATCATTTCTCTCAAATTTGTGTTTGTGTTAAAATATGTTATCTGTTGTTTGATTGTGTATAATGTTCTTTTTTCAGCAAGCAGTAAAGGAGAACCAGAAGAGGAAGGAGGCTGAGGAGAAGATAAAGAGAGCCAAGTTGGCGAGAGAAAAGGCTGAGAAGGAGAAGGAGGAAAAACTAAAGAGGAGCCAGCTCTTGGACATCAATGCAGGTCAGTATGGCTGCATCCAACCTGTTTCTCCACACACTCTCTCTGCACTCCCAGCTCTGTCCTTTTGGGGGCAGTCACAGTCCACAGTTTACAGTAGATGTCAGTAGATGTATGCGTTTGTGATGTGTGCATGAAGGAAAAAGTCTGCAGCGTTTGTAAGCCAGATTTAATCAAATGTTGATGACCCATGCTACAAGCAGAGAAACGACAATGAAGCTTTTGTGGAGTGATTCAACAAAGGGCCTGACCTCTTTTTCACTTAAAAAATGCATGAGGGATTTTGTGACTTTGAAGGAGAAGCCAAAGGAAGCGTCCCAAAAGCGAGGTTCCTATCTAAAGCTGAGAGTGGCACAGTGTGTTTAACAGTGTTGTAGTCACTCTTTGAGATGATCTTATCACCATATTCACAGGGCAGCCCACAGATACAGAAACTTTCCCCCTTCGATGCTGACCTACTTTTGTACATTCCTCCTTTCTCTGGCTCCACTTGGGCTCTCGAGACTCCTCCGCAGTCCAAATTTGCCACATCCTCAGCACTCTGCATGTGTGTTAAGAAAACCAAGAGGCGTAGTTTTGTTTTCCTTTTTTCCGTCACAGGAGCAAAATAAGTTGGTGCAATGTGTGTTTGGGCAACTGGGAGTAAAGACTTCTGTGTGTGTCTGGCTTGTGATAATTGGCCATTGTCCCAGAGCTCCATGTTCCAGCTGGCCTCTTCTCCTTTTCTCTCCTTTTATTTAAAGAACAATTTAATGTCCAACTCTTTACTCCCAGTAAACAAGTTCTGTGAATTAGGTAGTCAGATTTCATGTTCAACTTTGATGTTTACAGACGTTTGTGGACTAGAGGACATTTACATACAGGTGGAATATTTGACTGCCTGTAGCCTGGGGTTATTTGACAACCCCCATTTAAATTGTCCCATAGACAAATCCAGCCGACTCAGACCTTGCTCTTTGTTCTGGATTTGTTTAACGTCCACACTGCACGGCCATTACACAAAGACTGTTTTGAATACAGTCTCTGCTGCTTTATACACTGACTATTATGGTTTTTGTCAGCTCATTCACAGGTACCTTACATATCTGTTGTGTGCTTCTGTGCCTACTTTTACACCAATGCATCACATGTGCTGAAGCATACAGGCCAGTGTTATTTGTGTTTCCTGGCCTTGACATTCTTGTGTGAGTTAGACAGCCACTCACCTCATCTGCCCCCACTTATCACATAAATAATCTGGGCTTGTGATAATAGTTAGTTATAATTGAACAACTCCAGAAACTTTGTTAAGGTGATACTGTATTCAAAGTTTTGAATACTAAAAATCCATTTATTGTCCAAATTTTCCAGAGTTTATTTTGAGTCTAGTGCCACTCCCTCGTGCCCACAGTCACCAGCTGCCTTTGAGTCACTTTAATTATCCCCTATGTGCTGAAAACTGCTTATCATAATAATATATCCGAGCACTGCCTCACAAACATAATATTTACTCACACAACACAGTCAATGCTTTTCCACTTGCTACAACTCGGTGTCACTATTCGCTGTAAGATGGTACTGTTTGTGGTCTGGGAAAAGGGTGTGTGCCTGTGGGATTGACCAAGCCGCAGAATTGCTGGTCTGGGAACGGCCACTATGAGTGCTCTTGCTCTATTTTTCAGTTTGTAGGGTAAGTGTTGTGGGGGAGGGTAGAGATGTGGAGCAAGCAGCAGATGCTCTCAGGGGGATTTAAGTGTGCTCGCTCTTTGTGAAGTGAGGGAGAGGAGAAAAGCAGAGGACAGCACTGCTGATCCTGAAATATAACAGCAGTGATTTAAAGCTACAATAGTTAAAAATACTGCACTTATACATTATGACTTATCAATTATTTTCTTATAGTACATTTCTATATGAAGTTATGTGATTTCTAATAGCTTTGTTGTTGTAAACAGACGAACACATGAGGTCAGTGCCAGCCTTCATACAAGATGGGATTAATATGGACATCTTTAAATGCTCTTAGCCTAATCCTTTTACACTAATTAATCTGTCTCAATTTATTGGATTCTTCAGTCTAAGATCTGGAATGTCTTAAAGGGAGTGTGTAACCTGGCAAAAATATCTTATCACTTAATGATGTCATATTGTAAAATTTTAGTTAGTATTACTAGTATAAGTATACAATTATTAACACCATGAATAAATAATAGGAATATAATTTCTTCACATTGTCTAATAACTTACTATTAATGTAGTATATGGCTAGCTTTATAAATACAAACTTTCTGAATCATAATAATGTAAAGTTAAAATGTCATTAACAGCAAGATGGATAGTATTTTACATTTGGGTTTGCTTTATAGTTATAATATAGATCCTATAAATGCTGCTCACAGTTATGATTTTGCTATTGCGATATACAGTGACCTGTATAAGATAATTATTATCAATTTACAAGTTCATTTCCCCACTACGTTATAAAATGTTGACTTTTTTTCCATACTAACAAACAAGGGTATTTACAAGCATACCCTAAGGCTGCAACTTGGCTATAAATGTCAACATGTGATCAACTTATTTTCATTAAAAGAAATTTCACTCAAAACAGCCACACTGCAACTGTTTGTCACACCACAGAGAGAATAGAGCTGCTATTTTAGATGTGCCAATATGTCCTGAAACTCACAGGGCAGTCATTGTTGGGTCTCTCTATGTCCTCTAGCCCTTTAACACAACTGGGTTTCTGTGTCTCTGTGCTAACTCCAGAGGTTTAAGCACACCATGTGATTAGTTGTGGTGGAATTGTGCCAGAGGTGTTTCCTCTGGACTGAAAACATGCCCTACATTATTTGCTGCCAGAGTGCAGTTCCAGATGTGAACAATGAGAGGCGTATTTGAGCTGTGAAAGATTTAGGAGTGCTCTGTGGAGACTGTGGCGTGAGAGGCGTGACCACACCATCTGCCCTATGGCTTAACTTTCAGGATTAAATATATGGTGTGTGTGTGTGTTACCCAGAAGTATGCTGCTGTTGCGGAGGCTAGTCAGTGACAACATAAACCTTTAGCCCCTCCCTCTGCCCCCTCTCTTCTGTCTGTGTTCAGGTTCACATAGAAATAATGAAAACCATCTGCCCCAGAGCCCCAGAGCCCAGCCAACACACTCTTTATTACCCCACAAAGCTGCCATGACAACTTGTACTTTACTCACAGCAGTGGTCATGCCATGACATGTGTGGACTGAAGCCTGTCTCCTTATTTACAACTGCACATGCAAAATAATTAAATAAACAATATAAAGAGTGTGATTTTCCTCATTAACTGATCTATCAGTTGTAAGCTTGTCATATTGTGGATCATTCAAGGCAGAACTTTCTCCAATCAGAAAAGTTGCAGAGTGCGCCTTTAAATACATAAATAAATAAAAATCATATGTGTGTGTGTTTATGTTTACTAACAATGATGTTAACAGAGATCAGGCAGAGCAAGGACAAAACTGAAAATGCTGATTCATTTTCATAAATGTGATAATTCATCTCTACTACAGTATTTGATGAAAAGTTTAAATCTTGCTTTAACATTTTAATGTGCAATATTTCCCAATTCAAATAAACAACAAATGCAGGTGGTGCAGTCAACCTCCCAGTGTGTTAATGGTTTAATCCATGTCTGTGCGCAAAGTGGTAAAATCAGAAACATTTATATGACAATAAACGCATTCCATAATCTGCGAGACATCCACCTATGTGGGACCAAATGCAGTGGACACCCGTGAGACTAGAATGTGAGTGGTCAGCACTAGCAGCAGTGGAAACTCGTACCTCAGGTTAGAGACACGGTAGCGGTCTGCTGGGACAGGTGGGAGCGGGTGTGACCAGGGTGAGAACAGCGTTCAGCGGGTCTGCTGTGGGATGGGGAGTGCATGAGATAGACACGAGTCTGCTGCGTAATGGGGGACAAATGAACGTGGAACACAAAGAAGACTAATAAGATTGACATGTATGCGCATGCACAGGCTTACAGGGGTGCGTGTGTGTGCGGAGTGTTCAGAACACAAACACAGCCAGTTCTATCACGGCCCATCCAAAATTCTATATTCCTGGCACCTCTGCTGGTGCGTTTGCATCGTGGGGCTCCGGAGTTTTATTGTACCCCATATATCATTTTTTCCCACTTTGCTGCCTGGTAATAAGGCAATGATTCCACACTGGCAGTGCTTTCAAATGCCAAAGCACAGATTGATTGAGATGTCATCACCATATATGTACTTGTACTGTCCCACTTCAGCCTCCGGCAGCAAAGTACAGCCCGACCTGGACACGCCCCCTTGTTAACGCTAGTGCTAGCGCTAAGATTGGGGGGGAAGATAGAGCCCAAAATATTTAAATGCAGGTGAAACTGTATTTTTCAGTTAAAAAGTTGTCTTCACTCATATAGAACATTATAGATTCTATATCACGCTGAAACAGGGATTGTCACTCAATGGAAAGGGTATATTTGAGTTTGGTCCATGACTGAACGCTTTTTGTAAAATAAATAGAACCAGTGCAGTAGCAGGGAGGTCCACAATCTCCCACAGACATCCCAGGCTTAGTGATGCTTCCTATTTGCAATTCTGCACATTTTTGTTTATCACATTTCAAACCATACTATGGCCGTAACTTTCTTGTAGCATGTAATTGGTTGGCAATTATGGGGCGCCAAGTACTCATTCAGTATTTACATTTGGAGATGCTGCGTGGGCGTGTCCCTCCTCAGAGCTAAGTGAATGAGAGCTGCCCTAAGCTCTGATGTTAGCTGAAATGGGTCACTGCCTATCTGGGTTAATTTAGCAGATTTCCCAACAAGGCAAGATTGACACGTGAGTAGTTGTGATTTTAAATATGACACATCTGGTCGTGTGTGTGAGTGTGTCTGTGTGTGTGTGTCTGTGTATCTGCGTGTGTGTGTGAGTGAATCGGCCTGGGGACATTTATCTAAACTACTCATTATTTCTTTTCACTGGAAAGATTGACACATGCGAGTTGTTGTAGTTGTGATTTAAAATAACATGGTCGTAAAAATAGCTTGTCGTCACGTATGAGCTCTGAATGCCCACACTGGATTGATTTGATGTTTGGTGTTTGTGATTGATAACATGTTTGCTCTGCTTACAGAGGGAGATGAGACTGGCATCATGGATGGCCTGTTGGAGGCGCTACAGTCCGGCGCTGCCTTCAGGAGGAAGAGGGGACCAAGACAAGCAGGTAATTACTAACGCTAACACAAATCTGCATTATAATTTAATAGCTTAATATGTATTTAAATCCCTCAATAACCCCAATTAGTATAAAACTTGAATTGAAACTTGAAACTAAAATGCCACATTTGTTTTAGTTGATCTCATCTTTGGTCCATCTGTTGCATGGCTCAAAGGCTGTGGGTTGCTAGTTCTTAGTCATAGCTTTCAGTGGGAGGGGGCAGTGTACAATAAAATAAAAACAGGAAAATATGCTTATTAGAATACTGAAGCCACTAATGTTCCAAATGTATAACTCATTACATTTTTATAATTGTTGTCTTTGTTTATTATCATTATAACAACCACAACTCATAGTATTACTTTGTGGATTTGTGTGGAACGGCACTGTTTGAGTATAGAGATTTAGACAAGAAATGGATATGATTTGTTTTTAGATTAGTTTACTGAATCTGTTTTAGAACAGAATTTGACCTGGTATAGTCTTTGTTTAGCCCCTGTTTAGACCCTATTTTAGTCCTGTTTTCCCTTCAGTTTGTTCTAAGATTTGTAGGCTTGTCAGTAGTGACTGACTTTTTATTCTGTGACCCCTAAAACTTAACATGGAAGAATGTGTCAGAGTGGTGATAGTAACTTTGTAACATGATCCCTTTTAACAACTGGTATGTAGCCTGGCCTTGTGAGCGGGAAAGTGTGCCATGCCCATTACCAAGAGAGGGAGGGAAGAGAGGGCTCAAAGTGTGTGTGTGTATGTGTGTGTATGTGTGTGTGTGCGTGTGTGAGCCTTGTGTGGGTTCAACATTCACACATAACAGGGCAGTAGTGCAACCCAATCCCTCTCAATAGAAGCCAGATGTGTAGCAGTGCTCAGTGTAAAGACCACGACCAGAGGGTAGACTTTCTTTTGTTCATGGATTCATTTGGGGATAAAGAAATCTCTGTTCTCCATTTTGTTATTTTCCAGCTTTTGCAAAGGAACACAGGTGTGGCGTGTCTCAAATACAATGCCAGTACAACTCCTCCGGTACATGTATAGAAGGGAAAAGTGTTCAAAGAGTGTCTGACCACCTCACAATCTTCACAGGAAATGCCAAACCATGTGTTCATGAGACAAAATGAAAAGATTTGTTCTGGAGCCTGCGTTTGGTAAAAAGAAAGGGGAAAAAAATACTTTGCTCAGCTTTTCCACTCTGTCCTCTGACTGCCCCTGTTCTTTTTTTTAACATTTCCTGTGTTTGAAGGACTCTGACTTGTTTGCACACTTACATCGCCTTTTAATATGGTTCATGTTTTATAATAGTCATATGTTACCCGCACTATAGCTAAAGTATGCACCACAGTAACATCCCGTACCAACCGCAGTGTTAGTCTTTTGTCTGGGTTGTTTAGTTTAATCAGAGCTCTGAAAATGGCAGAGTTGGCCGAGTTTGTGCTGACTGGCTTCTGTTTCTGGGTGTTTTCAGGCCCCACTGAGGCCACTAATGTCCCTACCTCATTGTCATAATAGTTTTAGGCAGTATGGGATTGCTGTAGTTCTAAATGGTTTTACTTGTGCGGGGATTTTATCCATTTCTATAAAACATTACAGGCGTTATTGTGAGCATAGCAGTGAAATTATTTCACCTCTTACACAGCTAAATTACTTTATACAATGGAAAGCTGTCTCCACTTTTGAGCACCATATTATACTTTAATATTAGGACATTTAGTCTACTTGTTGGACACATAAAACATTTTCATGAATTAAGGTGAGGCAAAACCAAAGAAAATAACTTGTTAAGGTAGATGTTATTATGTTATTAATACAATAAAGTGTGCATGCAATATAGCACAAAAACTCTTAAAAAATAAATAAATAAATAAATAAATAAACCCCCTAGGCCAATGTTTCACTATGTACATAACTCTGGAATGTGACAGAGAAAATGCCTAAAGAGAAAATGTTTCACATGAATCAAGATGGACATCTGTTTAACAACATGAACCACATGTACCACCACGTCTCTGTAACAGCTGCTGCTTTAAATCTGATATTACATCAGTTTATATACAATATTATACTTTTTAAAGCATAACCGTAGCAGAAAAGTA
The DNA here is from genome assembly GCA_029959045.1 of Taenioides sp. WSHXM2023. NCBI lineage: Eukaryota > Metazoa > Chordata > Actinopteri > Gobiiformes > Gobiidae > Taenioides > Taenioides sp. WSHXM2023. The sequence goes on along the minus strand of CM057100.1, from coordinate 20,042,013 downwards.
CACAAATACATAAATACTAATAGTTACCAACAAATGACTATCTTACAAGTTTTTGCTCATAGTCATAAGCATCACAGAGTGTGCTTTCTGTGTGCACAGCTGGAGACTGAAACGTCACCAGTGTGGTTTTAAAGGACTATTGCTGCCCTGTTGAGTGTATTGTCATGCTCTTTGTGTCAAAGTAACAGGGCTGAATGCAGAGCCACGAGGCTGTGCTGCCTACACCCCCTGACCTCCACCTCCCCCTGTCTGAGTAAAGTGAGTAGGCTGCATGGAGGTGCTCAGTGCAGTGGGCAGACAAAACACACTCACCAGATGCTCGCATTTCATTACTGGGACAAATGGACTATGCATTCCCATACATAGACTTATCCATCCACTTTTACTGCTGTTCAGTGGCATGCCCCCACAGTTTTAAATCTGATTTCACTCCCTGCCAGTGTGCTCTTTAAACCCTTTAATGGTGTGGATCAATTAGCCCGATTGGGCACAATGCAGCCCTTGAAGCCACATGTGTCTGTGTGGAGGCATGCCATGCCATAGACTGGCAATAGACCCATCTGCTGGGTCATGACCTCCACAAAAACCACCAATCACAGTAGCAACTGGTGGACAAAGCTCCAATCACAACAAGGCTCTGAAATAAAAGGGAGAGTAACAAAAGAGGCACACGCTGCCATGCTCCCCGTCTGCTCTGAAGAAAGAGTCTGAAACATGGAAGTGCTCCCACAGATGTTCACACCCACAGGCCATATCAATCACACCATTACTGGCTCCATAAACAATTAATGCAATGGACATAATAAAGACAGGACAGAGATGCCTCCACTCAGCCAATAGAAGAACAGGGTGACGTCAGCCTTTCCCACAGTGCTCCAGTGCACAGTTGCAGTTTCATAGTGTGACCTGAGGATGGCGACACTAGTCTCTGCTAAACTGAGTACACTTTCAGTGTTCAGACCCTCCAATGTACCTGATCTATACAGTAGTTTCTTCTAATACTAACAAACATGGCTGCCGCCCTGTCCAGTCTCAGCAGTAGCAGGTGTGATGGCAAAGACTCTGAATTTGTGTCCAGCTTGCCAAAAGATACCCAAAGCATAGCTACTCTCTTAAAACACACCTTTTTTGGCACAATTCTGCTTAACTGTGCACATATTCCTCCTTGAATCTTATCATAGATATATAAACTTTACCCTCTAAGACCCTGCCTGAAACAGATTCCCTGGGGTGTCCCAAACAATGTCGCCATGCTGTACTTGTGTCCATGTGTAATGAAGTTAAATTTGCAAAATAAGCATTGCAAATCATTGTTGTATTTGTAAAACATGCTACAACATACAATCTCTCAGACAGACATAATATTTCTTTTAAATATATTAAGACATCCCACACGTATAGTCTTAAACCCATTACTCAGGAGTTATTCTTAGCAAGCGTTAATGCATTAACTCACTGCTTCCTTCAAGCTCATATATCGATATTGATGTAGCCATTAACTATCAATGTTTTATTCATGCCTGGTCAAAATGCTTTTACTTAAATGCCTTTTCTCACGTCGTAGCTGTGTTGCTGTTTTCTTATTACCAGGACAAAGGTTTCAGCATTTTCTTTTGTGAATTGTTTTTTGAATTGTTACCTGTCACTGTACTATAAATTGATGGTTCTCAACCTTTTTCAAGCCTCAAAATACCAACAGTTGGCTTTTCATGACCCCCAAACAAAAAAATATCTGCAAAATGCTAAAGAAGCCTTATGTCTAATCTTTTTAGTTTCAGGACATAGCCTACCAAATTAATGCAACTAGGCTTAACAATTAGAATCTACATTTATCACTGCATTTGAAGAGTGTCAAGCCTTGTTAAAGACTATAGTATGCATTTAATTTTTTTTTCCCAATATCATCTGTAGATGATATTGGGAAAATGAAATTATTTTGCAACCCCCAAGGCTGCCCAGACCTAGAGGTTGAGAACCACTGCTATAAATACTGTGAATTTATAGGTCATTACATAACTTGTAATTAGTTTCTGTCTAAAGTTGGACTGAAATGTAGGAGAGGTGTTGAACAGTGGACTGTGTAAGTGTGTTGAAGTGATAATGTGACACATGTGCTGGGCTCCTCTCATAGACGCCTGTTAAACTGTGAACTCTTAATCTGCCTCTCTCCCTCTCTCCCCAGACTCTATTGTCTCTTTGTCACAGCTAATTCTGGAGACCTGATCGGTAACTTTGGCTACATCCACACTAGTTTGTTTTCACTGAGATACCATAACGTCTAGAATGAGGATAGAATTAGTCAGTTTTCAATTTGCATGATTTATATTTATTTTATTGTAATTCATATAACATACTGTAATACAGATATGCTATTATTAGGGTTGGACATGGCCTTTTGTGGCATCATGCATATTTTGAAAATATTTTTAAGGTGCACCACAGTAGCTTATCTGGAGATAGTATGCCACTTACTTGTCTTCATGGACATATTATTTTGCCTGGAATGTTCCACACGATTTGGCCTAGTGGAGCCACCTGCTTATTGATATGTTTAATTTCATACTATGGAACATTCCAGGCAAATCAGTAACATATCCATGGAGACAAGCATGTAGCATACCTACCACCAGAAAAGTTACGTAGTGCACCTTTGGTTTTATGGCTGTGTCTGTGTGGATTATTTGCATGTGTCATTTACTGGTTTTACATTGTGTGAATACAGAAAGTGTTTTCTTTGCTGTTACTCACACATTTTAAATGTGTGTGATTCTAATTATTTGCATCATGTTTCATATTCATGATTTATTCATGTCACAGCTGCACGTCTCAAGAGTTCTTAACATCCAGCAGGATAAGAGCGAACACACAAATACAATCTCCCACTGACCTATATAATTCAAAATGGCGGCTGCGGCACAGCTGTCCTTGCACACCACAAAATGAAACTCACTAAAGAGGGAGGGAGGGAGCTGGATGTAGCGTAGGAGGAGAGTGAGCATCACTGAAAGGAGGTAGAACTGTATTAGAACAGCATCCTGAGGGCACACACTGTCACACACTTTGTTTTTCAAATCCTCCTTTTTTCTCTTTCTCTCTCTATCCATGTCAGCCTCCTTCTGATTCAGATTACCTAATCCTCCCACAGCATGATTCACAGAATCCCTGATCCTTCATAGTTTCCCATTACTTTTACCATCCTCTTATTTCTCCATTTGACCTTAACCCCACACCCTTCTTTCCATTTTCTCTTTCTGACTCTCTATGAAGATCAGGGCAGAGCAGGTCTTATCTGACATGAGTAGTGACGCACGCACACGCACGCACACACGCACGCACACATGTACACACGCACGCACACACACACACCACTGCTATAAAGTCATTTGGATGTTAAATGCATGAGTTTGCATTAAGTGTTCATGGTCTAAGTTGATGCTGGTCAATTAATGTGGTTGATTTTGCATGGGAATGAGATGTCAATATGTTACTCTTGGCAAGCAGTGACAATATTGACATTTTTTGTTTACTCAAATTAAAAACACTACCAATAATTTGTTGTGGTGTTTCCCTAGCCAACCACAGAAGAGCCGGCCATGCTGTGACTAACATCCTGGCCAAGGAGCTGATGCAGGAAGACACGCCCACGCCAAGTAAATCCACAGCGAAAAAACAGCGCCTAGAAGACACAGAGGAGTCAAACGTTGAATCGTCTGAATCTTTAGAGGATATTCTGGAGGCAGTCCCTTCTCGGTCCAATTAAATATTTGATTACATGGACGTGGCTTTCAAGTGCGTATTTTAGCTATGATAGTGGCCAATACTATACTGAGTAGAGAACGGTTTTGTGTTGGGAAACCAAATTTTAACTAGAAATAAACTCACTGATCACTTTATTAGTTATATTTGTTATTTATTTTGTATCACAAAACAGCAACAAGTGCATGGAGACATGTTCTAGTTTGTCATTTCTTTAAGCGTCCTCAGAAATCCAACTCACTTGAAATATGCATTTTTCCATTCCCTAAAGATCAATGGTAACACTGAATTGGTTATTATAATAACTACACATTAATTAGCTTTAATAAAACATAAAGACTTAATTCATAATGAGCAAACACTTTATTAAGAATGATTCAGGCTTAGTAACTACTTAATTAAAACCCTAACCCCTTCATTAAGGAGTCACTAAGCCTGAATCATTCTTAAACTGTTTCTTTTGAATTAAGTCTTTGTTAAGGCTTATTAACACTGTCTTAAGGATAATTGAGGTCCAGTTATTATAAAGTGGTACCACGTCACGTTAGTAGAAGTCACTTTTTACCAACTATTTTTTCTTTCACATGTCTTTGGACTAAACACATGGGTTGCTTCCTTGGATTGTAAAATATTATTAATTCTTAACAGGTTTACCTAATAGTGTGGCCAGAAAGAGTGTTTTGTTTTGTTCTGTCGACCGTCTCTGTAATTATTTTGTTTTGAATTGAGGGCATTTTGGACACATCCAAAGACCGCCTTCTTGACATTTCACTTTCTGTATTTTGAACAAGAGTCATTGTAGCCTCTGTTTCAAACTATTGACCAACAACGTTTATATGTATTCACAAGACAGTTTATTTTACTGTATCATGGTGCCAACCAAGAAAATCTTATATTTGTTTCACCTGGGTGTTTCAGAAGTGCTTTTGTTACACTGGTCTCTGGGTTATTTCTATGCACACATCAAAAGACATATTTTGATAAATTTAAAACCACTTTTTTTTTTTATTATGAGACAAACTTTAATTCATTTGGCAATATAAACCTTAAAAGGGAAAAGGTTATTTGGGAAAGGAAGACTTAACCAAATAGCATTTAAAAGGGCGTTCGTAGCTACCCAACTGCATTCCTGTGTCTAACTGTGTAAAATAAGCCACTAAAATTACTTGTGCGCACATAAAGTTTGTCTATGTCAGCGTCTCATTACTGTACAGAGAGGTATGGATGCTGTCTTGAATGTTAGGTTTCTCAAGCAGCTCTGTGGTAACTCTTGAAACTGCCTGAAAACTGCGGAGACAGGTCTATTTGTCTAAATGTTTTTTGTGCACTCAAAATCTTAAGCTGTGCTGGTTGCTAATGTCTGACCTTCTCCATGATCAACATATATCAACGTTGACATGTTTAGTTCTATATCTCTTAATGTAGCGGTCACGTTCGCTGCCTTCTGCAAAAATGAAAGTGTTTAACCCAGACACACTGTTTAAATGTTTAAATAGCACTGGGTGGACTTTTGTGGTCTGTGTCTAGCTGCTGATTTCATAAAACATATAAAAGACCTGCCATAGCTTGCAATATCTGTCAAGTAAACTTGCACTTAAATTTACACAAGACATTCTCACATGCTTAAAGGTGCACTATGTAACTTTTTGGTTGGGAGTCCGTCACCTTCTTGTTTCAATGGATTTGTCATTACTCTGCCTGGAATGTTCCACAGTATGACTTTAACAGCTCTACCTTACATTTATTAAATTACAGCTCATTTTATAACTCAAAAATACCTAGAAAAACAGGCATTCTGACTGAGTGTGGTCGTCTCTCCACAGATCTGACCTGTAACTTGGTTTGGCTTGTTTTCCATGAAGATAGAAAAGCTTAATGCCATACAGTGAAATTTCAGACAAAACGATAACGGCTCCATGGAGAAAAATATTTGACGGACCCTCCAACAGAAAAGTTACACAATGCATCTTTAATTTTAAGTCACAGTAAGTTGTTGTGTTCGTTTTACAAGTTTCCATTTTCATACTTGGGGAACATGTAAGAGAAATCGGTTGCACCAAACTAAACCGTAAACTCCCATGTGCTCTGCTGTGCCTATGCTGAAGCACCGTGAGGCACACTTTACTGTTGTGCTACTCTGGGAATGCTTTATACAACTGTAATTGTCTGAATAAAAACAACTGATGAATATGGACTTCACTGGAAACAACTTGGACATTCCTTTTGTTAATTTTTAAGATGTTTTCTATGTGAATTTTTACAGTTGATTATTTTATTGTATTTGAATAGATCCTTTTTTTGAAAATTGCTTAATGTATATGGAGTAATGCACATTTTGGTTGCTACACAAAGCTATTAAAAGTCTTAAGTAATTTAATCATGTTATTGAGTCGTTTTTGGTGCCTATAAACAGCACTGATGTCTTTTTGTTTATTAATTTCATTGAACGTATGCCAGGGACATTCCTTTAGTGCAAGTTTTTAACCCCTTAGCTCCATTTCACTGGTGTAAACATGCTGTACTAACCCTCTACTCTGTCTAAGGATAGACAAAGGGCACAAGTAAACAGTGGAATTAATGAATTTCAAAATGATTTTCCAGTTCCCATTCCCAGTTAACTTGATTCCAAGTTATGTAAGAATATTTTCCACTTCTGATTAAGATTTATAGGCTTTTGGAGCTTGCCTTGGCCTTTAGTACGTATTGTCTAAAGAGTCTTACATAGTTGATATGCGGATATCTGGAGAACACATTTTGGCTCGTAGATGTTTCTTTCCAACTTTAAAATCATTCCAAAGATATTTTCATCTGCCCACAGACGATGCACACTGAGACCTTCCATCTGTTCTTTATTCAAATCGGAAGTTGAGCATCAGTCATATGCACTGGCTAATACACCTTCACACATATGTTACTATAACATGGCCATACCTGGACGTCAGAGGGATTACATAGACTTACAGAAAAAAAAAAAAGTTTATTTTGGACATGTACATTATTGATACTATGATGATTTACAGATTCACAGTTAAATGTGCACCATATAACTTTGGTTGGGGGTCTGTCACCTGCTTGTTTCTATGGAGATGTCATTGCTCTGTCTGGAATGTTCCACAGTATGACATTAAACAGCTCTACCTTATATTGCTCAAAAACTATCTAGAAAAACAGGCATTCTGACTGTGAGCGCAGTTGCCTTCCCACAGATCTGACCTGTAACTTTGTCTGGTCTCCATGAAGCTAGAAGGTTTAATACCACACTGAAACATTCAGGACAAAACAATAACATCTCCATGGAGAAGTATTTGACAAACCCTTTTTTTTTTTTTTTTTTGTGCAGTAAAAACACAAGCAACACAAACATCCTCAAAGTCTGTTGGTTTGTCAGGCAAACATAAGGGAATTAGCCGCTTTTACACCAGAAAAATGTAATAATATCTCAGCTGTATTCAGTCTGGAGAACTACAGAATTTATTTAATATTAAACCACCAAGATAATAGTTTATACAATTGTAATAACACATTGATGAGCAACATTCTTAATTTGCAGCCTCAGCACTGAGTTAATTCTGGACTTGTTTTTAATAATAAATAATAATAATACCTTTGATTTATATAGCACTTTAAAGACACCCAAAGCACTTCACTATAACACACAGGACACAGTCATGCACACATACGCATGCACAAACATGGGAGTGGTTAGGTGGGATTAAAAGCCAGTTTAAACATAAATGTTTTGAGAAGTAATTTGAATTGATCATTAGTTTTAGCAGTTTGTATGTTTGGAGGGAGTGAGTCCCAAAGACTTTGTCTCCCATGGTCCACAACCTGGAGGAGGGGGAGCGGTGTGTCCTGGAGGGTGCTGGTTTGCAGCAGGTCTGAGTTGCATCCATGTAAAAGTATAACGCCTCTTGTGTGGGTTTGTTGAGGAGATTTGCATTTATCTGTGTGCGCACGCGTGTGTGTACGTGTACGTGTACAATGATCCTGTCAGTCTGAGTTGACTCTGTGGTACACAAATGTAAATGTGTACATCCTGGTCATGTGTGAACTGAAGGCAAACTCAAGGGCTGTTTGCTTTCCCTTTGACGTATGTTTAAACTGAAGAGGGTCCTGACTGTGAAAGTGCATGTGGCATGTGATGGGAGATGACTCCATTAGCAACGATTAATAAATCCCCCATATTTTCTCAAAATGTTTATGACATTGATAAAAATCTGCAAAACAAACAATTAGACACATCAATACAAAATGTACAGCAGGCTTCTATTTGCACGTAACAGTTTTACTCTTTTCTTGAATCATATTGGCAGTTCACTGGGAACATAATGTGGCCCTGTTTTAATTTGATTATGGTTGAAATTACTGAGTTATAGTTTTGAAAATCTTAAATCAGTGCATTCAAAATGAAAATGTCACATAAGTATGCACTGATCCAGCTTTTTCAGTTTCAATGCCGATATCCATACTTTGGCTGTATAATCTGCCAATATGCAGTATCAACAGATACCAGAAAAAGGCATTAGGATCCTCAAAGGTGCTGCCTTTCTGGTAGAACATGACTTGAAACATTGTTGTGTTATTTAAAAGGTTCCACAGTATGGCATTAAACTTATCTATCATGAAGACAAGCAGGGACACCAACAGAAATGGAGATACAAAAGCTTTGCATTGTTCAAAAACACAAATAACAACAAAACTGATCCAAAACAGTATGGGAAATTCAACAGACTGTAGTAGTAGTAAATACATATATATAGACAAAAACAAGACTGATCGAATGAGGATGGAAGCTCAATACCTGTATCTTTGTCTTTTTTAATCTGTTGTTATTTTATTAACTACACTGCTTCCTGTATTTTTAGCACATAATACATGAATGGTGGTCAGTGTAGCTGTTGTTTAAATATAAACTGTGACGTAACTGCTGAGGTAAAAGTATGACTCATAAACTCATGACTTCCATAGAATAACACTTGTCATTATATCTGTATGTGTGAAGGCTACATTTAGCCTTTAGTGGGGGGTCTCCATGTCTTCTTATTACAAAGAGTGTCAGTCCTTCTGCTTTCCCAGACTCCTCTAGCCTGTTGTTGACACATTGAGGCTAGATTTGTATGCCCGTCTATGTGTGTGTGTCTGTCCTTATGAGTGTGAAGGGGGTCTGCAGCAGCCAGAATAAAAGGAGATCTTAACAAAGAAAGGGGAGGGGGGCAGTATAATTGGCTTCAGCATTGCCAGACGACCCAGTGACACACCATTGATGATGGAATGAGTTCCTGGATGCCTCTGGCCAATCAGGAAGTGGTAGACGGTGTTCAGGAGCGTCTGATTGGCTGAGGGAGAGGTTGTCGGTCTCCAGGTAGCAGAGTGAACCAGGGGGAGGATTGAGGAAGACTATGACCTTAAATGCACATCAACAAAACAGTATATTCTCTGCCCTTTCTGTATTAAGTCCCTCACTGACACTGCCCTCAATGTGTCTACGTGCGTATCTCTGCTCCTGGCTCAGCTCACATTGCCCGGACACTCACAAAAAATGTTTAATTTGTCCTGAACTTGGCTGTGCCTCTCCTTTCAGTCACTTGCTAGAACTAACTCTCCCCCATTTATTTCAGTGAGGACATTTAAGGCATTCCCTACTGCTTCTTTAATGAAACAAATGGGTTTAGTAGTCAAGACGGGTTTGCGAGTTAAAGGGACAGTGTAGCGTCTAAGGCTAATGAATATATCAGTTTTATTTGTCAGATTTGTAAAATGTCAGAACAGAACAAATCCTAAAGGCTCAGTGATCAGTTAAAATGCAGTTAAATCATGAGGCAACTACCACAAGTGGAGTTAATATGATTAACATTGTGATGTCTGCATCACAACACAATATAATGTTATTGTTATAGTGGTAGAATTACTTGCATTTGGTGTAAAAATGATCAAGTGGATCAGTTCAGAAAAGTAAAAAGTACAAAGCAAAAAACTGGTTGCTGCGTTTGGACACCTCTGTTCTAACCCCTTAATTAAGTAGTTACTAAGTCAAAATCATTATTAATATACTGATTGTTCCTCCTTTATTAAGACTAATTAAGTTGTATTTATTTCACATATAAGTGTAACCTTCTTCACTACTGAGTTTCATGAATAATACTTGCAGTCCATCATTTGACTACCTCTTTGTGCTCTTGTTTACCTACATGTAACTAACCAGCTTTCCCCTTGCCCCTTCTGGTTGCTATAGCGCTGACATACCGATGTTTTGTGGCGAGTTTCTATTTGCCTAAGTTTGAATATGATCGAATGAGCTCATAGTCCATCACAGCTCTCCATCACTGTGTGTTTATTACCCATGTGTCTGTGACTTCATCTGGCCTCCCCTCATCTCTTAATCATATCTGCTTGATTGAATTACTACGCTGCTTGTACAACACTACACATGTGACACTTAATTAGCACACAATTAGTAGGGGCCAGGGAGTGTCAACCGATTGGCCGTGGTGGTGTGGTTTTAAACAGTGACATCTTCATCCATGTCCCAGAGCTGTTTGCCTCCTCGTGTGTTGTTGCTTTGTGTGTTTCAGATGACATCAGAGTGTTCAATAGGTTATATTTCATACAGATGGGGGGCAGCTAAAGTTAAAATAGTTGGAATGCAGATTTTTGTTGTAATACAGTGATTTTTGGGGTCTAGTCACTGATAAAAAATAATCAAGGGGAAAAACTGGCTGTTGCCCCCCATCTGGTACTATGACATTATCACAACTACAAATACTCCACAGGAACTGGTTTGTATCGCCGTGTTGATTTACATGTTTTTTACATCTGTATCCTGCTATTGTCAGTTTACTTGTGAGAGTGGAGTAACTGAATAAAAAGTTAAATACATGTTAAATAATCTGACAAAAATGCTGAGATAGTTTAATGGGTTGATGGATGGATGGACAGACTGACACAGACAGATGTATAGATTTTTTGGATCATGTTTTTATTCATCTTTTGTAGTAATAATCTTGAAAATTCCCAACTCACAGTGACAGTTTCCAGGGGTATATGCAATTTTTTTTTTTTTCTTCAATGTTTCATAAAGGCCATATCTCTTTGTTATTGTCATTGTAACTGTATATAAACCATACAATAATTTATTTCAACTTCAAACCCAGCAGTAAAAGCATTTATTTTTAGAACATGTTGGGAGCATGTGAATGTTGCCATTAAAATACTTTCATCTTTGATGGATGCATGTGGACCACATGAGCATCTACAGTACAATCATGAATCAGATGTTTTAAAAAGGAACTTCTACTGTACAAGAGTTTGTGGTTATCGGTCAAATACCACGTACATTTTTACTTTACTGTTTTCTTTTACTAAAGGTAATTTCAAAGTTACAGTGTCTGGGCATGTTTTAAAGGTCCTATGTTACACAAAATGAACTCTTGTGAGCTTTAAGCCATGTTATAATGTTGTTTCCTCATCAAAAACATATCCAGAGTTGTGTTTTGTTTCATTCACACATGTTTGAGTAACCCTTTATTATTAGTCTGTCTTTATCTCCAAAGCTCAACATGCTCTGTTCCACCTTGTGATGTCATGAAACAGTAGTTTTAGAGTTAACAGCTACTTTTTATCTTTAGTTCAAAAGAGATGGGAAATTCCAGGGTTGAAATTATCCAAACGATTCTAGTGAAGTTGTATGCAGTTTAAAAACAGTGGAGCACTTCCTGTATCACTTCTGTTGCATCACAAGGTGCAACAGAGTGTTTTCTGTTTGAGAGAAGAACTTGGCCTGAATATGCAGATTTTTGTGCTAAACATGTGTGAATGAAACAAAACTCAACTCCAGGTATGGTTTTGATGAGGAAACATTTTACATTATACAACATACAACATTTGAACACAGATCAGAAAATAGTGTAATATGGGCCCTTTAAAATGTTGGTAGGCAGTACATTTAGTTATTTAAAAATCACATCTAAATACACTGAACAAAAATATAAACGCACAAACAAATACATTGATACTGCATAACATGCAAATCATTATATGACGCAATATTTTGTTCAGATGTATCTATTGGTGATGTCTTTCAAGCCATGTGATAAATTTCGTGCACACTGGTGAGAATCACACATTAGGTGTATTAGTGCTAATCCACCCATGAGACAGGTGTGGAATGTTAGGTGCTGATCACACAGCGTGACCATTACACAGACACTCCTTAGACTTGGAACAATAAAAGGGCACACCAAAATGTCACTTGTCAACATGCCACAGATGTCGCAAATCATGAGGGAGCGGCATGCTCAATGCTGGGTTATCTGTTACTGCAGTGGCAGCCCAACTGAATGTGCATCATTCCAATATCAGCCGCCTGAGGACTCGCTTCAGAGAGACTGGTACCACAGTGAACCGCGCACATGCCCGCCGGCCACGTGTGACCACGCCCGCACAGGACCAGTACATGCGGCTCCAGCACCTGCGTGATCGGACCCGCCCAGCAACCAGAACTGCTGATGAGACTGTCGGTCTTCACAACAGGTGGATATCAGCCCAGACAGTCAGGAACCGGCTGCGGGAGGCTCATCTCCGGTCATGTCGACCACACCAGGGCCTCGACCTCATGGCAGCCCGACGTCGGACACGACTGGACTGGGCCAATGTTCAAGTGCGCTGGACACTTGCACGTTAGAGGACTGTGCTCTTTAGTGACGAATCTCGCTTCCAGCTGTACCATGCTGATGGCAGAGTCCGTGTTTGGCGCCGTGTTGGTGAGCGTTATGCTGACGCTAATGTCCTGCGACGGGTGGCTCATGGTGGCCGTAGTGTCATGGTGTGGGCAGGCATTTGCCATGGACAGCGCACACGTCTGCATGTCATCGATGGCAACCTGAATGCGCAACGTTACCGAGATGAAATCCTGAGACCTATTGTTGTGCCCTTTGTGGAGCTCCATCATGTGACTTTCCAACAAGACAACGCCCGCCCACACACTGTCAGGATATGCAGGGACTTCCTTGAGGAGGAGGATATTCCTGTCCTCAACTGGCCGCCGTATTCACCAGACTTGTCGCCCATCGAAAACCTCTGGGATGTTCTGGATAGGCGTGTCCGCCACCGGGTTCCAGTTCCCCAGAACATTCGCCAACTGCGAGTGGCACTCCAGGAGGAATGGGACAACATCCCCCAGCCCACAAATGACAACTTGGTGATGTCCATGCGTCGCCGGTGTACAGCTCTACGCGAGGCTAATGGTGGACACACGCGTTACTGACGTCTGTGAACTTGGCCCATTGACCCCCATTGTGCTCTTGCTGCCATTACTGCAGGACTATTGCTTTAAAATTGATTGCAATGCTCGCAAATTAAAGCTGATTTGTTAAGAAATATGTACTGTTATTTTGGGATATGTACTATAATTTATGACATAAAAATAACTAAAAATGTTTGTTCGTGCGTTTATATTTTTGTTCAGTGTAGTTAATTAGTCATTAATATACTTCTTGAGCATTTGTAAGGAATGAGAACTGGGAGAGAGGAGGGTCTGTGTCTCTGCTCTGAGACCTGATGCAAACAGAATATTAACAAGGCCTGGGTCACTCACACAAACACAGTCTCAGAGATTCTGTGAGAGTGGAAAAACTGCACACTGTGGACCCCAGAGGAAGAGAAATCTACATTTTACTTATTAACCACTGTTGTGGTATTGACTGTTCAGCTTTTAATGTAAAAAAAAAATGTCCCGGTGCAGTCCCCTGGTCGTCAGTTCTGATTTGCTTATTTGTCTAATATTTGCAGCTGGGACAATACTGAATGTGACCGAATATTGGAATCCATTACATCACTAGTTTATCCAGTTGGCTATCCATATGGCTATTAAAGGTGCACTATGTAACTTTTCTGGTGGAGGGTCTGCCTGGAATGCCCCACAGTATGGCATTAAACATATATCTTGTATTTACTGAATCACAGGTGTTTCTATTTCTAAAAACTACCACAAAAACATGCGAGCGACCCCACTTCTCCACACATCTGACCTGTAAATTGGCCTGGTGACCTGCGCTGCTTGTCTCCATTGAGATTGAGTCAAGTAGGTGGTGGACCCTCGACCAGAAAAGTTACATAGTGCACCTTTAAGACTGTTGTTAATATTATTTGATCAGCATTTAACTATAACATTTATGACATGCACCATATTTTATTACCATGTTTTAAAAATAACCAGGGTAGACTACACAAACTGCAAATATAGGTCCAAATAACTAGGATGCCCTGGATGTACTGATGTGAATAAATTAAAGTGACGTGTCTCCATGTTAAACCCTGGGGCTGTTTGTCTGTGTCTGCAACAATCACAAAACAGCCACACCTTTATGTGTTTCTATATGAATCATGTCAACAGATAAATGTTACTTTGGGTACCTGATCTAATCCCAATAAGATAATGTAATTGAAATAACACATATTTAAAAAATAAGTGCTGTTAACCCTGTGTCCACTCACATTTATTGAGGTCCAGGGAGATGTCATTTGACCCATATAAAATGAGCCTGTAGTCGTTGTGTTTCCTTCGGGGGCTGTGGATTCCCCAGTTTGTGTGTGTTGGGGGTAAACGTGCATGACTTAATCAACGTCTGTTCCACTAAGGTATGACCCCATTTGTAAACATGAATCTGGGATAACTATAGATCCACATTTACAACAATATTTACCCAGCAAATTTAGATTTAGATACAGTATGCAGTGCACTTTAAAGGTGCACTGTGGAACTTTTCTGGTGGAGGGTCTGGCACCTCCCTGTCTCCATGGAGATATTACTATTTTGCCTTGATTATTCTACAATAGTATGGAAATAAACTTGGTAATCACAAGGTTATTGACAGGTTATTGGTCCGATCTGTGAAGAAGCACGTGGTAAGAATTCAAGTTTTTTAAGGTATTTTTGAGCTATAAAACCCCTGTAATTGAACAAATGCAAGGGAGATATGTTTAATGCCCTACTGTGGAACATTCCAGGCAAAGAAATAACATCTCCATAGAGACAAGCAAGTAGTGGATCTCCACCTTAGAAGTTACATAGTGCACCTTTACAGAAATGAAGTGTGTATATTATAAATGACCAATTATTCAATCACATTCTCACATCTGCTCTAAAATCCATTATTTCTGCACATAATTGAAGTGGCATTGATTGAGAAGGAAGCCACAAAACTAAAGGCTGCAGGGCGACCATCCTGAACGTGTGAATGATCAATAATCAATACATGGAGCTGATGGCACCCATTTTCTCTTGATGTGAGACAATAAAATGCTGAGCCGCACAGAGCCCCTGCTGGAAGCAATGACATCACGCCTCGCTCAGCTTGGTTACCATGGTTACACATACTCCTGCAAGCAAAAAAAAAAAAAAAAAAAGACAAAAAACATGCAGCCTTGCCCAAATTTCCGTGATAGGTTTTTCGTCTTTGTGTCTGATTTTCTGCTTCCCGTGTGCTCGAGTTTAGTTCTCAGAGTAGACAAAGAAAATACATGAGCTTTAATATGAGAAATAGTTTGACATGCCAGACTGTGATTGCGTCAAAATTTCAGATGAAGGATTTTGCTATTCAAATAAAAAATACACAAATTCACCAATTTCACAAACAACTAGTGTCCAAAACCTCATCACAGTAATCTTTTGGCTTAATGCATTTTTAAAAGCAGTTGTTACTTTACATATTCCATAGCTTTATAAGAGGGGGAACAATGAAGAAACAGCTGTAACCATGCATGCAGTTTGACATGTACTGACAGAAGATTTTATTCTTTATATAGAAAAAATATACTATAAAATGTTATTCCTCAGATGTAACCTTAACATTTAAAATCCAATCCAATGAACAACACAATTAAGATGGTAAAGATCAGGGTTATAAACAAAGTGTCTGGTGGTCCGTGAGTTACAGCTCTGTGGTAAAGGACGCTGTGTGCATCAGACTGAGTAGCAGTGATGTGTTTTTGCACTGGGGCATAGTGACAGTGAGGTCAGTGCACCATCAGGGCTCTGCTATGGGGACAGTGCAGTGAGTGGGGGTAAACATGCTGGTATTAAACACCATTGTACGGCTGTATTAGAATAAGCAGCTTACAGTCCTTGTCTGGGCTGCTGCTTCTTTGTGCTGAAGAGACACTGTTTACTCACCCCCGAAGCACTCACATTTATTTCTCTGTCTGCGCTCAATACTTGCTTAAATGTTACTCAGAAAGCATACTTCCATAAAAATAAATAAATAAATATACATACAATAATAATACAAAAAAACATATACTTGAATACTTGTTATAATGGAATTAGTCTAAAATGTAAAAGGTCATGTCATTTACTGTCATTTACTGTATTAGATGCAATTTTCCCACAACTCTCCTCCATTTTGTGCCTCTGTGTGCGCGTGTGTTTTCCTCCATGTTGAAAAAGGAGGGGAGCGGATGGTTACCATGGAAACTGAGTCTGTCACTTGCCGACATCATGGGTTGTTGCTCAAGTGTGGCATCAACAACACATGAATATTTGAGCTTTATGGACTGTGACATGGCGCCTTCTTGGAACACACCTCTACTGCAAGGGACAAAAATAGACGATTTAGGCATATGGAAGAAAAGGCAAGGGTTGGACTGGCTTCACTTTGTGAAAAGTGCTCATATCTGGTTTAGGAGCGAGGGAAATGGATGGGAAGACAATAATAGAACAAAGCTGGAAGGGGGATGAAAGGAGTTTTGCAAGGAAAGACTGTATGCTGACTAAAATGCATAATAGATGGTGGGAGAGGAGGAGGAGAGAGTGAAAAAATCACTAAACCAGGGCACTGGAGCTTGTCTTAGCATCTCCCTCCTCCTTTTCTCTCTCTGAACGTCCTGCAGCATTTTATAATTAATCCACTGCTACTGTGTTATCCTCTGCCTGCTGGTACCACACTTATTATGGTTTGTGCAGATTAGCTAGACAGTTTCCAATCTACACTTCCTTCTTTATTAATCTAATTCAGTCTTTAGATTTGATTTATTTGATTTGATTTGATTTGATTTGATTTATCTAGTTTTAGGTTTATCGCACCATGAGCACATTTGTATCTTTAGAACATGCTGAAATGTGTTGATATTAAGTGAATCTTTGGTGCGTGCCAAGGAATAATTTATGGGTCTGTTTATATATAAGACAAGGAACTATTCTCTATCCATTTCATCCAGTATGTCAACACAATAGCTCAACAATTAAAATGACAAACAATACATTAGTTGTGAAATGTAAACAAATACTATGCCTTACCTTTGTTTGCTGAATATCTATTAGTTTAAACAATACCCCTTGTCTGGTCTATATGCCCCACCATATCCTTTCCCCTTCTGAACTTTGCCTTATGTTTTGGTGAGTTCCTGCCTCGTAATGTCTTTAACACGTGTCCCACAGGCCCCTCGCCATCCAACATGCTGCAGCTGGGATGTCCCATACACTCACATGTTTCCATCATTCCCCTGTTTGTTAATAAAGCTTGTGAGGCCTACTATTACTCCCCTGGTATTTTACAAATATGTAGCCTTCTCATATTCACATTCCTGTGTTCAGCGGGGACTTTCCATTTCTATAGTTTTAACATACTTATTTAATTCATAACTTCCAACGCCTTTTTATTTTACATTTTCTCCTAACCACAGGAAATTGTCCAGTGGTTTGTTCAAAACTTCAATCAAGTTGTGTTGAATTTTGGTGGTCAATAAAAAGACACACGGACCTCTCTTTAAATGATTCCACCTCCATCAAATAGGGCTTGTTTTTCAGTGTTGGTTTGTTTATTATAGGAATTTGCATTTTAGGAAAACAATTTTGATGACCACATACTGTGGCATATTGTCTGATTTATGGGTTGGAGTTGCTTTACTTATATCTTTCTGTATAAATAGCTGTTTTTGTATGAAGATCAGATCAGCCAGATACATGGTCAGATCATAAGGAAACGGTCCATATTATACTATTTTCTGATCTGTTATAATGTTGTTTCCTCATCACAAACATATCTGGAGTTGGGTTCTGTTTCATTCACACACGTTTGAGTAGCCATTTATTATTACTCTAGCTATATCTCCAAAGTCCAGAATACTCTGTTCCCCCTTGTGAGGTCATGAAGTGGTAGTTTTCAAGTTAACAGCTACCTTTTATCATTCGCTCACTAAAGATTGCTAGTTCCAGGGCAGAAATTATCCAAATGATTCTAATGAAGGTTTATGGAGTTTAAAAGCACAGTGAAGTACTTCCTGTATTATCACATGACATCACAAGGTTGAAGAGAGTATTTTCTGTTTGAGAGAAGAATGCTGAGTTCAAAATATGCAGGGTTTGTGGTTAAACATCTGTGAATGAAACAAAATACAATTCCAGGTATGTTTGTGATGAGGAAACAACATTATAACAGATCAGAAAATAACTTAATATGGCTCCTTTAATTGTTTTGAGCCACATTTACCACAGTCCTAGTTTTATCCAAATCATCTGAAAATCTCTGTTTAACTTTAGCGAATGAAACCCATCCAGAAGAATCAATCAATCAGTGGTCTGTGTTGTCATTGTGGTCATGTAATATTAGATGTTTCCATTACAGGTGACCAATCAGAGCTGTTTTAACTGCAAAGCCACAATCTCAACAGCTTGTTCTTATCAGTGTATATACTTTGCTTCTTACTTTTGTATATTTTGGAGTGTTGTTCTGAGTGGTAAGGAGGCGCTTCTTTCTGCACGCTTGTTAGCCTAAAATATCCATGGAGCAGCTGCACCATTTCTGAGGCCATGCACCTGTCGCCATGGCGCTGGGCTACGGACATGCCTCTGATGAGTCTGATCATGTGACCACTTCAATCCCGAAAACACAGTACAGTGATAGGGTGAAGATGTCGCTCACAAAGCCCACAAAGCTGGTCACGTGATCGGCTGTGAGATGGAGACGTTTGTCTTAGTGAGGGACAGGAGGACACTGGGCAAACTGCTCTCCATCATGGACACTCCTGCTCATCCACTGCACCAGAGGGACAGAGGAGCTCATTCTTCAACAGGCTCAGCTCCACTCAAACAGTGAGAGACACAGGACTACATTCATACCATACGCCATACAGATGTACAACAACTCACCCTTAAGTAACAGATAAACCTGTTTCTGTCAATCATCATATCAGCAGCAGCACTGTTTCTTTATGACCTCTTGTATATAACTATACAGTATTTATATTACAATATTTGTGTTTTACTTACTGTACATACATTTATATAATTTATGTCTTATTGATTCTAGTCTGCTATTTTTTTTTATTGCTACTTATTTAGAAGTTTATTACCATTTTGCGTGTGTGTATGTAGAGTGGAGGAAATAAGCATTTGGTCCCTTGCTGATTTTGTTTGCCCACTGACCAAGAAATGAACAGTCTATAATTTTAATGGTTGGTTTATTTTAACATTGAGAGACAGAATATCAAAAAGAAAATCTAGAAAATGACTCTAAAGAAAATATATAAACTAATTTGCATTTTATTGAGTGAAATAAGTATTTGATCCCAAACCAACCATTGAAAGTTATGGCTCCCACAAACCAGTTAGACACTCCTAATCAACTTGTTACCTGAACTAGACACATGTTTTAACTAGTCATTTGTATAAAAGACCCCTGTCCACAGAATCAGTCAGTCAATCAGACTCCAAACTCTCCAACATGGGAAAGACCAAAGAGCTGTCAAAGGATGTCAGGGACAAGATTGTAAACCTGCACAAGGCTGGAATGGGCTACAAAACCATGAGCAAGAACCTGAGTGTTAAGGAGACAACTTTACAAAATACAAAATGACCATCAATCAACCTCGGTCTGGAGCTCCACACAAGATCTCACCTCGTGGGGTTTCAATGATCATGAGAACAGTGAGAAATCAGCCTGGGACGACACAGGAGGAGCTAGTGAATGATCTCAAGGCAGCTGGGACCACAGTCACTAAGAAAAACACTTTACGCCGCAATGGATTAAAATCCTGCAGTGCTCATGAAGTCTCCCTGCTTAAGAAGACACATGTGCAAGTCTGCCTGAAGTTTGCCAGTGAACACCTGAATGATTTAGAGAGGAATTGGGAGAAGGTGCTGTGGTCAGATGAGACCAAAATCGAGCTCTTTGGCATTAGCTCGACTCACCATGTTTGGAGGAAGAGAAATGCTGCCTATGATCTCAAGAACACCACCCACACCGTCAAGCATGGAGGTGGAAACATTATGCTTTGGAGGTGTTTTTCTGCCAAAGGCGCAGGACAACCTCACCGCGTCAATGGGAGGACAGACGGAGCCATGTACCGTGAAAATCCTGAGTGACAACCTCCTTCTCTCTGCCAGGAAACTGAAAATGGGTCGTGGATGGGTCTTCCAACACGACAATGACCCAAAACATACAGCCAAGGCAACGAAGGAGTGGCTCAAGAAGAAGCACATTAAGCACATTAATTAACTTATGGAAGGTTTCTTTTAGAGGGTTCAAATACTCATTTTACTCAACGAAATGCAAATCAGTTTATGTATTTTCTAGATTTTCTTTTTGATATTCTATTTCTCAATGTTAAAATAAACCTACCAATTTTCCCTTGTAATCCAATCCCAAGTAATTTCCCTTGTGGATCAATAAAGTCTGTCTATGTCTACCCAAAATGACCCAAAATGAAAATCCACACGTTCAACCTTACAGTAAATATTAGTGTAAATATTTGTCTATTCATTTTCTATTGTTATCTTACCATATTACAAAATCTGCACATATACATTATACTGATTTCCTGTTCTAAGACTGAGTAAATCCATTCCCATAACAGATATCTAAATTGCAATTTATAATGCCTGCAAAATTCATTAGTTCATTGCTTCAGTAGTTTCAATAGCCTTTTCTTGTGGGTGGTTAGAGAAGTAGTGCTTATAGAAGTCAGAAATGATTGCTGTAGCAGTATTAGAGAAAGAATAGTTGAAATACTAGCAGTTATGCCTGAAGTAGTCTTTTTCCTTCACCCTTGAGTGACCATGGCTACTGTTTATATAATCCATTGCCTATTTTCTGTTCATAGTAGTTGCATCATTAGTTGTGGTGGTAATAGTAGTAGTGGTAGAAATCCTAGGACCTGTAGTCGTAGTCATAATAGTAGTTGTAGAAGTAATAGTAGCATGTGACCCCAGGCTTTTCCTCCATAAAGACACTGACCTTTAGCGCCAGGACTCCTCTTCCTCTCTTTCTGTGCTACATTCCTGCCTCTGTCTGCCTGCAGCTCGCTCCATGCAGCTGAGAAAACAGGAGACAGAGCTTGGCAGACAGAAAGATGGAGAGAGTGGGGCTTTTCAGATGAACAGAGAAAAAGAGGGGCTCGCTCAAAGACTGCATTGTGTTGTTGTTCCACATTTTCCCAACTCTGTATTTAATTATAAATGGTATAAATCTTTTTGGATGTTTGAGTCTTGTGCCTATCCCTTTCTGAATGTAGAGGTTGCACTGATATGACTATTTGTTGCCACTTTTATCTGTGACTTTACACTAGTTGTGATGTACCCACCCTTCTCAAACCTGTCATTATGATCACCTTAATACCCAAGGAGCTTGGGCCGTGTTTATGTGAAATCATCCACTGCAGACTGGGAACTCTATACTGTGGTTTAAATGGTACCATCCAAGCACCCCACCTTTGTAATTTGTCCTTTGTCAAACTTGCTCAGAGCCTTAGGCTTTGCCATTTCATCTCTGAAATCAAACCACTTACTCACCACAGTGAAACTATTGTTATTCACAAATGTGAAACAGTTTCTAGTGTTGTTCTGTTTGTGGTTAAAACATTAACCTTGTTATGATAAAAACTCATATGAACATCGCTCCTACATAGAGCGGCTCACAGTAGTACTAAATAATGTTCTCTGGCCACTGTCCACTCACTCTGACTCACACAGATTGAACTGGAGTGTGGTTGTGACTGAGTGCATTTTATTTCCCAGTAAAGTCCATATGAAGCAGTGGTCTGTTCAGGACATGTGCTGGCCCAGAGACAGCTGTGGGACAGAGGAGAGAAGGGGGCAGGGAAGGAAAGAGGAGAGGAAGTGAGTAGAGCAGGATGAGAGGCGTTTCCTGTGAGACAACTGGAGACGTAAAAACAGTCAAAAACGCGGGAGTCTGCTTCCTCTGACATCACTTCCTGCTTTAGGAAAGAGGCTCCTCCACAGGGTTCAAACTAGATCCTGGATGAAAAGAATGAAGGACTAACCGTGAAATTACTGGAAAAGGGTTTGAAAATGAATATGATTTATGGCTTTTCTCAATATTTTATCCCAAATGAATGACTCTTTAAGTATGGGCAACTCTTAAATCCATGTTAATTTTGTCACACATGGGGCATCTGCATCATCCGTGAAGTTTCTTTCATGTCTGTAGCCCAGTTGCACTTTTACACTGGTTTACTGTAGGTGTTTTTTTTTTGTCTGAGCCTAAAAGTATGAGTCACGTGTGTGCTGTCAGCATGTGGACATGCCTCTCTTTTTGTCCTATCTGTCCTGCTAATGGTATTAAAGTACACAGGCTCCCTTTGTGGAGTGCTTCTGTGCTGTGCCTCGGACAACCCTGCCATACATTGGGGTTTGAAGTTGTGTGTCTCAGTCTGTGTCTCGGTTTTGTGTGTCTGTGCGGCTCTAATCAGTGGGAATGTGATTAATTAGAGTGGGGAGGGGGACTTAAAGGAGGCCCTAAAAGAACAATCTGCCCATTCTGCTGGGGTGTCCTGTAGGGGAATAGATGACACAGGGGAACAGCACTAGTCCTTGTGAGTCACATCAGATGAGAAACCAACACTTCGGCTATTTTAACACATGATGAATACATGCACTCCTCTTCCTGTTTTGGACAATGTTGAGTATCGTATTGTGTAACTTATTTTTGGTGTACACTCTAAAAACCAAGTGCATCAGGGCTGGTTATGGGGACTGCAGCAACCGCATCAATAAACAAGAAACAGTTGGCCATTTTACACATATGATTTAGCACCTGCATATTTTATACATATGCAGCTAAAAACAATGACACACTTCCCAGACCACACAATGTTTTGTTTCCATGTTTCCATACATTGACTTAGATTGTTTTCCTGGAGACTCATCCTAACCTTAATCATAGTTACTTACCTAAACCAATATTTTAACCCACATCTCACATTTAAACCATGTTATAATAATATAATATAACATGAAGGAGTTACATTATGAGGATTTGATATTTGTCCTCATAAAAAAGGCAGGCCCCCATAAATTGAGTGTATATAGAAATTTGAGTCCCCTCAATGAGATAAATATTATCTGACATATTGTACTAAATATTATCTGACATATTGTACTAACAACACTTGTGTCTGTTGTTTTTGCCTCACATTGTTTACACTAACTGAGGTCATAGCCTATTTCATATGTCTACTATTAATGAAGGACAATAAAATCACCTTATTTCCTGGCCAGGTCTGACAATACCACTGTATGCACCCAGCTTTAGTCCCATGTCCCATCCCCCCAACATCTGCATCTCTTTTGCTGAGGTCAGTGACGTGTGCTTGGCTATTTATAGGTCTTATGTTATTGTGTAAACCCTGGTAAAAGACACAAAGAGCTAGAGCTGCAGGCAGTATCCCTGAAGGTGGATTATAATCACCAAATACATTTTAACATGACAAAATAAACAGGGAACTGGTTAATACATTGATCTGCAGGTGCTAGTCTGCTTTTACAATACAAGTAAAGCTTCTTCAAGTTACATAAACAAAATTAGCTGTGGGTTAGCTTCAGCCATAAAAAACTGAACATATACAGTTAAATTGATTAAAGAATCTTTTTATTTGAAATGTCAGTGTTTAAGAGAAAATAAAACAGCAATATAAATATTAGCATAAAAATAAGAGTAACACAGGGGTAAAGCATTAGGGTTAAGCATTTGATAAGAAAGATAATACAGCAGGAGAGAGCAGTATTAACTGAGCAGCGGACGGACGTACACATATATAATATTTATAATTTGTTCATATGGACAGAAAGAGAATGAGAGGCATTCTTTCACAAATGCACAAGAGAAAATCACAGCAAAAGAACATTAAGAGGTTACAGAAGGATAGAAATCTTCATATTTTTTGTTTTCTCTTTTTCTGGGTGATAAAAGATAGTACAGAGAAAAAAATGAAACACAAAAATATGTTCAACACATATCACAAGTTAACTAGTCTACATGTGTCACTTGGTTTACTTATCTAAACTTCTCTTATTTGTTTATTTACATTGAAGAGTTAGTTGGCTTTCATGGTGCTTAGTTACTACATTGCAACACAAACTGTTGAAGAACATCATCAGATTTTTTATGATTTTTTTCCTCAGTGGTTTTCTTAATTTTCTTGAAAAACAAAATGCAACACATTCCAGTAGTAAGCCACGCCTTGTGAAGGGGACTTTTCTTGTGTAACTGTCAGACGTGGTTCCTACTTTACAAAGTGGCTCATACCATCGACAAAGAAGTGGAGTGGTATTTACAGTGGGGAGAGCCTTGGACAGGACAGATCAGGGAGCGTAATGAGTGGTGCACCTTGTGAACTATATCGGAGACGGTGGTTTGTGGTCTACTGCTGTGTTTGGCTCCTTTGACCACTACCTAAGTCATTATATTAGTAGGTTTTGTTAAGGGCAAATGGGTCAACAGCAAATCCTCTGTACATTCAGTGGTTAGAGCCTAGTTGTGCCCCAGCCCGAGTTGAAAATCACCCTTTCCTCAGACAATGCACCAGTCACACGCTCCCATCATGACCCATCCGACAGACAGAGGGACAGCAAAGCAAAGACTTTATATCTTGTACAAACACTTTCTCTATGCTATTGAATCTCCCAAAGTGAAGCGTGTCACAAAAAGACGTCTCTTCAGCACTTTAGGGTAGTGAGGGAGCGAGGCTGTGAGGCCCTAGCGGCCTACAAGATGTCAAGAAACTCCTACTACTTAAGTTTTACCACATCTAAGTGTTTCCCTAAGTAAAGTGATTACTATCCCATACATTATAGTTTCCCAAAAACAACAGTGCATTTTCCATCATTTGGCTCTCGACATGGGGTTGTAGTGAGTAGGGGCACAAGCTGGGTGAGGACAGAAGAGGGGGGAGGAGGGCTGGAGATGTTAGGCCATGTGTCACCTGTATGGGACAATACTGCCCTGCCCTCTGTCAGCCCTCTTCTGGGTACATGCTCAGGTCATAAAAATATCAAAATCTTATCTTTTTCAACTATGATTACAAAAGTACATTGTGTCAAGTAAATGCTACATGTGCATTCTGTTGACCTGTGATTGGAGGGGGGAATAGTCTCGGAAGGCCCCCGTTATTTTGCTTTTGCAATGCATAGTTTGAAACACTTAACTAGTATATGTGGTTTGAACCTCAAAGAGCATGCAATAGAGATTTAATACCTGCCATATCCACAGGAGCCCCTTAAAGCTCCGATTTGGCCAAGCCTATACAGGAATCTAATGAATGGCAACTACTTTACAAGAGCAAGCTTTCCCATGTTATGGAAAGAGCAGAATAAACCCAACATCCAATAGACATTTCATCTCTCAATACAACACATGTAGCCTCGTCATTCCAGCAAGGAAACTTCCAAAATAAATGGTTATATCACAACAACCCCCCATACCCTACCTACAATATCTGCTGACAACATTTACGTAAGTGAGACATGACCTTGAACGCAGCATGATTTGGTAAACATGTGAAACCTCCTCCATCATGTGAGCCAGTGAGATACAGAGTGGAGAGGTATGAGGGGCCGCATTTTCATCAGATCATTTTGAGCAATTGGCGTCATTTTGTCCAGCTCTACTTCTTCTCCTTTTTAGTGGACTTCTTCTTGGAGGCAGGGGTCTGGGCAGCCTTAGGGGGCTCAGGCTGGGCTGAGACCTGGGGCGGGGGCAGAGCTTGCTGGGTGGCTTGTTGGGCAGTGGCCTGCTGCTGCTGTGGGTTGGAAGTGAGCGTGGCGGTGCTGCCCGGGATGTACACGTTCTGCCGGTAATCGGGCACGTGCTGCAGGGTGAACTGGGGGCTGTAGCGGGTGCTCAGTCCCATGGTGCCGGGGCCCAAAGTGGCGGTGGCCTCGTTCACTGCTGGAAAAACAAAGAGAGGAAAGGAGGAGGTTAGAGTCTAGTTGTTTTATTAGACCTAATACAATTGATAACCACTATTCAGGGCACTAAAAATTTCCTTTCATGTTCAGCGTCAGAATGAGTGATTGGTGGCTGCAACAATTAATTCATAGCAAAAATAGACCAGACTAGTATATACAGATTCAGAGCTTCAGATGTTTAGCAGCAACCTATCCATAAACTGGGTTAAACTAATAAACATGTGGTCCTGGAAAAAACACTGTTTCTCCAACATTCCTCTGTCACTCTGGTCCTGAGAGCTTGTGCGCATGACAGCAGCTCTGAGTCTGCTACTGCCCCTGCAATGCAGAGACACAAGGCTCCCTCCCCCATCGCTCCAGTCCACATGAAAACATAAACACGTGAGCCCACTTTTATGCCTGGCTCAATTTTAAATGTGAATATTTAAAGTCACTATGTTCTAGTATGGTGTGTTTACTATTAATAGCAAAGCAGGACACCATCTTCTCAGTTTCAAAGCTGTACAGGCTAAGGGCACGGGCATGGACCTGGTCATTTTTAAAATAACAGTGGAAACAATGACTCCACACTTCACCTTTTTCTATTATGTCTGACTTCCTGTCACAAAGCAACCCTCATGTAGTGTTTGAGTCACCCCAATTAAGAGTCAGGCATGTACGTCCTTGAGTCAACAGTGAGACAACTCACTAAAGGTTACATATTACCTTACACAATCATTGGGCTTGTGATCAGTGTTTTCACTAACAGCAAACACCTCATGTCATGTTATTGAATTCAACAAACTGATGGTCCCTCTTCAGGGCCTCCAGGAGCCAGCAGCAGCCGGACCTGTGACGCAGGTAATAGAGCACTATGTACTTGGGTCAAAACACTTCAAACTCCTTGGCAGACTGGCACCCATTTTATTCTCTATCAGTCACAGGGCAGCTATGACTATTTAGGTAGCTCACCACCACACACATATGGTCTTTTGTAGCATTTTCAGAAGATTACCATTACAGACTGACTTTAGCTCAAGACCTCTAACTGGACCTCAGCCCACAGTCTCTCTGCA
Organism: Taenioides sp. WSHXM2023; assembly: GCA_029959045.1. Taxonomy (NCBI): domain Eukaryota; kingdom Metazoa; phylum Chordata; class Actinopteri; order Gobiiformes; family Gobiidae; genus Taenioides; species Taenioides sp. WSHXM2023. The sequence continues at coordinate 20,015,001 of CM057100.1, read as the reverse complement.
TTCAGAGCTGGATCCACATGTGAAATTACTAATATAACCATAATGAGATCCTACTAGAAAGCCACATTTATTAACTGTTATAAAACAAGTTGTTTCTGTGCAGTATCATGATAAAAGACTCACCATTTGCCGCTGCCATCAGAGCCTGGAGCTGTTCCGCTTCGGTCGGGGGCTGGGGCCAGGGCCCGGTTCCCATGGCAACCTCAGATCCTCCAGTGGCCCTGAAGAACAAAATGAAAGCAAGTGTAACTACCTTGTTTGGTGTGTACAGTGTGTGTGCGAGACAGAATGCATGTTAGATGACAGTTGGCGTTTCACAAACTCAATAGTTTTAATGACAAAGCTCACACAGAGATATACACAACCTGAGGGGAGACTGAAGGCCTAATGTTTATTGAAAAGGGTGTGTCTCAAGCAATGATGCAGTCGGAAACACAGGCATGGAGGCAGGAGCAGGCGTGGGACTCACTCTCTCTGATGTGACCTGGGCCTAGCTGCATCTTGTCTGCTTAAATATTTAATAAGCCACCTGAGGGGAAATTACAGTCTGACTGTCTGAATAGTCTCACACAGCACCCAGCGAGCACCAAGCACTCACATCTGCCCAACAATCCACTTCAAAGACCTGGTTTTGTTAAGTTGCATTGGGGAACAAAGGAAGAAAATAATGTAATAACTATGATCTATATTTTCTAGTCTGTCACATAGTATAAAATCACTGCCTTTTATTGATCTGAAAATAATTCTTGAACATCTAAAAAAATAACAAAGACAAAAAACACATATCAGAACTATTCCACATACCCATCACTTCTATAATACTGTATCTATACAATGTATCTCTACCTAGGAAATAAGTGGATTATAACAATTCAAGTGGTGGTTCCTTAAAAGCACAATGACTTTAACAAATTGGATTGGATAAACAGACAACAAAAGATAAAACCAGGGAAAGTAAAAAGAATTCCAGGACAAAAAAAAAAAAAAAAGTCTCAGCCAACATGTTCATTTTGGTGCCAAAGAGACACTGGTGCCAGTCATTAACAAAAGACACTGGGGATTAAAGTCTGGTCACTATACAAAAAGAAACTATTTAGTGTATTTTCTGGTCTAGCAGTGGTAGCGGTAGTAGTGAAGCTTCACTTGTTAAATACATGTGTGTTGTATTTTGCCCTTGTCCATCTGAGTGGTTAAACTTTTTGGTCAGGGTCCTGTGCACTGTGAGATTGTCCAGACCAAATACTGTTTCCCCACAATGTAAACATGCGCTATCTGTAGAAAAACTTCCCTTTAACAACTTGGCAATAGGTTTAATGTGGTGTAGTGTTATCTCACACTTCTGGTCTTGAGTATTTTATGTAATCACATATAAACATGTAGTGATGCTGGACTGCCATATTTACAGACACACATTACATTAAAGGCAGCAGGTTATGTTCAGCCAATTGTCTCTTGGAGTGGAAACAGAGCTCTCAGACTGTAGTGACTGTAGCACACATATACAAGGCATAGCAGGTCTACAAAAACACTGCACGCAAACTCAAAACTATCACAGTCCTTTCTATGCCACAGCAGGCATTGTGGCCTATGCACATTGATCGACAAACCCCATCAAACTTTCAGGGGAAGCTAAGAGAAGCTATGGGTAAGAAACATCTACACACAGCACAGCACTCGACTGCAGTGCACTTTAAAAGTCACTCTCTGGCCTTAGCAGCTGTAAAATGTCCAACCATCTAGAAGTCATCAGCTACTAGGGCTACAGAGTGACCACACAGTGTCTATCTCTATTTGAATACCTTGTCCCACTCTTCGGCGTCCATCGAATTTGTGTACCGTATGGCATGTGGGGACTAAAAACACAACAGGTTACAAAGTTCGAAGAAAACGCTAAGAATTTGCATGTTTTAGTTAAATCCAATAAAACACTTTCATCAATTTGGTTATGTATGTGGATGTAATTGGTGGCTTATGTTTTATTTATATGTATTTTCCCAATACATTTCTTCTGCAGAGCTTGTTTCCAAAGCAGAAAATCTTATAAAGGAGTCCCTGAGAGTGTAGCCTGGCAGCCTATGATGCATTGTGCAATCCCTGCTATATGAAAACTGTAACATTACATCCATGCAATTGGGAAACACATGCCTTCGGAGCTATCTATGTACAAACACTAATGATAACAACACTGATCAAACATGGACAACTAAGAGCAGCTCTCAGATGACAGGGAGGAAAGAGAGGGTTGAATACACAGTCCATCCCCCCACCATGGCCTCGCTGGCTGTCCCTCATCAGCGCTGAGTGATGGTGCACACGCTCACAGAGCTGAGAGAACAGGAGGAGAGGGGGGAGGGGGGTAGAGGCAGCCATTTTATAGAGCAGCCTAGAGACAGGCACAGATGCTCTTTCTGTGCAACAAAACTGGGCCATAAATGCCACAGGTTTAGATACACTTCCTAAATATACAAGACAAATGACCTAATTTGTAATCCACTCATGCTGTAGTTTATGTTTTTATGTAGAAGGTTGTGCATGTAAGGGTTTACTTACCCACTAGGTCCCGGTCTTTGTCCCTGTGTAAAGCGCCAGTCATTTTGAGGAGGTTTTTGCTGCAAGAAAAATAAAAGAAGCAACGTTAAACAATGCATAGACTTCACATCAGTAAAAAAACAGTAATGTTGGCGAATGATTGCTGTGGTATGAGGTGATTTTGTGTGTGATATATTTTCAATTATTTTAATACTTACTGTAAAAACACAAATAGTAATAAATATATAGGCAGAATTTCAATGGAAAAAGCGAAGACTGCAAAACAATGCAACCAATACATCAAATAAACATTCAAACTAAAATCTAATAAGAGCAGTAAGCACCAACAACTTCACAAATGAAAACTTTTGAGCAAATTTACATGAACGTCACTAGGAACTGACGCAGCCAAAAACTTGTTACAGTAATAGACTTTTTTTTTTTTACACTAGAACAAGAAGCATGGACCTATTTCATCCATCTCAGCGCATGTTCCTCATCTCACTCAACTCTCAGTGGTTGGCACCTTATCAACACAAAAACTCTCCAGAGAAAGATGCTTGTGGGAGGATATGCTGCATTATTAATATAACCATTCCAACCGATAAAGATAAAGCTAGAGAGAGGCTAACATCACAACATGTACACAATCCAAACATTAAGTGACCATATACAATATGATATGTATACAGCTAATGGCAATTCGATGTACATAATATGTACACCTCATTAGAAAGGTATGGAAAATATACTGCTCAACATATACAAGTAATCATAATCAGTATATTAGTAATATATAGTAAATATATTTAAATACAATATTTACAACACCTACCACCAACACTGATATTACACTGTATTACATGAGCTACAACTGATACTGTGTAACAGCCATAGCTACTGTTCAATGCCAGTACTGATATTACTACACTAGAGCTAAACAAGGGAAACTAATTCAACATCAACTTTAATCACTACAAGAGCTAGCATAACTTAACTGAGTTTTCCTTTCTTTCTTTCTTTCTTTTTTTTGCTATCTTATAACTTTCAGCCACTCATAAGATTAGGAAAGACACAAAGCAGTAGTTGGATTAGTACTAGTTTTTGGAGAAGGAGAAGAAGAGCAGAACACCACACTGAGGCCCAACATTCCATCATAGTGACACATAGCCAAATACTGGAGGTATCTATGATCAGCTTGAGAAACAGCCTACGGTCAACTTTGTGCTTCTCCTTTACATTTTTAACCAACATTTAAACAAATGTATATGCGTAATAATAAAAATGTCATATTTAGAAGGTGGACATTTGAACAGCGAAGTAATGACTCCATCTTTCGCCATAAAACTGCAGTGTAGTTATGTAACACATATTTCATTAACAACATGTATTCTGACAATTGCAGTCCTTCATCTGATGAGAAAACAATAACAATGAATCGCAAATACAAATTTAAAGCTGGTTACTAATACCAACCTCTTAACGTCATACAATTTCTTCACAAGATTCTTAGAAGTCCAATATGTTATATTTATCATTCGGGTCAACAATCCATTGCTAAACATCACTATGCTGACTGACAGACATTTTTTACTCCACTTTTTATTTTCAATAAGATTGTAAATAATCTAGAATTACAATAGTAAGACAAATCCTCATTGTAGCTGAAGAGAGAAAGTACAAAGGGCAAATATCCAGCTGCCTGCACTGTTTCATGTGTAAAGTCAGCCTTTGTTGTTCTATCTACTCAACAATCTCACTTCTGTCCTGTTGTTTGAATCACACACGTTTTGCCAGAGCAGAGAGACAGATGGTACCCTGCTGACCTCAACAGTATCCTAATTCAGCTTCCCCTTTACTTGAGTGAGTCACCAGGCTTTAAGTGCATCCCCACATACAATATTATTCAATAATATATCGAGCTTTCATAGGAAATTATAAGACAAGGCTGTTCCATGTGAGCTGCTTTGATCAAGTACTGAAACTAATAACTAAAAGTTCAGAGAACAACAGGAAGTCAGGGGTCAGGCCTTGGACCCAGCTAATTCCTGGTTTTACTTTGTGCACTGTTTCTCTCTGTGCACTTCTAATCCTTTCAGGAGCCCTGTCTCTCTAGATGCAGGTCCTGTGATATCAGTACTGTTCTGTATTAAATTAATAAATGATAACCTGGAAAGTACAATATTGATTACAATTTAATTTAGTGTTGTGATTAACAGATACTTGACTAGTGCAATGCTTCTGTTTGTGCTCTTAAAGCAGTTCTCACCTCACTCACAGAGTTCATAAGGTGCTGCCTGCTGAGTGTCATGTTGAGTGTGTTGTTGTGACTCAGCATGGGCGTCTTCATGAATACAAAGTCACTTCTGCTGGATAAGGTGGAGTAGCAGGGTCTGTAAGTGCGTGTGTGAGGCTCCTGGGGGCCACCCACCACTTCCATATACCGTATAGGTCCATCTGTATTAAGCTGTAAGTGAAGGTCTTTGCTGGGTCTCTGATGATAGCGGCTGGATTTTTGCTCAAAGCAGCAGCAGTCCGAACCACCCAATCCAGGGCTCCGGTGGTGGAGGCAGCGCACCATGAGCACCACAAACGTGATGAAGGAGACTCCAGACACACAGGCCAGAGATATAATCAGGTACAGGGTGATGTTTGGCATCCCAGAGTGGTGGTAGAAAGGTTTGTGGCGGGGGGCCACAGGAGCATCATTGACTGGGCTCTTCTCATCAACAGTTACAGTGATGTTGACAGATGTAGACTTGGGCGGATCACCATTGTCCTGGATGATGACTGTTATGTGATACGACAGTCCTGCCTCCTCTTCGGCCCATTTATGGGCAATGCGAAGTTCACCACTGTGTGCTGCAACACGAAACATGCCTGCATGTGGTCCAGGTGCAATGGAATAGAACAACCATGCATTATGGCCACTGTCAGCATCAACAGCTACCAGTTTGTTTATGAGGTGCCCTGGACCTGCAGAAGGGGGCACAGAGAGCTGCAGTCCTTTCTCTTTTGGATAGGAGGGGTGCACCAGCACAGGGGCATTGTCATTGATGTCTACCACAAATACATGCACTGTGACATTGGCTGTCCTTGGGGGCACCCCAGCATCCTGTGCTTGAACCTCAATACGGAAAGCATTGAGTTGTTCGTGATCTAAAGAGCGCATGCTAAAGATATGTCCACTTTCTGGGTTAATGTAGACATAAGAGGAGATGGGTGAGCCCTGAACCATGGAGGGGAGGATAGAGTAGGAAACTTTAGCATTGTCCCCTAGGTCTGGGTCAGTGGCTTTTACAGTGGTAATGGGGGCAGTAGGGGCATTGTTTTCAGGAATGTCCACAGAGTATGAGCTCTGGGAGAAAGTAGGTGCGTTGTCATTGACATCAGTTAACTTGACCACAAAGGTAGTTTGTGATGTCAGTGGTGGGGATCCTGCATCAGTAGCCTTAATAACTACTGTATACTCAGGTACAGTCTCTCGGTCCAGGGCTCTAGCCGTGGTCAACCTGTAGTGAGTACCAAAAGTTGCAGAAAGTTTGAAAGGCAAACCTTGCTGTACAGTCAAAGTCACCTTTCCATTGGGACCAGAGTCTAGGTCTCTAGCGCTTAGGAGAGCTATGACGGTGTCTGGGGCTGCGTCTTCTCTGATTGGACTGACGGGGGATGTAAGTGTCACCTCAGGCACGTTATCATTGATATCAATGATATCCACTATGACGTTACACGAGCCCTCCATTGCAGGTGAGCCTCCATCTCTTGCCTGAATTGTAATGTGATAAGAGGTGGTTTTCTCATAATCCACATCGCTCTTCACACGGATTTCTCCTGTTTTTGCATCTACAATAAAATGTTCGAGTACACGTGGGGGTGTGTATTTACTGAACAGAAATGAAACCTCTCCATTACTGCCCGAGTCTGAGTCTGTGGCATTTAATTTTGTTACTAAAGTGCCTGGTGCCACATTCTCCAACAGTGTCACTTTCTTTACTGGCTCGTCAAAAACGGGCGCATTGTCATTTACATCCAAGATTCTAATGAGTAATAGCGTGGAGCCGGATTTTTCCGGTTGACCCCCATCCACAGCTGTGAGCAACAAGCGGAACGAGGCCTGCGTCTCTCTGTCCAGAGGTTTGTCCACCACCAACTCTGGGAATTTGCTGCCGTCACTTTTAGTTTCTACATTTAAAATAAATAAGTCATTGGCTGCAAGGTGATACGTGCGCAACGAATTTGTACCCACGTCTGGATCGTGTGCGCTCTCCAATCGAAACCTTGTACCCGGTGAAGCCGCCTCTGATATGTCCAAAGAAATATTTGTGGTTGTAAAGTGTGGTGCGTTGTCGTTCACGTCCAGGATTTCCACCACCACACGTAGCATTTCCAGCGGATATTCCAAAAGTATCTGAATAGGCAGTGAGCAAGTTGGACTTAGCTCGCAAAGTTGTTCCCTGTCAATTTGTTGTTTTATAACCAAGTCGCCTGTTGCTTGTTTTACCTCAAAATACTGGGTAGGAGAGTCCGAAACAACACGCAAATTTCTCTGAATAATCCGCTGTGTCGTAAGAGCCAAATCTTTCGCGATATTCCCAACGATGGAGCCCGGGCTTAGTTCCTCCGATACGGAATAGCTGAGCTGAGCGGACGCGGAGCAGAGGCACGCCAGATAGAAGCAAAGGCTGAATAGCGGCCCCTGTCCTCCGCGGCGCTTCCTCTGCTGTGAGTCCATTGTGCTGCGCTCCCGCGGAGAAAGGAAAAGTTTGGAGCTTTCACCGCAACATTCCTATAATCCAATTCATCTGTTGGTGCCAAACACCGTGAAAAAACATGATGTAAAACTGAGTTGTCTTAGTGACTTTAGTTATCATAGTGCGCTTCTATCAAGAAAAAAAAAAGTAGTCCTACTCGAACACAGAGACATATCTCCCTCCGACTCTCTCCTCAGTCTCCACCGCCTCGCTGCTCACATGGGCGGGGACATGCTTCAGGGTCTGCCCTTCTTTTAGGAAAACTGGGCTGAGCTTCACCAAACACACACTCCCACAACACAAGAGCAGAGGCCCAGAAGTTTCACACAACTAGTCTGACGGAAGTATTATTACTGTTTAATAAAATTAACACAAACAACCATGCTATGGGAATGACAATAATAAAAAAAAAAGTTATAGAAGATAGGATAAGATAAGATATTTGGCCTTAAATTAGGCCATAAAGAAAGTTACTACTTTGTGTCCACACGATGGCACCATATTGCATATACCTGGAGCCTACAAATGGGCATTGTCACTGTAAAAAGTGAGTGGGATGTGTTAACACATTATATTTGTTTCCTACACCAGAAGAATGTTCATCCTCTCACCTGTTGACTCTCAAATGTCCACGTGCTGTCTGGGAGGGACGCATCCAGGACACTGATGACCTCCTTAAAGTCAGAGGTGCTGCTGGGCTTAATCAAAGTGAAGTCACTGTACTCGGACATTGGAGACATACACGACCTGAACGACTGGCTCTGAGACATCATGTCTCCTCCCAGGACCTCCACATACTTTATAGGTCCGTCAGTGTTGAGCTGGATCTGCAGGTTTCTGTTGGGGTTCTTATAATCGTCACAGTCGCTGCGTCTGACGCAGCAGCTCGCGCTGTTCCCGCTGTTCCTCACACATTTCACCGCTAAGATGAGAAAAGTCACCAGAGACAGCACGGACACCGAGGCCAGAGACAGGATCAGATAAAGCGCGAGGCGGCCAGTTTTCCCGCCGGACTCCGTTGCTCTGTGCCTGATGTCCTGGATGGGCTCGTGCAGACCGTCCTCCATGAGGATGGACACCGTGACGGTGGCGGACTGCACCGGGTCACCGTCGTCCCTGATCTCTATGAGCAGCCGCTGAGAGGAGTCGTCCTGCTCGGCCACAGCGCGTTTAGTCCTCACCTCCCCGGTGTACTGGTTCACACCGAACAGAGACGCGTCCGTGGCCTCCGCCACTTTGTACGAGATCCACGCGTTATGGCCCGAGTCCGCGTCCACGGCCGTCACCTTGGTAACCAGGTGACCCGCTTTAGCGGAGCGGGGCATCCTCTGGAGAGAGAGGGAGCCCAGGCCAGCCGAGGAGGGGTAAATTACAGCGGGGGCGTTATCGTTCTGGTCCAGGATAAAAACATGGACCGTGGCGTTGCTGCTGAGACTCGGAGAGCCCTGGTCCTTGGCCTGGACCACGATCTGAAACACCTTGAGCTTCTCATAGTCAAACGAGTGCATGCTGTAGATGCTGCCGTTCTCTGAGTTAATGTAGACATAAGACGAGACTGACACGTCCTGCACTTTAGAGTCCAGAATAGAATAAGACACTTTGGCGTTTTCTCCAAAATCCAGGTCCGAGGCTGACACCGAGTACAGGATAGAGCCAGGGACCCCGTTCTCTTTTAAATACACATTATATGAGGGCTGAGAGAAGACTGGGGGGTTGTCGTTCACATCTGAGATACTGACAGGGATAGTTTTCTTACTGGAGAGAGGAGGAGAGCCCGAGTCTGTGGCTGTGATCTCTATATTATAATGTGGTACTGACTCTCTGTCTAAGGTGCCACTAGTTATAAGGGCATAATTGTTCAAATAAGACGATTTAAGAGTAAAGGGAGTCCGTTTGGACAGAGATAACTCTACTTTACCATTGTCACCGGAGTCTAGGTCTCTGGCACTAATCAAAGCCACGACAGTACCACTAGGTGCGTCTTCTCGCACCGACTTTGGCTGAGAAGTTAAAACTATTTCAGGAGCATTGTCATTTACATCAACGATACCAATATGGACAGCACAGTGACCTTCTAACACTGGAATACCTTTATCTTTTGCAGTTAAATCAATGTCATATGATTTTGTTGCTTCATAATCTAATTCCCCTTTCAGTGATATTTCACCTGTTATGTTATTGATATCAAATATTGTGAACACAAACGCGGGAGTTCGGGAACCAAAAGACAATTCCATATCGCTGTTTACACCTTCATCTGCATCTGTCGCCTTAGGTCTGATAACAACAGATCCTCTTTTCGCATTTTCATTAATAGAGACTTGGTAGTTACTTTTTTCAAACACAGGGGCATTATCGTTTGTATCTATGACATTTATAACTATTTGGGAGGTACCAGACCTGACTGGATTACCGCCATCTAACGCTGTGAGTAAAATTTTATGAACTGCAGTTTTCTCTCGATCTAATGGTTTCTCTATAACCAGCTCCGGTACCGTCGTACCACCAGCCAGTTGTTTAATTTTAAGTGAACAACATTCATTTTTACTAAGAGTGTATGACTTTAGGGAGTTACTGCCAACGTCAGGATCCTCTGCGCTTTGTAAAGGAAAACGTGACCCAACTATAACCACTTCGGGTATTTTTAACGCTGACACGTTTGAAGTAAAACTGGGGGAATTGTCGTTAATATCCCGTATTTCAACTTCAATCCTATGCAACTGTAAAGGATCCTCCACGACAATTTGCAGAGGTAAAATACAGTTTGCGCTTTGTCCACATAAAGCCTCTCTGTCTATTCTGTCGTTCACCACCAGCTCACCCTTCCCCGAGTCCACAGTGAAATACTGCTTCCCAGCATCAGCAGCGACACGCAGTTTACGATCAAAAATCTCAGATAATCCCAAACCCAGATCTTTGGCTAGGTTTCCTACGACAGACCCCCGCTTCAGTTCCTCTGGAACGCTGTAACGTGTCTGTCCAAATGTTGCACTCCACAAATGTAAGAAATAATACCACCAAAGCAGCTGCCACCTCCAGTCAATGATCTCCATTTTCTTTTGTTCCCTCCTATTCAAAGAAAATCATTGTTCGAATAAAGGATGTCTGAAATATGAAAAAAAAATCCAAATTAGAACTTCCATGATCATATAAATCCAAAATGGTTATTTCTCATGAATAAAGTCATGAATACATCTTCGATACTGTCCCCACAGCAACCTGTGCTTTGTGGATTGGTGCTGAAGCTGCGTGGGGAGGGGAATAGATCTCTTTGTACAGACGAGAAAGCTATTGGCTGAAAGCATCTCCCAATCACATTCAACGAGATGAGGCAAAGCAGTGTTACAGAACACAACCGTTCTAAGACAAAAGCTTAGAGCATTTGGCAAAGTTTACAAAATTGCACAATAAACCTTGGCTACAACATGAAGAAAAATATGTCGCCAAAGGTGATGACGAGTAGAGAGAAAGCTATATAGACCTGAAAACCAAATATGATGTAGATAACTCTGTATAAAGCAGTAAAGACTCCCTCGTATTATCTTCTTGAAACCTAATACGAGGGCAACTAACTGAGCTCTGTCCAGGGATACGGTGCTGAAATAAACTTCCAAAGTGGCATTATATATATATATATATATATATATATATATATATATATATATATATATATATATATATATATATATATATATATACATACATATATATATATATATATATATATATATATATATATATACATACATATACATACATATATATATATATATATATATATATATATATATATATATATATATATATATATATATATATATATATATATAAAACTATTTGGACTTTTTTCTCACCTGCTGACTCTCAAATGTCCACGTGCTGTCTGGGAGGGACGCATCCAGGACACTGATGACCTCCTTAAAGTCAGAGGTGCTGCTGGGCTTAATCAAAGTGAAGTCACTGTACTCGGACATTGGAGACATACACGACCTGAACGACTGGCTCTGAGACATCATGTCTCCTCCCAGGACCTCCACATACTTTATAGGTCCGTCAGTGTTGAGTTGGATCTGCAGGTTTCTGTTGGGGTTCTTATAATCGTCACAGTCGCTGCGTCTGACGCAGCAGCTCGCGCTGTTCCCGCTGTTCCTCACACATTTCACCGCTAAGATGAGAAAAGTCACCAGAGACAGCACGGACACCGAGGCCAGAGACAGGATCAGATAAAGCGCGAGGCGGCCAGTTTTCCCGCCGGACTCCGTTGCTCTGTGCCTGATGTCCTGGATGGGCTCGTGCAGACCGTCCTCCATGAGGATGGACACCGTGACGGTGGCGGACTGCACCGGTTCACCGTCGTCCCTGATCTCTATGAGCAGCCTTTGAGAGGAGTCGTCCTGCTCGGCCACAGCGCGTTTAGTCCTCACCTCCCCGGTGTACTGGTTCACACCGAACAGAGACGCGTCCGTGGCCTCCGCCACTTTGTACGAGATCCACGCGTTATGGCCCGAGTCCGCGTCCACGGCCGTCACCTTGGTAACCAGGTGACCCGCTTTAGCGGAGCGGGGCATCCTCTGGAGAGAGAGGGAGCCCAGGCCAGCCGAGGAGGGGTAAATTACAGCGGGGGCGTTATCGTTCTGGTCCAGGATAAAAACATGGACCGTGGCGTTGCTGCTGAGACTCGGAGAGCCCTGGTCCTTGGCCTGGACCACGATCTGAAACACCTTGAGCTTCTCATAGTCAAACGAGTGCATGCTGTAGATGCTGCCGTTCTCTGAGTTAATGTAGACATAAGACGAGACTGACACGTCCTGCACTTTAGAGTCCAGAATAGAATAAGACACTTTGGCGTTTTCTCCAAAATCCAGGTCCGAGGCTGACACCGAGTACAGGATAGAGCCAGGGACCCCGTTCTCTTTTAAATACACATTATATGAGGGCTGAGAGAAGACTGGGGGGTTGTCGTTCACATCTGAGATACTGACAGGGATAGTTTTCTTACTGGAGAGAGGAGGAGAGCCCGAGTCTGTGGCTGTGATCTCTATATTATAAAATGGAATATTCTCCCGGTCTAAAGAAGCACTCGTGACAAGTGCGTAATTATTAGAAAACGAAGGTTTCAGACTAAAGGGAGACCCCACTGGTAGATTCAGCGCTACTTTGCCGTTATCACCCGAGTCTAGATCTCTGGCACTGACTAAAGCTACTACAGTGCCCTTGGTTGCGTCCTCGCGCACTGGATTAGGAGTGGAAGTTAGGATGATTTCTGGAACGTTGTCGTTTATGTCTATTACAATAATCTGTACACGACAATGTCCCTCCATTTCAGGAACACCTTTGTCTCTGGCTGTTATTGGCAAATCATAAACAGTATTGAGCTCATAGTCTAATTTTCCAACTAGGGATAATTCACCCGTGTCTGAATTAATAAAAAACAAAGACAAATATGTCTCCGGTGTGTGCTCTGCAAAACTGTACTGAACCTCTCCATTTACGCCTTCATCTGCGTCTGTAGCTGCAACTGTAACTAGAACTGACCCTGGTAAACTGTTTTCCGGAATAGTTATATTGTACAGAGGCTTCTTAAAAACAGGGAAGTTATCATTAATATCAAGAACTGTAACGAATATTTTCATTGTTCCACTTTTTACAGGATTGCCTCCGTCTAATGCTGTCAGTAGTAATTCATGAACACCTTGTTTCTCTCGATCAAGCATTTTGTCTAAAACCAGCTCTGGGACCTGTCGGTTACGAGGCAAGTCTTTCATTTTGAGACTAAAGCATTCACTTTTACTAAGAGTGAAAGATTTTACAGTATTACTGCCTACATCCGGATCCTGAGCTGTCTCCAACGGAAAACGCGCTCCTGCCACAGTCGACTCTGCTATTTTTAAAGACTTTTGCTGTGTTGCAAAAACCGGTGAATTATCATTAATATCTCGTATTTCCACTTCTATCCGATGGAGCTGTAGTGGATTTTCTGTCACGACCTGCAGAGGCAACACGCAGCTGGCGCTTTGTCCACATAAAGCCTCTCTGTCTATTCTGTCGTTCACCACCAGCTCACCCTTCCCCGAGTCCACAGTGAAATACTGCTTCCCAGCCTCAGCAGCGACACGCAGCTTACGATCAAAAATGTCTGTTAACCCCAAACCAAGATCTTTGGCGATATTTCCTACCACAGAGCCCTGCTTCAGTTCCTCTGGGATGCTGTAACGAGTCTGTGCGTCTGTCAAACTCCACAAGAGAAAAAAATAAAGCCAACAGAGCGTCCACCACGCCACAGCTCCACGACCCATCCTTTTTGTCATTGATAAATCCTTAATATAGTCCAAGTCGCATTGGTGAATGAATTCAGTCAGCCCATCTTTCCTGACATTAAAAAGTAAGATCCAGTAAACGATATATTGTCAACAAACATTAATATCCCCAAATGGACAAACAGCGCATCTCCGCACTGAACAACACTGAAGAGTCTAAAGGCTGTAGCGCTCAGCAGCAGAGGAGTAGATCTCTTTGTACATGGGTGAATTCTATTGGCTGAGAGCAGCGAACATCACTGTCCAATCACTGAGCAGCCAGATTTTCCCTATTTGCTGTGTACAATATTGAGCTTATATTTTGTTGAGCAAGGTTTTGCTATAATTAACATAAAACATAGCCTACATAAAAAAAGAGAGACCATATTACACCCACCCGAGCCTGACTCCACTGGTTACCTGTTAAATACAGAATTGATTTTAAAATGTCTTTATTTGTTCTTAAATCACTCAACTCACTGGCGCCACAGTACATCACTGATCTTTTAACCCCACACACTGCCCCTCGGTCTCTCAGGTCAAACTCTCTCATCCTACTGTCCGTCCCACCATCCCGCCTCAAAACCAAGGGAGGTCGAGCTTTCTCTGTTGTGGCCCCTAAGCTCTGAAATGCCCTCCGTCTTCATCTGAGATCGTTTTCCTCCCTACCTCACTTTAAAACCCTCCTAAAAACAAATTTTTTCAAGATGGTGTTCAACAGCTCATGAGCTTTACGCTGAGGCTGTCAACTTTAGACGTTTATCTTTGCATATTAAGCCAGTCTTTTATGCCATATTTTATATATTTTACAATTGTTTCATTGTTTCACTATGTTGTGTTTCATGTTGTAAAGCACTTTGGTGCAACTTGTTATGGTTGTTTTAAATGTGCTAGATAAATAAAATGACTTGACATTACGCTTCACTAATATAAAAACGCAAACATATTATTTACAGGACCTGACCACAAAAAATGAAAACTAAAAACACAAAAAAAATATAAATTGATACATATGTTTTGTTATGTTTAAAAAAACGACTGTATATAAAATATCAAATAAAATGTATTTATGGCACAAAAGATTCAGAACATTTTGAATAATTCTTTCCCATTATATTGTGATTATTTGATTTGGGGTTTTTATTAATTATTTCATAACAGCCCTGTAATAAAGAAAGAATCTAACATTACATAGGGGACAGTCGCTGTCCTGTGCAATGGTGCTGAAATACAGCTTACTCAATAAAGAGGACATAAAAGGACACAATACAGAAAATTAACTAATTTCAGAGAAATTTCTAATTAACATTTATTTTCTCATCCTCTCACCTGTTGACTCTCAAATGTCCACGTGCTGTCTGGGAGGGACGCATCCAGGACACTGATGACCTCCTTAAAGTCAGAGGTGCTGCTGGGCTTAATCAAAGTGAAGTCACTGTACTCGGACATTGGAGACATACACGACCTGAACGACTGGCTCTGAGACATCATGTCTCCTCCCAGGACCTCCACATACTTTATAGGTCCGTCAGTGTTGAGCTGGATCTGCAGGTTTCTGTTGGGGTTCTTATAATCGTCACAATCGCTGCGTCTGACGCAGCAGCTCGCGCTGCTGCCGCTGTTCCTCACACATTTCACCGCTAAGATGAGAAAAGTCACCAGAGACAGCACGGACACCGAGGCCAGAGACAGGATCAGATAAAGCGCGAGGCGGCCAGTTTTCCCGCCGGACTCCGTTGCTCTGTGCCTGATGTCCTGGATGGGCTCGTGCAGACCGTCCTCCATGAGGATGGACACCGTGACGGTGGCGGACTGCACCGGTTCACCGTCGTCCCTGATCTCTATGAGCAGCCTCTGAGAGGAGTCGTCCTGCTCGGCCACAGCGCGTTTAGTCCTCACCTCCCCGGTGTACTGGTTCACACCGAACAGAGACGCGTCCGTGGCCTCCGCCACTTTGTACGAGATCCACGCGTTATGGCCCGAGTCCGCGTCCACGGCCGTCACCTTGGTAACCAGGTGACCCGCTTTAGCGGAGCGGGGCATCCTCTGGAGAGAGAGGGAGCCCAGGCCAGCCGAGGAGGGGTAAATTACAGCGGGGGCGTTATCGTTCTGGTCCAGGATAAAAACATGGACCGTGGCGTTGCTGCTGAGACTCGGAGAGCCCTGGTCCTTGGCCTGGACCACGATCTGAAACACCTTGAGCTTCTCATAGTCAAACGAGTGCATGCTGTAGATGCTGCCGTTCTCTGAGTTAATGTAGACATAAGACGAGACTGACACGTCCTGCACTTTAGAGTCCAGAATAGAATAAGACACTTTGGCGTTTTCTCCAAAATCCAAGTCCGAGGCTGACACCGAGTACAGGATAGAGCCAGGGACCCCGTTCTCTTTTAAATACACATTATATGAGGGCTGAGAGAAGACTGGGGGGTTGTCGTTCACATCTGAGATACTGACAGGGATAGTTTTCTTACTGGAGAGAGGAGGAGAGCCCGAGTCTGTGGCTGTGATCTCTATATTATAAAATGGAATATTCTCCCGGTCTAAAGAACCACTCGTGACAAGTGCGTAATTATTAGAAAACGAAGGTTTCAGACTAAAGGGAGACCCCACTGGTAGCTTCAGCGCTACTTTGCCGTTATCACCCGAGTCTAGATCTCTGGCACTGACTAAAGCTACTACAGTGCCCTTGGTTGCGTCCTCGCGCACTGGATTAGGAGAGGAAGTAAAAAATATTTCTGGGACGTTGTCGTTTATGTCGATGACTCGGATCTGTACACGACAATGTCCCTCCATTTCAGGAACACCTTTGTCTCTGGCTGTTATTGGCAAATCATAAACAGTATTGAGCTCATAGTCTAATTTTTCAACTAGGGATAATTCACCCGTGTCTGAATTAATAAAAAACAAAGGGAAATATGTCTCCGGTGTGTGCTCTGCAAAACTGTACTGAACCTCTCCATTTACGCCTTCATCTGCGTCTGTAGCTGCAACTGTAACTAGAACTGACCCTGGTAAACTGTTTTCCGGAATAGTTATATTGTACAGAGGCTTCTTAAAAACAGGGAAGTTATCATTATTATCAAGAACTGTAACGAATATTTTCATTGTACCACTTTTTACAGGATTGCCTCCGTCTAATGCTGTCAGTAGTAATTCATGAACACTTTGTTTCTCTCGATCAAGCATTTTGTCTAAAACCAGCTCTGGGAGTGGTACTTGACCAGGCAGCTCCTTAATCTTTAGGCTAAAATATTCACTTTTACTCAAAGTGAAAGATTTTACAGTATTACTGCCTACATCCGGATCCTGAGCTGTCTCCAACGGAAAACGCGCTCCTGCCACAGTCGATTCAGCTATTTTTAAAGACTTTTGCTGTGTTGCAAAAACCGGTGAATTATCATTAATATCTCGTATTTCCACTTCTATCCGATGGAGCTGTAGTGGATTTTCTGTCACGACCTGCAGAGGCAACACGCAGCTGGCGCTTTGTCCACATAAAGCCTCTCTGTCTATTCTGTCGTTCACCACCAGCTCACCCTTCCCCGAGTCCACAGTGAAATACTGCTTCCCAGCCTCAGCAGCGACACGCAGCTTACGATCAAAAATGTCTGTTAACCCCAAACCAAGATCTTTGGCGATATTTCCTACCACAGAGCCCTGCTTCAGTTCCTCTGGGATGCTGTAACGAGTCTGTGCGTCTGTCAAACTCCACAAGAGAAAAAAATAAAGCCAACAGAGCGTCCACCACGCCACAGCTCCACGACCCATCCTTTTTGTCATTGATAAATCCTTAATATAGTCCAAGTCGCATTGGTGAATGAATTCAGTCAGCCCATCTTTCCTGACATTAAAAAGTAAGATCCAGTAAACGATATATTGTCAACAAACATTAATATCCCCAAATGGACAAACAGCGCATCTCCGCACTGAACAACACTGAAGAGTCTAAAGGCTGTAGCGCTCAGCAGCAGAGGAGTAGATCTCTTTGTACATGGGTGAATTCTATTGGCTGAGAGCAGCGAACATCACTGTCCAATCACAGACCAAACAGTTTTTCCTATGCGCCATGTACACACCACTGAGCTTATATTTTAATAGCAAAGTTTTGTTTTAATTAATTGTATCATGTTTTACTATAAATAAAATAAAACCATATTAGAGTCAAAGCTTAATTGAGCAAAAGAAAAAAAAAGAAAAAAAAAAACAACAAAAAAAACAAAAAACAAACAAGAAGGCAAACAAAGCACATAAACCAAAGGGAATGTGTTCAATTTTTTTTCCTGTGCATATCTATATATCTATATATCTATATCTATATCTATATCTATATCTTTAAGCTAAATTATGGCAATAAAATGGTCAACCATTTTGGAAGAATCCTTGCCCATTATATTGTATACATTTGACTAGGGTTTTTGCTTAAACATTTTATAACATCGCTGTAATACAGAAAGAAGCTAAACCAAAAGGAAAAGTCTCTGTCCACTGCAACGGTGCTGAAATACAACTTTCTCAGTACAGAAAACATGGAATACACCCTACAGAATATTAACTAACTTCAGAACAGTCTCTGTTTGATATGTATTTTCTCATCCTCTCACCTGTTGACTCTCAAATGTCCACGTGCTGTCTGGGAGGGACGCATCCAGGACACTGATGACCTCCTTAAAGTCAGAGGTGCTGCTGGGCTTAATCAAAGTGAAGTCACTGTACTCGGACATTGGAGACATACACGACCTGAACGACTGGCTCTGAGACATCATGTCTCCTCCCAGGACCTCCACATACTTTATAGGTCCGTCAGTGTTGAGCTGGATCTGCAGGTTTCTGTTGGGGTTCTTATAATCGTCACAGTCGCTGCGTCTGACGCAGCAGCTCGCGCTGTTCCCGCTGTTCCTCACACATTTCACCGCTAAGATGAGAAAAGTCACCAGAGACAGCACGGACACCGAGGCCAGAGACAGGATCAGATAAAGCGCGAGGCGGCCAGTTTTCCCGCCGGACTCCGTTGCTCTGTGCCTGATGTCCTGGATGGGCTCGTGCAGACCGTCCTCCATGAGGATGGACACCGTGACGGTGGCGGACTGCACCGGTTCACCGTCGTCCCTGATCTCTATGAGCAGCCTCTGAGAGGAGTCGTCCTGCTCGGCCACAGCGCGTTTAGTCCTCACCTCCCCGGTGTACTGGTTCACACCGAACAGAGACGCGTCCGTGGCCTCCGCCACTTTGTACGAGATCCACGCGTTATGGCCCGAGTCCGCGTCCACGGCCGTCACCTTGGTAACCAGGTGACCCGCTTTAGCGGAGCGGGGCATCCTCTGGAGAGAGAGGGAGCCCAGGCCAGCCGAGGAGGGGTAAATTACAGCGGGGGCGTTATCGTTCTGGTCCAGGATAAAAACATGGACCGTGGCGTTGCTGCTGAGACTCGGAGAGCCCTGGTCCTTGGCCTGGACCACGATCTGAAACACCTTGAGCTTCTCATAGTCAAACGAGTGCATGCTGTAGATGCTGCCGTTCTCTGAGTTAATGTAGACATAAGACGAGACTGACACGTCCTGCACTTTAGAGTCCAGAATAGAATAAGACACTTTGGCGTTTTCTCCAAAATCCAGGTCCGAGGCTGACACCGAGTACAGGATAGAGCCAGGGACCCCGTTCTCTTTTAAATACACATTATATGAGGGCTGAGAGAAGACTGGGGGGTTGTCGTTCACATCTGAGATACTGACAGGGATAGTTTTCTTACTGGAGAGAGGAGGAGAGCCCGAGTCTGTGGCTGTGATCTCTATATTATAAAATGGAATATTCTCTCGGTCTAAAGAAGCACTCGTGACAAGTGCGTAATTATTAGAAAATGACGGTTTCAAGTTAAAAGGAGATCCCACTGGCAGCTTTAAAACTACTTTACCATTATCGCCCGAGTCTGGATCTCTGGTACTGATTAAAGCTACTACAGTGCCTTTGGCTGCGTCCTCGCGCACTGGATTAGGAGTGGAAGTAAAAATTATTTCTGGAATATTGTCGTTTATGTCTATGACTCGGACCTGTACACGACAATGTCCCTCCATTTGAGGAACACCTTTGTCTTTTGCCGTAATTCGCAAATCATAAACGCCACTGAGCTCATAGTCTAATTGTCCAGCTAGTGATATTTCACCGGTGTCTGAATTTACGTTAAACAAAGATAACAAAGATTCTGGAGTATGTTGAGCAAATGCGTATTCAACCTGCCCGTTTGCGCCTTCATCCGGGTCTGTGGCTTCAATTTTAACTAGAACTGTCCCCGACTCACTGTTCTCAGGGATAGTTAAGTTGTACACAGGTTTTGTAAAAAGGGGGATATTGTCATTATTATCCAGGACTGTAACTATAATTTTCATTATTCCACTTTTAACAGGATTGCCTCCATCTAATGCAGTTACCAGCATTTCATGAACACTTTGTTTTTCTCTGTCAAGCATTTTCTCTAATACAAGCTCAGGGGTCTGAAGACCACCAGACAATTCTTTCATTTTTAGACTAAAACATTCGCTTTTGCTTAAACTGTAAGACTTAACAGAATTGCTCCCTACATCTGGATCTTCAGCTATTTCTAAAGGGAAACGAACCCCTACAACAGTCGACTCTGCTATTTTTAAAACGTGTTGCTGTGTTGCAAACACCGGTGAATTATCATTAATATCTCGTATTTCCACTTCTATCCGATGGAGCTGTAGTGGATTTTCTGTCACGACCTGCAGAGGCAACACGCAGCTGGCGCTTTGTCCACATAAAGCCTCTCTGTCTATTCTGTCGTTCACCACCAGCTCACCCTTCCCCGAGTCCACAGTGAAATACTGCTTCCCAGCCTCAGCAGCGACACGCAGCTTACGATCAAAAATGTCTGTTAACCCCAAACCAAGATCTTTGGCGATATTTCCTACCACAGAGCCCTGCTTCAGTTCCTCTGGGATGCTGTAACGAGTCTGTGCGTCTGTCAAACTCCACAAGAGAAAAAAATAAAGCCAACAGAGCGTCCACCACGCCACAGCTCCACGACCCATCCTTTTTGTCATTGATAAATCCTTAATATAGTCCAAGTCGCATTGGTGGATGAATTCAGTCAGCCCATCTTTCCTGACATTAAAAAGTAAGATCCAGTAAACGATATATTGTCAACAAACATTAATATCCCCAAATGGACAAACAGCGCATCTCCGCACTGAACAACACTGAAGAGTCTAAAGGCTGTAGCGCTCAGCAGCAGAGGAGTAGATCTCTTTGTACATGGGTGAATTCTATTGGCTGAGAGCAGCGAACATCACTGTCCAATCACAGACCAAACAGTTTTTCCAATGCGCCATGTACACACCACTGAGCTTATATTTTAATAGGCAAAGTTTTGTTTTAATTAATTGTATCATGTTTTACTATAAATAAAATAAAACCATATTAGAGTCAAAGCTTAATTGAGCAAAAGAAAAAAAGAGAAAAAAAAAACAAAACAAAAAAAACAAAAAACAAACAAGAAGGCAAACAAAGCACATAAACCAAAGGGAATGTGTTCAATTTTTTTCCTGTGCATATCTATATATCTATATATCTATATCTATATCTTTAAGCTAAATTATGGCAATAAAATGGTCAACCATTTTGGAAGAATCCTTGCCCATTATATTGTATACATTTGACTAGGGTTTTTGCTTAAACATTTTATAACATCGCTGTAATACAGAAAGAGGCTAAACCAAAAGGAAAAGTCTCTGTCCACTGCAACGGTGCTGAAATAAACTTTCTCTGTACAGAAAACATGGAATACACCCTACAGAAAATTAACTAACTTTAGGGAAGTCTCTGTTTGATATTTATTTTCTCTCGTGCTCACCTGTTGACTCTCAAATGTCCACGTGCTGTCTGGGAGGGACGCATCCAGGACACTGATGACCTCCTTAAAGTCAGAGGTGCTGCTGGGCTTAATCAAAGTGAAGTCACTGTACTCGGACATTGGAGACATACACGACCTGAACGACTGGCTCTGAGACATCATGTCTCCTCCCAGGACCTCCACATACTTTATAGGTCCGTCAGTGTTGAGCTGGATCTGCAGGTTTCTGTTGGGGTTCTTATAATCGTCACAATCGCTGCGTCTGACGCAGCAGCTCGCGCTGCTGCCGCTGTTCCTCACACATTTCACCGCTAAGATGAGAAAAGTCACCAGAGACAGCACGGACACCGAGGCCAGAGACAGGATCAGATAAAGCGCGAGGCGGCCAGTTTTCCCGCCGGACTCCGTTGCTCTGTGCCTGATGTCCTGGATGGGCTCGTGCAGACCGTCCTCCATGAGGATGGACACCGTGACGGTGGCGGACTGCACCGGTTCACCGTCGTCCCTGATCTCTATGAGCAGCCTCTGAGAGGAGTCGTCCTGCTCGGCCACAGCGCGTTTAGTCCTCACCTCCCCGGTGTACTGGTTCACACCGAACAGAGACGCGTCCGTGGCCTCCGCCACTTTGTACGAGATCCACGCGTTATGGCCCGAGTCCGCGTCCACGGCCGTCACCTTGGTAACCAGGTGACCCGCTTTAGCGGAGCGGGGCATCCTCTGGAGAGAGAGGGAGCCCAGGCCAGCCGAGGAGGGGTAAATTACAGCGGGGGCGTTATCGTTCTGGTCCAGGATAAAAACATGGACCGTGGCGTTGCTGCTGAGACTCGGAGAGCCCTGGTCCTTGGCCTGGACCACGATCTGAAACACCTTGAGCTTCTCATAGTCAAACGAGTGCATGCTGTAGATGCTGCCGTTCTCTGAGTTAATGTAGACATAAGACGAGACTGACACGTCCTGCACTTTAGAGTCCAGAATAGAATAAGATACTTTGGCGTTTTCTCCAAAATCCAGGTCCGAGGCTGACACCGAGTACAGGATAGAGCCAGGGACCCCGTTCTCTTTTAAATACACATTATATGAGGGCTGAGAGAAGACTGGGGGGTTGTCGTTCACATCTGAGATACTGACAGGGATAGTTTTCTTACTGGAGAGAGGAGGAGAGCCCGAGTCTGTGGCTGTGATCTCTATATTATAAAATGGAATATTCTCCCGGTCTAAAGAACCACTAGTGACAAGTGCGTAATTATTAGAAAACGAAGGTTTCAGACTAAAGGGAGACCCCACTGGTAGCTTCAGCACTACTTTGCCGTTATCACCCGAGTCTAGATCTCTGGCACTGACTAAAGCTACTACAGTGCCCTTGGTTGCGTCCTCGCGCACTGGATTAGGAGTGGAAGTTAGGATGATTTCTGGAACGTTGTCGTTTATGTCTACTACAATAATCTGTACACGACAATGTCCCTCCATTTCAGGAACACCTTTGTCTCTGGCTGTTATTGGCAAATCATAAACAGTATTGAGCTCATAGTCTAATTTTCCAACTAGGGATAATTCACCCGTGTCTGAATTAATAAAAAACAAAGACAAATATGTCTCCGGTGTGTGCTCTGCAAAACTGTACTGAACCTCTCCATTTACGCCTTCATCTGCGTCTGTAGCTGCAACTGTAACTAGAACTGACCCTGGTAAACTGTTTTCCGGAATAGTTATATTGTACAGAGGCTTCTTAAAAACGGGGATGTTATCATTAATATCAAGAACTGTAACGAATATTTTCATTGTTCCACTTTTTACAGGATTGCCTCCGTCTAATGCTGTCAGTAGTAATTCATGAACACTTTGTTTCTCTCGATCAAGCATTTTGTCTAAAACCAGCTCTGGGACCTGTCGGTTACGAGGCAAGTCTTTCATTTTGAGACTAAAGCATTCACTTTTACTCAGAGTGTAAGATTTCACAGTATTACTGCCTACATCCGGATCCTGAGCTGTCTCTAAAGGAAAACGAACCCCCGCGACTGTTGATTCTGCTATTTTCAAAGTCTTTTGCTTTGCTAAAAAATCTGGTGAATTATCATTAATATCTCGTATTTCCACTTCTATCCGATGGAGCTGTAGTGGATTTTCTGTCACGACCTGCAGAGGCAACACGCAGCTGGCGCTTTGTCCACATAAAGCCTCTCTGTCTATTCTGTCGTTCACCACCAGCTCATCCTTCCCCGAGTCCACAGTGAAATACTGCTTCCCAGCCTCAGCAGCGACACGCAGCTTACGATCAAAAATGTCTGTTAACCCCAAACCAAGATCTTTGGCGATATTTCCTACCACAGAGCCCTGCTTCAGTTCCTCTGGGATGCTGTAACGAGTCTGTGCGTCTGTCAAACTCCACAAGAGAAAAAAATAAAGCCAACAGAGCGTCCACCACGCCACAGCTCCACGACCCATCCTTTTTGTCATTGATAAATCCTTAATATAGTCCAAGTCGCATTGGTGGATGAATTCAGTCAGCCCATCTTTCCTAACATTAAAAAGTAAGATCCAGTAAACGATATATTCTCAACAAACATTAATATCCCCAAATGGACAAACAGCGCATCTCCGCACTGAACAACACTGAAGAGTCTAAAGGCTGTAGCGCTCAGCAGCAGAGGAGTAGATCTCTTTGTACATGGGTGAATTCTATTGGCTGAGAGCAGCGAACATCACTGTCCAATCACAGACCAAACAGTTTTTCCTATGCGCCATGTACACACCACTGAGCTTATATTTTAATAGGCAAAGTTTTGTTTTAATTAATTGTATCATGTTTTACTATAAATAAAATAAAACCATATTAGAGTCAAAGCTTAATTGAGCAAAAGAAAAAAAGAGAAACAAAAACAAAAACAAAAAACAAACAAGAAGGCAAACAAAGCACATAAACCAAAGGGAATGTGTTCAATTTTTTTCCTGTGCATATTTATATATCTATATCTATATCTATATCTATATCTATATCTATATCTATAAGCTAAATTATGGTAATAAAATGGTCAACCATTTTGGAAGAATCCTTGCCCATTATATTGTATACATTTGACTAGGGTTTTTGCTTAAACATTTTATAACATCGCTGTAATACAGAAAGAGGCTAAACCAAAAGGAAAAGTCTCTGTCCACTGCAACGGTGCTGAAATAAACTTTCTCTGTACAGAAAAAATGGAATACACCCTACAAAAAATTAACTAACTTCAGAACAGTCTCTGTTTGATATGTATTTTCTCTCGTGCTCACCTGTTGACTCTCAAATGTCCACGTGCTGTCTGGGAGGGACGCATCCAGGACACTGATGACCTCCTTAAAGTCAGAGGTGCTGCTGGGCTTAATCAAAGTGAAGTCACTGTACTCGGACATTGGAGACATACACGACCTGAACGACTGGCTCTGAGACATCATGTCTCCTCCCAGGACCTCCACATACTTTATAGGTCCGTCAGTGTTGAGCTGGATCTGCAGGTTTCTGTTGGGGTTCTTATAATCGTCACAGTCGCTGCGTCTGACGCAGCAGCTCGCGCTGCTGCCGCTGTTCCTCACACATTTCACCGCTAAGATGAGAAAAGTCACCAGAGACAACACGGACACCGAGGCCAGAGACAGGATCAGATAAAGCGCGAGGCGGCCAGTTTTCCCGCCGGACTCCGTTGCTCTGTGCCTGATGTCCTGGATGGGCTCGTGCAGACCGTCCTCCATGAGGATGGACACCGTGACGGTGGCGGACTGCACCGGGTCACCGTCGTCCCTGATCTCTATGAGCAGCCTCTGAGAGGAGTCGTCCTGCTCGGCCACAGCGCGTTTAGTCCTCACCTCCCCGGTGTACTGGTTCACACCGAACAGAGACGCGTCCGTGGCCTCCGCCACTTTGTACGAGATCCACGCGTTATGGCCCGAGTCCGCGTCCACGGCCGTCACCTTGGTAACCAGGTGACCCGCTTTAGCGGAGCGGGGCATCCTCTGGAGAGAGAGGGAGCCCAGGCCAGCCGAGGAGGGGTAAATTACAGCGGGGGCGTTATCGTTCTGGTCCAGGATAAAAACATGGACCGTGGCGTTGCTGCTGAGACTCGGAGAGCCCTGGTCCTTGGCCTGGACCACGATCTGAAACACCTTGAGCTTCTCATAGTCAAACGAGTGCATGCTGTAGATGCTGCCGTTCTCTGAGTTAATGTAGACATAAGACGAGACTGACACGTCCTGCACTTTAGAGTCCAGAATAGAATAAGACACTTTGGCGTTTTCTCCAAAATCCAGGTCCGAGGCTGACACCGAGTACAGGATAGAGCCAGGGACCCCGTTCTCTTTTAAATACACATTATATGAGGGCTGAGAGAAGACTGGGGGGTTGTCGTTCACATCTGAGATACTGACAGGGATAGTTTTCTTACTGGAGAGAGGAGGAGAGCCCGAGTCTGTGGCTGTGATCTCTATATTATAAAATGGAATATTCTCCCGGTCTAAAGAAGCACTCGTGACAAGTGCGTAATTATTAGAAAATGACGGTTTCAAGTTAAAAGGAGATCCCACTGGCAGCTTTAAAACTACTTTACCATTATCGCCCGAGTCTGGATCTCTGGTACTGATTAAAGCTACTACAGTGCCTTTGGCTGCGTCCTCGCGCACTGGATTAGGAGTGGAAGTAAAAATTATTTCTGGAATATTGTCGTTTATGTCTATGACTCGGACCTGTACACGACAATGTCCCTCCATTTGAGGAACACCTTTGTCTTTTGCCGTAATTCGCAAATCATAAACGCCACTGAGCTCATAGTCTAATTGTCCAGCTAGTGATATTTCACCGGTGTCTGAATTTACGTTAAACAAAGATAACAAAGATTCTGGAGTATGTTGAGCAAATGCGTATTCAACCTGCCCGTTTGCGCCTTCATCCGGGTCTGTGGCTTCAATTTTAACTAGAACTGTCCCCGACTCACTGTTCTCAGGGATAGTTAAGTTGTACACAGGTTTTGTAAAAAGGGGGATATTGTCATTGATATCCAGGACTGTAACTATAATTTTCATTATTCCACTTTTAACAGGATTGCCTCCATCTAATGCAGTTACCAGCATTTCATGAACACTTTGTTTTTCTCTGTCAAGCATTTTCTCTAATATAAGCTCAGGGGTCTGAAGACCACCAGACAATTCTTTCATTTTTAGACTAAAACATTCGCTTTTGCTTAAAGTGTAAGACTTAACAGAATTGCTCCCTACATCTGGATCTTCAGCTATTTCTAAAGGGAAACGAACCCCTACAACAGTCGACTCTGCTATTTTTAAAACGTGTTGCTGTGTTGCAAACACCGGTGAATTATCATTAATATCTCGTATTTCCACTTCTATCCGATGGAGCTGTAGTGGATTTTCTGTCACGACCTGCAGAGGCAACACGCAGCTGGCGCTTTGTCCACATAAAGCCTCTCTGTCTATTCTGTCGTTCACCACCAGCTCACCCTTCCCCGAGTCCACAGTGAAATACTGCTTCCCAGCCTCAGCAGCGACACGCAGCTTACGATCAAAAATGTCTGTTAACCCCAAACCAAGATCTTTGGCGATATTTCCTACCACAGAGCCCTGCTTCAGTTCCTCTGGGATGCTGTAACGAGTCTGTGCGTCTGTCAAACTCCACAAGAGAAAAAAATAAAGCCAACAGAGCGTCCACCACGCCACAGCTCCACGACCCATCCTTTTTGTCATTGATAAATCCTTAATATAGTCCAAGTCGCATTGGTGAATGAATTCAGTCAGCCCATCTTTCCTGACATTAAAAAGATCCAGTAAACGATATATTCTCAACAAACATTAATATCCCCAAATGGACAAACAGCGCATCTCCGCACTGAACAACACTGAAGAGTCTAAAGGCTGTAGCGCTCAGCAGCAGAGGAGTAGATCTCTTTGTACATGGGTGAATTCTATTGGCTGAGAGCAGCGAACATCACTGTCCAATCACAGACCAAACAGTTTTTCCTATGCGCCATGTACACACCACTGAGCTTATATTTTAATAGGCAAAGTTTTGTTATCTTTCACTGTCATTA
Organism: Taenioides sp. WSHXM2023; assembly: GCA_029959045.1. Classification (NCBI taxonomy): domain Eukaryota; kingdom Metazoa; phylum Chordata; class Actinopteri; order Gobiiformes; family Gobiidae; genus Taenioides; species Taenioides sp. WSHXM2023. Next base: position 19,987,490 of record CM057100.1, on the reverse strand, counting down.
AAATGCAACCATATTATTGTCAAAGGTTTACAAAAAAACCCCAAAAAAACCCAACAACAACTAAATACTCCATGAAATGATGTATTGTATATAAAAATATCATATAAGCTATTTGATTGCAATAAAATGTTCAGACATTTTGGAATAATTCTTGCCCATTATATTGTATACACTTGAACAGGGTTTTTACAGAAAGAGGCTGAACATTACAACAGGTAAGTCGCTGTTCACTGCAGTGGTGCTGAAATGCAACTTTCTCAGTAAAAAAGATATCAGGATAGACTACAGAAAATTAACTAACTTCAGAACAGTCTCTGTTTGATATGTATTTTCTCTCGTGCTCACCTGTTGACTCTCAAATGTCCACGTGCTGTCTGGGAGGGACGCATCCAGGACACTGATGACCTCCTTAAAGTCAGAGGTGCTGCTGGGCTTAATCAAAGTGAAGTCACTGTACTCGGACATTGGAGACATACACGACCTGAACGACTGGCTCTGAGACATCATGTCTCCTCCCAGGACCTCCACATACTTTATAGGTCCGTCAGTGTTGAGCTGGATCTGCAGGTTTCTGTTGGGGTTCTTATAATCGTCACAGTCGCTGCGTCTGACGCAGCAGCTCGCGCTGCTGCCGCTGTTCCTCACACATTTCACCGCTAAGATGAGAAAAGTCACCAGAGACAGCACGGACACCGAGGCCAGAGACAGGATCAGATAAAGCGCGAGGCGGCCAGTTTTCCCGCCGGACTCCGTTGCTCTGTGCCTGATGTCCTGGATGGGCTCGTGCAGACCGTCCTCCATGAGGATGGACACCGTGACGGTGGCGGACTGCACCGGTTCACCGTCGTCCCTGATCTCTATGAGCAGCCTCTGAGAGGAGTCGTCCTGCTCGGCCACAGCGCGTTTAGTCCTCACCTCCCCGGTGTACTGGTTCACACCGAACAGAGACGCGTCCGTGGCCTCCGCCACTTTGTACGAGATCCACGCGTTATGGCCCGAGTCCGCGTCCACGGCCGTCACCTTGGTAACCAGGTGACCCGCTTTAGCGGAGCGGGGCATCCTCTGGAGAGAGAGGGAGCCCAGGCCAGCCGAGGAGGGGTAAATTACAGCGGGGGCGTTATCGTTCTGGTCCAGGATAAAAACATGGACCGTGGCGTTGCTGCTGAGACTCGGAGAGCCCTGGTCCTTGGCCTGGACCACGATCTGAAACACCTTGAGCTTCTCATAGTCAAACGAGTGCATGCTGTAGATGCTGCCGTTCTCTGAGTTAATGTAGACATAAGACGAGACTGACACGTCCTGCACTTTAGAGTCCAGAATAGAATAAGATACTTTGGCGTTTTCTCCTACATCTGCGTCTAAGGCTGACACTGAGTACAGTATTCTTCCCGGAGGACTGTTCTCCTGGACATAAACAACATATACTGGCTGGGAGAACACTGGTGGATTATCATTTACATCAGATAACACCACTTCTAATATTTTCTCAACTGATAAAGGTGGTCTTCCATTATCAGATGCTCTCAGCTTTACCCTGTAAAGGCTACTTTTCTCTCGGTCTAGAGGGGCGTTTGTCACTAACGAGTAATGGTTAGAGACTGATGGATTTAGTTTAAAAGGAGACCCAGAAGACAGCGCCAGCATTACTTTTCCATTGTCACCTGAGTCTAGATCTCGAGCACTTATTAAAGCAATAACTGTTCCCACTGCTGAATCTTCTGAGACAGGCGAGGCCAGGGACTTCACTACGATCTCAGGGGCATTGTCGTTAACATCTACTATTTTAATCTCCACACTACAGTGGCCATCCATTTGAGGATTACCTTTGTCTTTCGCAGTTACATCAAATCTATGTATAGCCTGTGATTCATGGTCCAATAACCCTTTTACTACAATAGCGCCGGTGCTGGAATTAATATCAAATAAAGACAGAGTCCCATTCGCTGTTTGATCTGCGAAAAAATACTCTATTTCTCCGTTTAAACCCTCGTCTATGTCTGTGGCTTTAACGCTCACAATTTCCTTCCCCGGTGTTGCTTTCTCGCTAACATTGGCCTCATACACGTTCCTTTCAAACTGAGGCGCGTTGTCGTTAATATCAAGCACAATAACTGTAATCTGAGTGGTACCCGAGCGCACTGGGTCTCCGCCATCTACAGCAGTGAGAATAAGGCTATGAATTGGTTGCTTTTCTCTATCTAGTGATTTTTCTAAAACTAATTCAGGGATTTTACGACCATCCTTGTGGGTTTTAACAGTAATTTTGAAATGCTCATTTTTACTGATAAGGTAAGAACGCACTGAGTTAGAACCAACGTCGTGGTCCTGTGCGCTTTCTAAAGGGAATTTTGCGCCAGGATTTATTACCTCTGCAATTTTCAAAGATTTTTCTTTTGTAACGAAACTTGGAGAGTTGTCGTTTGTGTCCTGTATCTCTATTTCGACTCTATATAATTGTAGTGGGGCGTCAATAACCAGCTCCAGAGGCAGCACACATGATAGTCTCTGTCCACAAAGTTCTTCTCTGTCAATCCTGTCCGTCACTATCAGTTCTCCTTTCCTCGGGTTTAAGCCAAAATATTGCTTACCATCTTGCGAGGCTATCCTAAGTTTTCGTTTGTCCAAATCAGACACAACCAAACCCAAATCTTTGGCAAGGTTTCCAACTATAGATCCTTGTTTAAGTTCCTCAGGGATGCTGTACCGCGTCTGCCCGTCTGTTGTACTCCAAAAGAAAGAAGAGTGACACCACCACAAAAACAGCTGCCATAGAGACGGTTTGGTCCACATTATTTCTTCTCCCTCAGATCACTAAACACCATGATGAAAAACAGGACATTTATAATCCAGTGATTTATTCTTAATTGAAATATGCATTATGTTATTAGGCTATAGCTCTTCCTCATGAGCACAACGTCGCCGTGGTTACAAGACTAAAGGCTGGAAAAGGAGTAGATCTCTTTGTAGAGCTCAATATCCCATTGGTGGAACCATAAACATATTTCCACCAATAATGGGCAAAGACCGTCTGCAGCGCCGTGACGTAAGTGCGTCAGTGCGTCAGAAGAGAGAGAGAGAGAGAGAGAGAGAGAGAGAGAGAGAGAGAGAGAGAGAGAGAGAGAGAGAGAGTGCAGTGGCAAATAATGTAATGTAATGTAATATTGCTTCAGGAATTGTGGATTTAAATTAGCTTTGTAGCTATAATCCGGCATATTTACATTTGTTCCTATTAAATAACTAAATAAATACAATCATATATATATATTCTACTATCTATGTCCTTATAAATAACTTCCTCCACTGGTGGATATAAAGAAAATTGAAAATGTGAATCTAAATTTTGTCAAAAATAATAAGTGAACGCATTTTAAATTAGAATACTGCGCTGATGTGATAATAGTTGATTGAGAGTGAAAGCCTGCATCAGTACTGCTTGTGACACATGTATGTGGCGCTCAAGGCTCGCCGTTGCCGTCCTGTGGTGAGAGGTGGAAAATGCAACGTGCTCCTTCTTCACAGAGCTGCTCATAGGAAAGGGCTCAGTATCAGGCAGCTGACTGAAGTACCCGTATGGAGGTCTGTAGAGCAAAGCAGAAGGGAGGGGGAGCTGCAGAGGCTTAGGTTTTGATACGCTTTGCTCCAGCTTCTCCAGGACAATTTTAATCAACTATTGTTATTTCCACATTATGAATGATACATCCAAGTTGATTCTTTAATCTTTTTTTTTTTTTTTTTTATGGTGTGTAGTCGAATTCAAAATATAAAATTCTGACAACTCTCATTTGTCATCTGGTATAAATATGCTCCACTATGATCTCGCATTAAAAATAACCAAAAATTCAACTACAGATACAAAAAAAAAAAAAGCTTGATGGTGAAAAAGAAAATCTGTTATGAACGACACAGGCGGCAGAGGGAGATGTGGAGAGCCAATATAAGCACAACAAGAAAGGAGGGGGAGCGAGGAGGTTTCAGCACCATGAAGGTGGACAGCGCCACACAGGCGGAAAACTGCTGCTGCTGCAGACAGTATTTACACAGATCACTTCATGTATGATTTGAAGCCAGTTTTTTTTTTTTTAACTCACAAAAACTCACAATTCTTATATTTATTTTATCAGGCAGAAAATAAAGAACACATTCTTATCTACCTGCTCACCTGACAGTGCCGGAGTGGGATTCTCAAAATACCCCTCTCTGTTATAACTGCATGACTATACAACACAAAAGCCCTCTAATGAGGTAAATATGATTAGGAACACAATTAGTGCCATAGATTGCCCAAACTGAAAAGTATTGAATATCCTGAATAATAATAATAATAATAATAATAATAATAATAATAATAATAATGATAATAATAATAATAATAATAATAATAATAATAATAATAATAATAATAATAATAATAATAATAATAACAAAATAAAGAAGTAATATGAAATTTGTTGCTAGCAAAATAAAAGAGAAGAAAAAAAAATGTAATGTGTGTTTTATATCTTTCTTTGTTTATTGTAACAGTGGTCACTTTGTAGTATTTTGGAAATCCTCTTCCCTTCATATAAAACCAAACATAAAGTTTTAACAATCGCTCCTCACACACCAACATGTATTACTGACCCACTTTTTTGTCCTCTGATGCCTTTACATTAAAGGTGTGTAACTATGCAACTTGTCTGATTTTCTCCATTAAAATGTTTTAGGTTTGCCTGAAATGTTCCACTGTATGGTATTTAAACATATTTCTTGTAGTTATTCAATTACTGATGTTTTTACTGCTACAAAAAGTAACTTCCTCCATTGAAGAGAGATAATTTTAATATGATACTGTAAGCAAAAACATCTCCATGGAGACAAACAGGTGAAGCTACATAGTGCACCTTTAATGTCCTTGTAATCACTTGTTTGTTTGTAAAGGGTCAAAGTGTCAAATGAAGACCTTTGCTGGATAATCACTACAGTGTCATGGAGACTGTCACATGCAGACGCTAGCTTTCCATGCATATCAGCGCAATGAAAAATTAGAACATTTGTCATAGTAATTAACAATTCAAAAGTAAAAATATCTGAGTTTGTGAATGGTCAACAGTCCCGTAAATGGCTCTATAACAGGAAACTGAAACCCATGGCAAAGGACTGTAAAGAGTTGGGCCAGAATTTCACAACAAAAACAATGTGATCTCTATGCGCCAAAATAGTAAAAACAACCAAATGCTTATAATGAAAGTGAGTATGACAGGTTTGAATGATTCTCTAATTTTGACTTAAGTTGGTGGGATAATACCTGTTGTAAATATAAAATATAGTTTTACACTAATCAAGGAGCAATTTCTTGTGAAGTAAAGTTGAAAAAAAAAAAAAAGGTCAAACTTAGGAAAAAAATAAATAAATGCAAAAAAAAATAAATAAATTATATTATGTGTTTTAGTAATATGAGAAGTCCAACCTGTCATAGGCACTTTAACTACAAAGTTATAGATCAGAACAGTATAACAAAAGTTTATTAAACATAATTGTTGTGTGGAAAGTGTGGTGATATCAAGGCCTACTGTCTTTTAGCGAACTTGTGTCATGTGTAGGCCAGTCTTAAACGTGTGTATTTTGTTCCTGATGTGATGTTCTGTTGAAATCAAAACTTTTGCTTACCTTGGGTGGACAAAGGATTTAAAAAGGCACGAGAGGATTCAGCAGCAGCAGCAGCAGCAGGACATAGAAGAGAACAAAAGAAAAGAGGATATTGGTTAGATTGTTGTTCTATTGACACTGAGTGGCAAAGGGGGAGAAAGATATACTTACAAGGTGTGTGGCAACAATTAGTAATGTTAGATGAGATGAAAGTGGATATTAATGTAGTATTGCAGTGTTGATACTTGTTAAGATATGCTCATAAAGTTTGTAACATGTGTAAAATCATAAAGCTGAGTAGATGTAAAAGAAGACGTTTCTGTACATAATAACAAACAAATAAATACAAGTATTATATAAAAGCATGCCCTTAACGTTCATTTGTTCAGGTAAACATATACATAATGATACAGTTTCAAGGGTATGTAAACTATTTTTTTGGAATAATATACATTTTGTTGCCATAATATAATAGCCATAATTATTAGTAAATCTTACAGACAGACAAAGCCCTCCTTTTGACCATGCTCCAACTGCACAAAATGATTTTCTTTCATAATATACATAAAGCAGGGAGACTGTAGACTGTTGCCATGCACAGAACAAAATATATCTATATATTATCTTTTGTCATTTGTTTTTCAGAATGTCACAATGAAGAGATAATACTATGGCATACCACAACAAAACCGTATTTTTACAATTATACAGTTATTTTATTTTATTTATTGAATTTTTTTAATGCAAAAAGCAACCACATTTTTCATATTTAAACTACTGATGCAGCGCTTAAATAAAGACTGCACTGCTGCTCCCTCATTCCAACAGCAGAGGGCCTAAAGGCGATGGCCTTGTCCACTTCCATGCATTATTCATGTTTTCCTCTATAGCAGAAGGCTTTAAACCTTCTTAGACAAAGCACATCACATATTTATATTAAAAAGTTGTATCTATTAGCACAAGCACAGCACAGAGCATAAAAATGACACCAATGACAAAAGTAGAATTAATATAACACAAAATAATAGTTATATGTAGCTGCATTTTATGTGTATTTATTTTGACTACTTTTGTTTTGTCTTCAGTTATGATAGTTATATTGAATTTATTTTAGAAAGACAATCTCACTAACAAAGTCTGCTTAAAGGAAATCAAATAAAAATCAATTTTGAGTTACTTCCATGTTAAAAACTATACAATGTAAAAAATGGGAAGGCTGACAGAAAAGACAAAAAATGTGCTCTGTTTTGAACAAAAAGAACAAGCAGCCATGTTGGACCTCTCCCTGCTTTCTTTCTCCATCCTCAGACATCAGATACCACACATCTCAGTGCCATAATGGGGGTGTCTTTCCCTCTCAAAGCGTCACCACATAAAGACAACTATACCATCCCTGAAACAGCAGCGAGTCCCAACCCCCCCTTTAACTCTGTCAAAATGGTACAGTCCTGCCCGTGAGTCAGCTTGTTTCTATGGCAACACAGCCCACCTCACTTGCATCCCACCCCACTGCCTTCTGCACCTTTTCTTACAAAACCAAAATGCAGCAAAACCGGATCGAGAAGACGAGCTGTTTTTGTTCAAATGAAATACAAGCAGAATAGAAGAACTAATAGAAGAACTCTATAATATGTTAGTGCAGAACCTGTATGGTGATATGTACACCACAACTGTCTATAAAAACAACTACAGTATTTGCAGAATGGTGCATCTTGTGACCATCTAAAATTAATCTAAAATCAAAGTCCTGTGAGGCAAGTGTCTCACCCTTTCTGCTTTTTGTCCTCTCTGCTGCAGAGTGGTGGAGCTGGAGAGGGGGAGGGGAGAAAGCGCAAACTCACATCAGGAGAGGAGTCAAGACTAACACAACTGCTGTATACTTCCCAAAATGAAAATTAGCCCTGTCATAGCAATTGGAAATTCAAAACAAAATACTCTGAATAGTGAAATGTCCTCAAAGTGTCACCCATGAACAGGAAACTGAAAACCAGTAGTGGCTGTGTCATGACCAAATCAAGCCACTTAATACAATTCTGTGTGAACTAATGAGTTTAGATGTTACTCATTTGGACTACAGACACTTACTCTAGGAGGGTGTAACAAAATGTTCAAATTCAAATTCAAAAACAGTGAAATTCTATAAGCACATGCAAAAATGCTGCTGCTGCTGTGATTTTTCAGTTTAGATACCTGCTTTTCTCATCCTGTACATAATTTCTAGTGGGATGCTCAATCAGCTGTTTAACCTCTGTAATTGTATCCATGGTGATAAATAACATATAGCCACATTTCATATCATTTTACAAATTGCTTGTTTGTTTGTTTCAAAATAGCTATAGTCACCATTGTGTTTGTCATTCTTCAAATCAATATGCAAAAAGCAACAAACTTTACTTGCTGCATGAATCAGCACAGAGCAATTTAAATTCATTTTCAAACTAAGAAGAAACAGAAGTCCTAAAGATAAAACATTGTAAACCTTGCATTAATTCTCTCAATATAATACATAGCTAACAAGTACCAAAGATTGCCAAAAGTATAAAATACATTTCAGTATCAATATTAAATATAAAAGTTGGAACATGTGCGCTCTGTTGACAGTCAACTATACAAGACAAAAATGAGGAAAGCTTTCATGCCTTTATATTTGGAACTTCACAAAATACCTATTAAGCTAAGTCAGAGATTTGAGGTACAGAAAAATAAAACAAACTTGAATACAAAAATAAAAATAATAAAAATACATTATAGCACATAGCCCCTGACATAATTTTATTTGATTAAACTTTAATGCTAATGTGTGTAGTCATCCAGGTAGAATCCATGGCAAAAGGAGAAATTCAATTTGTCAACTGGACAAAAGTTTATTTATTAAATAAATATTAAAATAAAATAAAATAAATACGTATTAAAATAAAATCAACTTTTGTCCATTTGACAAATTGAATTTCTCCTTTTGCCTTTAATGTCAATGAGAAAAAGAAATAATGTATCATCTTGCAAGTGCTGTATATATTTCACGAACACAGTAAAACAAACCAGCTTTGAAACATGGGTTGATTTTCGGTCATAATTCTACCGAAATCTTAATCAAAACACACAAAGCACAAGCAAGACTTATTGAATAATAAGTATTGTAAATTTACTAATCAAGAAGAAATTTGTTTAGGATTGATGAATATGTTTTTTCATGCAATTCCAATTTATGTTATTAATTTCTCTTTAGATTTCAGAGCAACCAGCGCCAGATAAGATCAGCCAGACATTTTCTACAAATTATTTAATAAAAATATTTAGACATCCACAGCCTTGTTTCACAACAAACCACAGCCATGTTTTATGCACAATAATGCTGCTCAAATACAGCCTCAGGGTTGTCAGTTGATCAGCAAAATAAAATATGTCTATGCCTGAAGGTGCACTGTGTAAGTTTTCTGGTGGAGGGTCCACCACCTGCTTGTCTCCACAGAAATATTACTGTTTTGCCTTGATTATTTTACAACAGTATGCAAACAAACTTGGTAATCAATCTGTAATTGAACAAATGCAAAGAAGATATGCTTAATGCCCTACTGTGGAACATTCCCAGCAAAGAAATAACATCTCCAGGGAGACAAGCAAATAGCGGACCCCCCACCTTAGAAGTTACACAGTGCACCTTTAAGCTTGAGGTCTGAAAGCCCACACTACGTATCTCTGTTTTGTCTATTGCCTACACAAACAAAGCATGTGTTTTTGTTGTTATTACATCTTTTATGGCATTTATTGATACTAAATACTTCACAACAATTAAACATTTGCATCAGCCAATTTTATAATAAACTTCTGTTTGAACAAAGAGGGCAGAAACTCAAAATGGCTTCCTACATCACAAACGCATATCAGGGATGGGAGAGACTAGCTAAACCACGTGCCTCATCCCCTCCCCCACTGCATCACTGCCTGCCCTCTACTGCCTTTCTCTCAGACTCACAAGCACCAGTAATGACTGTTGCCTCTCCATTCTCAATCACAACAGTCCTAACAAATACAGCAACACATTATCATGATAACAAATATAACCCTTTAAACAGAAACGTACCAACTCCATGTTTCTGCCACACAACAAGCATCTCTATCTGTCCATTTGAGGCTTAAAGCTTTTGCACCATGTAATGCAGGAACTAGGTCAGGGAAAATGTGATGCTCTAGAGGGATCTGTACCAATGGCTTAGTTGAATAAAAAGAGCTACTGCTCTTGTTTCATATTATACATCATCTGGTGCTTTTCAGAGCTACACATCTATAGCAACAACTGCCAACCAAAAATTCATTTCGAACTCCCATAATAAGGACATAATGACAACTGAACTGAAATCAGAAATGTCTTGTATGCATCTGACATAAGACAAACAGTAAGATAATAGATGACATATCTCACCTCTACTAATGGACTCCCCATCTCTGATTTTTGTCTTGGCATTGTGCTGACAGCACTATGATCAAAAGTCAGACTGTTTTGACTGTAGGATCTTGGAGACTTTACATCACTCATTCGAGAGTCAGTAGTTCCATACACCTCATAGCTTGAGCCCTGCTTTAAGGTGCCAGTTCCACCTACATCTGCATAAAGAGGTGGATAGTATGGAATCACAGGAAGATTCCCACTGGATTTATAGAAGAGACGCTCATGTCTCCATCTGTAGATTTTCACTGATATAATGACCACGACACACGTGATGAACAGAAAGGAGACTACAGCCAGAGCCAGCACCAAGTAAAAAGTCAGGTTGTCATTGTACTCCTTGTCGTGTGTAAAGTCAGTGAACTCAGACAGTACTTCAGGAAAGCTGTCCGCCACCGCCACGTTAACAATGACTGTAGCTGAACGAGAGGGCTGCCCGTTGTCCTCCACTATAACAGTCAGTCTCTGTTTCACTGCATCTTTATCAGTCACTTGGCGGATAGTTCTTATTTCTCCATTCTGTAAGCCCACTTCAAACAGCGCCCTGTCTGCGGCTTTCTGCAGTTTATAGGAGAGCCAGGCATTCTGTCCAGAGTCCACATCCACAGCCACCACTTTAGTGACCAGATAGCCCACATCTGCTGAACGAGGAACCATCTCAGCCACCAGAGAGCCCCCAGTCTGGACTGGGTACAGCACCTGAGGGGCGTTGTCGTTCTGGTCCTGAACCAGGATTTTCACAGTCACATTGCTGCTGAGAGGAGGAGAGCCTCCGTCCTGCGCTTTGACAGAAATCATAAAGTCTTTAGTTTGCTCATAGTCTAAAGAGCGTACAGCAATTATAGCTCCAGTCTCTGGATTCACAGAGAAATAAGACGATGCTGTCTGTCCATTGACCAGATTATCCTCCAGAAAGTAAGAGATATGTGCATTGTTCCCAGAGTCTAGATCAGTGGCTCTTACTGAAATAAACGAGAAACCAGGGAGATTGTTTTCAGGGATAAATGCGGTCAAAGACTGCTTTTGAAACACTGGGACATGGTCATTAACATCAGACAATCTTAAATGTATTGTTTTGTTTGCAGAATAAGGAGGTGAACCCTCATCTATGGCTGTTATGATTATGTTATATTCAGGCTCAGTTTCACGGTCTAAATCATCATCTGTAACCAACGTATAAAAATTAGTAGATGACTTTTTGATTTTAAATGGCAAATCTGGATCAATAAAACATTTGACTTGTCCGTTTTTGTCAGTGTCCAAATCTTTGATGTTGAGCATTGCAACAACTGTTCCAGGAGCCGAGTCCTCAGGTATAGGATTTGAAAGAGAAATTACGCTAATAAAAGGCGCATTGTCATTAATGTCTGTTATTTCTATCAACACTTTGCACGTATCCATAAGTCCCCCTTTGTCTTTTGCTTCAACATCAATTTCATAATGTTTTGCTTTTTCAAAATCTAATATGCCAACAACAATAATTTCACCCGTATCAGAGTTAATATTAAAAAGGGATGCACCATCAGTATGTTGGGAAAACCCATAAACCACTTCTCCGTTTATTCCTTTATCGTTGTCTGTCGCACTGACTCGTGAGATAATTGTGCCGCTCCTTGCATTTTCTGCAACTGAAACCCTGTACACGGACTGGGTAAATACCGGTGCATTGTCGTTAGCATCTAAAACAACCACATTAATTTTTACAGACCCAGATTTCTGGGGATTACCACCATCATACGCAATCAAGGTTAATTTATGGCCCTCCTGTTTTTCTCTGTCAAGTGCTGTGTGAAGAACCATTTCAATATATTTAGATCCATCAGAACGAGAAACGATGTTTAATTTAAAATTGTCTGTAGGGTCTAATTTGTATGATTGAATTGTGTTCTTTGCTACATCTGGATCTTTGGCGCGTTCGAGAGAATAACGAGCTCCAAGCAAAGTAGATTCAACAATTTGAAAACTATATTCTGTTTTTGAGAAATGCGGTGCGTTGTCGTTTATGTCAGTGATCTCTACGTCAATTCGATGCAGCTCCATTGGATTATCTAAAATAATCTGAAAATACAAAGAGCATGGCGACGACTGCTCGCACAGTTCTTCCCTGTCCATCCTTTTAGCCACGACGAGGGTCCCCTTTTCGGAATTCAAACCAATGTACTCACTACCGTCCTCAGTAAATATCCGAGCGCGCCCAGACTTTAGTCTCCTCGCATCCAAACCCAAGTCATGCGCAATATTGCCGACCACCGAACCAGTCGCCATCTCCTCAGGTATAGAATAGCGGACATGTCCAAGCACCACGTCTGCGACAAAAGCGCACAGAAAAATACTCCAGAGAGGCATTAATCCCACGACCAAACCTCGACTAAGGGACATCCCGGAGACTCACAGATACGAAAAACAAATATACAGCGTCAATAAGACAAAGCTGAAGTGGGTTGTGAGAGTGAAATTGAAGGAGAAGGACGTCGCTACAAGGAAAGCTAAGCCTACAACTAATCAACAGCGGCGCTTAGAGGAAGTTCACAAAATTACAGACATGAGTCAAGGACAAAATTATGACAAGAAAAAGGAGAGTACATGAATGTAGGAATATATATGCATATATGTCTAAGATGCCTAATGAATTACATTTATTCTTTGTGAATTGCAAAAAATGTTAGAAGTTAAAAATGTAAGAAAATGTATAATTAAAAACACGTGTGGCGAGAGATACTTAATATTATAAAAATAATAAGATTATTAAAATAACGATGTGTCGCTTTCCGCCGTGCTGAAAAAGTGCACTGCAAATGTCTAACCTCTAGGGGAGAGTCCGGTTGGTCCAGGATGCTCTTCTCACTCCCCTGCATCGTCCCTGTTGAACTGGGATCCATTATCAGCACGTTCTGACTACCACCTCTGCCAAACTTACAGTCACTCTTCCTGGAGTCTGTGGTCCTGCACGTGTCGTAATTGTACACGTGTGGGAGAGTCGCTGTGCCCAGAGTGTCTGAGTAACGTGGAGGATAATATGGGATCACTGGCAGATTGGAGTGATACAGGATGCGAGACTGTCTCCATCTGTAGATTTTCACTGATATAATGACCACGACACACGTGATGAACAGAAAGGAGACTACAGCCAGAGCCAGCACTAAGTAAAAAGTCAGGTTGTCATTGTACTCCTTGTCGTGCGTAAAGTCAGTGAACTCAGACAGTACTTCAGGAAAGCTGTCCGCCACCGCCACGTTAACAATGACTGTAGCTGAACGAGAGGGCTGCCCGTTGTCCTCCACTATAACAGTCAGTCTCTGTTTCACTGCATCTTTATCAGTCACTTGGCGGATAGTTCTTATTTCTCCATTCTGTAAGCCCACTTCAAACAGCGCCCTGTCTGCGGCTTTCTGCAGTTTATAGGAGAGCCAGGCATTCTGTCCAGAGTCCACATCCACAGCCACCACTTTAGTGACCAGATAGCCCACATCTGCTGAACGAGGAACCATCTCAGCCACCAGAGAGCCCCCAGTCTGGACTGGGTACAGCACCTGAGGGGCGTTGTCGTTCTGATCCTGAACCAGGATTTTCACAGTCACATTGCTGCTGAGAGGAGGAGAGCCTCCGTCCTGCGCTTTGACGCAGAACTGGAAATCCTTGATCTGCTCGTAGTCAAAGGAGCGCACTGCATGGATGACTCCGCTATCTGCACTAACGGACACATATGAGGAGACTGGCACTCCGTTAACGGAGGAGTCCTCCAGTATGTAAGAGACACGCGCGTTCTGGTTCCAGTCAGCGTCTGTGGCTTTCACTGTGAATATAGAGAGGCCCGGGCTGTTGTTTTCTACAATGTAGGCCTCATACGAGCTCCTGTCAAAGACAGGCGCGTTGTCATTCACATCAGAGATGTGTAACGTGAGAGTGACGCTGCTGGAGAGGGAGGGCACGCCCTCATCTGAACACGTGACTATAATGTCGTATTGAGTCGCCTGCTCTCTGTCTAAATCACCATCTGTCACTAAACTATAGAAATTGTTGTTCATAAATTTTAAATCAAATGGAATATTCTCGTTGATATAGCACTGCACCTTCCCGTTTTCAGCAGAATCTACGTCACGAATATTTATCATTGTTACGACAGTCCCCGACTGCGCATCCTCTGTTAAACTATTCACTTTAGATAACACATGTATAATGGGCATGTTGTCATTGATGTCTGTAACGTCAATGATCACCTTGGATGAGTCAACTAGGCTTCCTTCATCACTTGCTCTAATATTCATTTGAAATGTTTGGGCCTTTTCAAAGTCAACATTCCCTTTAAGAAGAATTTCACCATTTTCGGAATTTATTTCAAACATACCACGAGCATGATCGGGCACAGTTGCCATGGAGTAAGTTATTTTACCATTAGTGCCCTGGTCTGCATCTGTAGCGGTCACTGTCATCACTACTGTTCCGAGTGGCGCATTCTCTTTTATGGACGCTTTATAAATGGGCTTCGTAAAAACAGGAGCATTGTCATTGGCATCTAAGACAGTTATTAGAATCTGCATTGTTCCGGACATCTGCGGCTCTCCTCCATCTAACGCAGTCAGAACTAAAGACAAGTGCTCACTCTTTTCTCTGTCGAGAGCTTTCACTAAAACCATTTCGACATTTTTAGACCCGTCTGGTTGATCATACAATTTTATGATAAAATTGTCACTTGGTTCGAGCCTATACGTCTGCAAACCATTAACACCGACATCGTAATCAACTGCAAGGTCTAATATAAATTTAGCACCACTCACAGCAGATTCACTTATTTTAAAATTAACCTTGTCTTTTTCAAAGAAAGGTGAATTATCGTTCACGTCTTTTACCTCAATAGTAACACTAACAATCTCCATTGGATTCTCTAGAATAATCTGAAATTGTAACGTACACAGCTCTTCTTGTCCGCACAGCGCCTCTCGGTCTATTCTGTCTTTGATAAGCAGCACTCCCTTTTCGGGGTTCAGTTCCACAAATTCACCAGTCTCGTGGGTAAAGATGCGTGCCTTTCTCGATTTTAGTCTCTTTATATCCACACCCAAATCCTTTGCAATGTCACCAATAACATAACCTTTTGGTAATTCCTCCGGAACAGAGTAGCTGATGTGTCCAAGCGTCGAGCTCCAAAAGCAGAAAGAGAAAATCGTAAATATTTTTACTCCCATTGTTCTGTCCATAATATCTCCAAAAAAGCACGAGTTACTTTGATTTCAGTCTCCAGAAGCCAAAGAGGCAGAATCAATTGGTACACCGCATATTCCAACCCTATGTTCTATTTAAAGACCATGGAAATATTCGTTTGTTTCCAGAGGATATGTGCTGCGTACGGCTTCACGCTCACAAATAAAGATGTGATGGGAGGTCCAAACAGCTCGGGTTAGAACATGGGCAACAGCGGCACATGGAGCTTAAATTGTATCACTGCAATTCAACTACTCCAAACAAAAATGGAATTATTAACATTGATAATATGTTTTAATAAAGCAAGGCAAACGAGCTAATCTGGCCTAAATAAAGTTTTCTTAAAAATAAATTAACAGTATACAAGAAAAAGAGACACCCAGAGAGAAGACACAGAGTCATACCTAAGAAGTGTCGCTCTCCCTGGTTCTGAAACAGTAAGAACAGTACACATCTCTAACCTCTAGAGGAGAGTCCGGTTCATCCAGGATGCTCTTCTCACTCTGTATCCGCTGCATTGTCCCGGTTGAACTGGGATCCATTATCAGCACGTTCTGACTACCACCTCTGCCAAACTTACAGTCACTCTTCCTGGAGTCTGTGGTCCTGCACGTGTCGTAATTGTACACGTGTGGGAGAGTCCCTGTGCCCAGAGTGTCTGAGTAACGTGGAGGATAATATGGGATCACTGGCAGATTGGAGTGATACAGGATGCGAGACTGTCTCCATCTGTAGATTTTCACTGATATAATGACCACGACACACGTGATGAACAGAAAGGAGACTACAGCCAGAGCCAGCACTAAGTAAAAAGTCAGGTTGTCATTGTACTCCTTGTCGTGCGTAAAGTCAGTGAACTCAGACAGTACTTCAGGAAAGCTGTCCGCCACCGCCACGTTAACAATGACTGTAGCTGAACGAGAGGGCTGCCCGTTGTCCTCCACTATAACAGTCAGTCTCTGTTTCACTGCATCTTTATCAGTCACTTGGCGGATAGTTCTTATTTCTCCATTCTGTAAGCCCACTTCAAACAGCGCCCTGTCTGCGGCTTTCTGCAGTTTATAGGAGAGCCAGGCATTCTGTCCAGAGTCCACATCCACAGCCACCACTTTAGTGACCAGATAGCCCACATCTGCTGAACGAGGAACCAGCTCAGCCACCAGAGAGCCCCCAGTCTGGACTGGGTACAGCACCTGAGGGGCGTTGTCGTTCTGATCCTGAACCAGGATTTTCACAGTCACATTGCTGCTGAGAGGAGGAGAGCCTCCGTCCTGCGCTTTGACGCAGAACTGGAAATCCTTGATCTGCTCGTAGTCAAAGGAGCGCACTGCATGGATGACTCCGCTATCTGCACTAACGGACACATATGAGGAGACTGGCACTCCGTTAACGGAGGAGTCCTCCAGTATGTAAGAGACACGCGCGTTCTGGTTCCAGTCAGCGTCTGTGGCTTTCACTGTGAATATAGAGAGGCCCGGGCTGTTGTTTTCTACAATGTAGGCCTCATACGAGCTCCTGTCAAAGACAGGCGCGTTGTCATTCACATCAGAGATGTGTAACGTGAGAGTGACGCTGCTGGAGAGGGAGGGCACGCCCTCATCTGAACACGTGACTATAATGTCGTATTGAGTCGCCTGCTCTCTGTCTAAATCACCATCTGTCACTAAACTATAGAAATTGTTGTTAGTAAATTTCAACTCAAATGGAATATTCTCGTTGATATAGCACTGCACCTTCCCGTTTTCAGCAGAATCTACGTCACGAATATTTATCATTGTTACGACAGTCCCCGACTGCGCATCCTCTGTTAAACTATTCACTTTAGATAACACATGTATAATGGGCATGTTGTCATTGATGTCTGTAACGTCAATGATCACCTTGGATGAGTCAACTAGGCTTCCTTCATCACTTGCTCGGATACTTAGTTCAAATGTTTTGGCCTTTTCATAATCAACATTTCCTTTAAGAAGAATTTCACCGTTTTCTGGGTTTATTTCAAATAATCCGCGCGCATTATCTGGCATACTGGACACGGAGTAAGTTATTTTACCATTAGTGCCCTGATCTGCATCTGTAGCGGTCACTGTCATCACTACTGTTCCGAGTGGCGCATTCTCTTTTATGGACGCTTTATAAATGGGCTTCGTAAAAACAGGAGCATTGTCATTGGCATCTAAGACAGTTATTAGAATCTGCATTGTTCCGGACATCTGCGGCTCTCCTCCATCTAACGCGGTCAGAACTAAAGACAAGTGCTCACTCTTTTCTCTGTCGAGAGCTTTCACTAAAACCATTTCGACATTTTTAGATCCGCCTGCTTGATCGTATAATTTGATGACAAAATTGTCACTTGGTTCGAGCCTATACGTCTGCAAACCATTAACACCGACATCGTAATCAGCTGCACTGTCTAATATAAATTTAGCACCACTCACAGCAGATTCACTTATTTTAAAATTAACCTTGTCCTTTTCAAAGAAAGGTGAATTATCGTTCACGTCATTAATTTCGATATTAACACTGTGAATCTCCATTGGATTCTCTAGAATAATCTGAAATTGTAACGTACACAGCTCTTCTTGTCCGCACAGCGCCTCTCGGTCTATTCTGTCTTTGATAAGCAGCACTCCCTTTTCGGGGTTCAGTTCCACAAATTCACCAGTCTCGTGGGTAAAGATGCGTGCCTTTCTCGATTTTAGTCTCTTTATATCCACACCCAAATCCTTTGCAATGTCACCAATAACATAACCTTTTGGTAATTCCTCCGGAACAGAGTAGCTGATGTGTCCAAGCGTCGAGCTCCAAAAGCAGAAAGAGAAAATCGTAAATATTTTTACTCCCATTGTTCTGTCCATAATATCTCCAAAAAAGCACGAGTTACTTTGATTTCAGTCTCCAGAAGCCAAAGAGGCAGAATCAATTGGTACACCGCATATTCCTACCCTATGTTCTATTTAAAGACCATGGAAATATTCGTTTGTTTCCAGAGGATATGTGCTGCGTACGGCTTCACGCTCACAAATAAAGATGTGATGGGAGGTCCAAACAGCTCGGGTTAGAACATGGGCAACAGCGGCACATGGAGCTTAAATTGTATCACTGCAATTCAACTACTCCAAACAAAAATGGAATTATTAACACTGATAATATGTTTTAATAAAGCAAGGCAAACGAGCTAATCTGGCCTAAATAAAGTTTTCTTAAAAATAAATTAACAGTATACAAGAAAAAGAGACACCCAGAGAGAAGACACAGAGTCATACCTAAGAAGTGTCGCTCTCCCTGGTTCTGAAACAGTAAGAACAGTACACATCTCTAACCTCTAGAGGAGAATCCGGCTCGTCCAGGATGTTCTTCTCACTCTGTATCCGCTGCATCGTCCCTGTTGAACTGGGATCCATTATCAGCACGTTCTGACTACCACCTCTGCCAAACTTACAGTCACTCTTCCTGGAGTCTGTGGTCCTGCACGTGTCGTAATTGTACACGTGTGGGAGAGTCCCTGTGCCCAGAGTGTCTGAGTAACGTGGAGGATAATATGGGATCACTGGCAGATTGGAGTGATACAGGATGCGAGACTGTCTCCATCTGTAGATTTTCACTGATATAATGACCACGACACACGTGATGAACAGAAAGGAGACTACAGCCAGAGCCAGCACTAAGTAAAAAGTCAGGTTGTCATTGTACTCCTTGTCGTGCGTAAAGTCAGTGAACTCAGACAGTACTTCAGGAAAGCTGTCCGCCACCGCCACGTTAACAATGACTGTAGCTGAACGAGAGGGCTGCCCGTTGTCCTCCACTATAACAGTCAGTCTCTGTTTCACTGCATCTTTATCAGTCACTTGGCGGATAGTTCTTATTTCTCCATTCTGTAAGCCCACTTCAAACAGCGCCCTGTCTGCGGCTTTCTGCAGTTTATAGGAGAGCCAGGCATTCTGTCCAGAGTCCACATCCACAGCCACCACTTTAGTGACCAGATAGCCCACATCTGCTGAACGAGGAACCATCTCAGCCACCAGAGAGCCCCCAGTCTGGACTGGGTACAGCACCTGAGGGGCGTTGTCGTTCTGGTCCTGAACCAGGATTTTCACAGTCACATTGCTGCTGAGAGGAGGAGAGCCTCCGTCCTGCGCTTTGACGCAGAACTGGAAATCCTTGATCTGCTCGTAGTCAAAGGAGCGCACTGCATGGATGACTCCGCTATCTGCACTAACGGACACATATGAGGAGACTGGCACTCCGTTAACGGAGGAGTCCTCCAGTATGTAAGAGACACGCGCGTTCTGGTTCCAGTCAGCGTCTGTGGCTTTCACTGTGAATATAGAGAGGCCCGGGCCGTTGTTTTCTACAATGTAGGCCTCATACGAGCTCCTGTCAAAGACAGGCGCGTTGTCATTCACATCAGAGATGTGTAACGTGAGAGTGACGCTGCTGGAGAGGGAGGGCACGCCCTCATCTGAACACGTGACTATAATGTCGTATTGAGACGCCTGCTCTCTGTCTAAATCACCACTTGTCACTAAACTATAGAAATTGTTGTTAGTCAATTTCAAATCAAAAGGAACATTATCACTGATATAGCACTGCACCTTCCCATTTTCAGCAAAATCAACATCACGGATGTTTATCATCGTGACAACCGTTCCAGCCATTGTATTTTCCGATACACTATTTGCCTGAGATAATATTTGAATAATCGGTATGTTGTCATTCACGTCTGTGACAACAATATCCACCTTGCACGAGTCAACTAGACCGCCTTCATCACCTGCTCGGATACTTAATTGAAAATTTTGGGCCTTTTCATAATCAACATTTCCCTTAAGAACAATTTCTCCATTTTCTGGATTTATTTCAAATAATTCGAGAGCATTATCTGGCATACTGGACACGGAGTAAGTTATTTTACCATTAGTGCCCTGGTCTGCATCTGTAGCGGTCACTGTCATCACTACTGTTCCGAGTGGCGCATTCTCTTTTATGGACGCTTTATAAATGGGCTTCGTAAAAACAGGAGCATTGTCATTGACATCTAAGACAGTTATTAGAATCTGCATTGTTCCGGACATCTGCGGCTCTCCTCCATCTAACGCGGTCAGAACTAAAGACAAGTGCTCACTCTTTTCTCTGTCGAGAGCTTTCACTAAAACCATTTCGACATTTTTGGACCCGTCTGCTTGATCGTATAATTTGATGATAAAATTGTCACTTGGTTCGAGCCTATACGTCTGCAAACCATTAACACCGACATCGTAATCAACTGCACGGTCTAATATAAATTTGGCACCATTCACAGCAGACTCACTTATTTTAAAATTAACCTTGTCCTTTACAAAAAGAGGTAAATTATCGTTCACGTCTTTAACTTCAGTTGTAACACTGTGAATCTCCATTGGATTCTCTAGAATAATCTGAAATTGTAACGTACACAGCTCTTCTTGTCCACACAGCGCCTCTCGGTCTATTCTGTCTTTGATAATTAGTACTCCTCTTTCGTTGTTCAATTCGACATATTCACCGGTTTCGTGAAAAATGCGTGCCTTTCTCAATTTGAGCGTCTTTATATCCAGTCCCAAATCCTTTGCAATGTCACCAATAACATAACCTTTTGGTAATTCCTCCGGAACAGAGTAGCTGATGTGTCCAAGCGTCGAGCTCCAAAAGCAGAAAGACACAAACGTCAATATTTTCAGTCCCATTGTTCCGCACAACAGCATCTCCGAAAAAACACGAGTTACTTTAATCATAATCTCCAATCGCTCAACTAAAGAAATTGTTACACCGTGTAGTCCCAGAAAATATTACATTCGCTAGAAAAAAGCACGCTTGTTTTCAGAGGATGTGTGCTGCGTACGACTTCACCCTCACAATTAAAGATGAGATGGGAGGTCCTAAGAGCTCACAGCACATGTATTGGAACATGGACAACAGCGGCACTTGGAGCTGATGAGATGTCACTACAATTCAACTGCTGCAAAATTCCAAGATATTAAAATGATAATATCTTTTAATAAAGAAAAAGACGTTGTGAATTACAGTCCTGAATAAACAAGTTAATAGAGCTGAATATTTAAAGTAGAGAATGTGCAGACATTAAAATTAACACACGACAGAGAAAAGAAATAATGATGGAAAACAGAAAAATGTAGTACTTATTCGACGTGTCGCTCTCCGTGGTACTAAAAGTGAAAGCGCACTAGAAATCTCTAACCTCTAGAGGAGAGTCCGGTTCATCCAGGATGCTCTTCTCACTCTGTATCCGCTGCATTGTCCCGGTTGAACTGGGATCCATTATCAGCACGTTCTGACTACCACCTCTGCCAAACTTACAGTCACTCTTCCTGGAGTCTGTGGTCCTGCACGTGTCGTAATTGTACACGTGTGGGAGAGTCCCTGTGCCCAGAGTGTCTGAGTAACGTGGAGGATAATATGGGATCACTGGCAGATTGGAGTGATACAGGATGCGAGACTGTCTCCATCTGTAGATTTTCACTGATATAATGACCACGACACACGTGATGAACAGAAAGGAGACTACAGCCAGAGCCAGCACTAAGTAAAAAGTCAGGTTGTCATTGTACTCCTTGTCGTGCGTAAAGTCAGTGAACTCAGACAGTACTTCAGGAAAGCTGTCCGCCACCGCCACGTTAACAATGACTGTAGCTGAACGAGAGGGCTGCCCGTTGTCCTCCACTATAACAGTCAGTCTCTGTTTCACTGCATCTTTATCAGTCACTTGGCGGATAGTTCTTATTTCTCCATTCTGTAAGCCCACTTCAAACAGCGCCCTGTCTGCGGCTTTCTGCAGTTTATAGGAGAGCCAGGCATTCTGTCCAGAGTCCACATCCACAGCCACCACTTTAGTGACCAGATAGCCCACATCTGCTGAACGAGGAACCATCTCAGCCACCAGAGAGCCCCCAGTCTGGACTGGGTACAGCACCTGAGGGGCGTTGTCGTTCTGATCCTGAACCAGGATTTTCACAGTCACATTGCTGCTGAGAGGAGGAGAGCCTCCGTCCTGCGCTTTGACGCAGAACTGGAAATCCTTGATCTGCTCGTAGTCAAAGGAGCGCACTGCATGGATGACTCCGCTATCTGCACTAACGGACACATATGAGGAGACTGGCACTCCGTTAACGGAGGAGTCCTCCAGTATGTAAGAGACACGCGCGTTCTGGTTCCAGTCAGCGTCTGTGGCTTTCACTGTGAATATAGAGAGGCCCGGGCTGTTGTTTTCTACAATGTAGGCCTCATACGAGCTCCTGTCAAAGACAGGTGCGTTGTCATTCACATCAGAGATGTGTAACGTGAGAGTGACGCTGCTGGAGAGGGAGGGCACGCCCTCATCTGAACACGTGACTATAATGTCGTATTGAGTCGCCTGCTCTCTGTCTAAATCACCACCTGTCACTAAACTATAGAAATCGTTGTTCATAAATTTCAACTCAAATGGAATATTCTCGTTAATATAGCACTGCACCTTCCCGTTTTCAGCAGAATCTACATCGCGGATGTTAATCATCGTGACAACTCTCCCCGACTGCGCATCCTCTGTTAAACTATTTACTTTAGATAACACATGTATAATGGGCATGTTGTCATTGACATCTGTAACCTCAACAATAACTTCACAGGAATCGACTAGGCCTCCTTCATCACTTGCTTGAATACTTAATTGAAATGTCTGAGCCTTTTCATAATCAACATTTCCCTTAAGAGCAATTTCACCGTTTTCTGGATTTATTTCAAATAATCCGCGCGCATTATCTGGCATACTGGACACGGAGTAAGTTATTTTACCATTAGTGCCCTGGTCTGCATCTGTAGCGGTCACTGTCATCACTACTGTTCCGAGTGGCGCATTCTCTTTTATGGACGCTTTATAAATGGGCTTCGTAAAAACAGGAGCATTGTCATTGGCATCTAAGACAGTTATTAGAATCTGCATTGTTCCGGACATCTGCGGCTCTCCTCCATCTAACGCGGTCAGAACTAAAGACAAGTGCTCACTCTTTTCTCTGTCGAGAGCTTTCACTAAAACCATTTCGACATTTTTGGACCCGTCTGCTTGATCGTATAATTTGATGATAAAATTGTCACTTGGTTCGAGCCTATACGTCTGCAAACCATTAACACCGACATCGTAATCAACTGCACGGTGTAATCTAAATTTAGCACCACTCACAGCAGATTCACTTATTTTAAAATTAACCTTGTCCTTTTCAAAGAAAGGTGAATTATCGTTCACGTCTTTTACCTCAATAGTAACACTAACAATCTCCATTGGATTCTCTAGAATAATCTGAAATTGTAACGTACACAGCTCTTCTTGTCCGCACAGCGCCTCTCGGTCTATTCTGTCTTTGATAAGCAGCACTCCCTTTTCGGGGTTCAGTTCCACAAATTCACCAGTCTCGTGGGTAAAGATGCGTGCCTTTCTCGATTTGAGCGTCTTTATATCCAGTCCCAAATCCTTTGCAATGTCACCAATAACATAACCTTTTGTTAATTCCTCCGGAACAGAGTAGCTGATGTGTCCAAGCGTCGAGCTCCAAAAGCAGAAAGACACAAACGTCAATATTTTCAGTCCCATTGTTCTGCACAACAGCATCTCCGAAAAAACACGAGTTACTTTAATCATAATCTCCAATCGCTCAACTAAAGAAATTGTTACACCGTGTAGTCCCAGAAAATATTACATTCGCTAGAAAAAAGCACGCTTGTTTTCAGAGGATGTGTGCTGCGTACGACTTCACCCTCACAATTAAAGATGAGATGGGAGGTCCTAAGAGCTCACAGCACATGTATTGGAACATGGACAACAGCGGCACTTGGAGCTGATGAGATGTCACTACAATTCAACTGCTGCAAAATTCCAAGATATTAAAATGATAATATCTTTTAATAAAGAAAAAGACGTTGTGAATTACAGTCCTGAATAAACAAGTTAATAGAGCTGAATATTTAAAGTAGAGAATGTGCACACGTTAAAATTAACACACGACAGAGAAAATAAATAATGATGGAAAACAGAAAAATGTAGTACTTATTCGACGTGTCGCTCTCCGTGGTACTAAAAGTGAAAGCGCACTAGACATCTCTAACCTCGAGAGGAGAATCCGGTTCGTCCAGGATGTTCTTCTCACTCTGTATCCGCTGCATCGTCCCTGTTGAACTGGGATCCATTATCAGCACGTTCTGACTACCACCTCTGCCAAACTTACAGTCACTCTTCCTGGAGTCTGTGGTCCTGCACGTGTCGTAATTGTACACGTGTGGGAGAGTCCCTGTGCCCAGAGTGTCTGAGTAACGTGGAGGATAATATGGGATCACTGGCAGATTGGAGTGATACAGGATGCGAGACTGTCTCCATCTGTAGATTTTCACTGATATAATGACCACGACACACGTGATGAACAGAAAGGAGACTACAGCCAGAGCCAGCACTAAGTAAAAAGTCAGGTTGTCATTGTACTCCTTGTCGTGCGTAAAGTCAGTGAACTCAGACAGTACTTCAGGAAAGCTGTCCGCCACCGCCACGTTAACAATGACTGTAGCTGAACGAGAGGGCTGCCCGTTGTCCTCCACTATAACAGTCAGTCTCTGTTTCACTGCATCTTTATCAGTCACTTGGCGGATAGTTCTTATTTCTCCATTCTGTAAGCCCACTTCAAACAGCGCCCTGTCTGCGGCTTTCTGCAGTTTATAGGAGAGCCAGGCATTCTGTCCAGAGTCCACATCCACAGCCACCACTTTAGTGACCAGATAGCCCACATCTGCTGAACGAGGAACCATCTCAGCCACCAGAGAGCCCCCAGTCTGGACTGGGTACAGCACCTGAGGGGCGTTGTCGTTCTGGTCCTGAACCAGGATTTTCACAGTCACATTGCTGCTGAGAGGAGGAGAGCCTCCGTCCTGCGCTTTGACGCAGAACTGGAAATCCTTGATCTGCTCGTAGTCAAAGGAGCGCACTGCATGGATGACTCCGCTATCTGCACTAACGGACACATATGAGGAGACTGGCACTCCGTTAACGGAGGAGTCCTCCAGTATGTAAGAGACACGCGCGTTCTGGTTCCAGTCAGCGTCTGTGGCTTTCACTGTGAATATAGAGAGGCCCGGGCTGTTGTTTTCTACAATGTAGGCCTCATACGAGCTCCTGTCAAAGACAGGCGCGTTGTCATTCACATCAGAGATGTGTAACGTGAGAGTGACGCTGCTGGAGAGGGAGGGCACGCCCTCATCTGAACACGTGACTATAATGTCGTATTGAGACGCCTGCTCTCTGTCTAAATCACCACCTGTCACTAAACTATAGAAATTGTTGTTCATAAATTTTAAGTCAAATGGAATATTCTCGTTAATATAGCACTGCACCTTCCCGTTTTCAGCAGAATCTACATCGCGGATGTTAATCATCGTGACAACTCTCCCCGACTGCGCATCCTCTGTTAAACTATTTACTTTAGATAACACATGTATAATGGGCATGTTGTCATTGACATCTGTAACCTCAACAATAACTTGACAGGAATCGACTAGGCCTCCTTCATCACTTGCTTGGATACTCAGTTGAAATGTCTGAGCCTTTTCATAATCTACATTTCCCTTAAGAGCAATTTCACCGTTTTCTGGGTTTATTTCAAACAATCCGCGCGCATTATCTGGCATACTGGACACGGAGTAAGTTATTTTACCATTAGTGCCCTGGTCTGCATCTGTAGCGGTCACTGTCATCACTACTGTTCCGAGTGGCGCATTCTCTTTTATGGACGCTTTATAAATGGGCTTCGTAAAAACAGGAGCATTGTCATTGACATCTAAGACAGTTATTAGAATCTGCATTGTTCCGGACATCTGCGGCTCTCCTCCATCTAACGCGGTCAGAACTAAAGACAAGTGCTCACTCTTTTCTCTGTCGAGAGCTTTCACTAAAACCATTTCGACATTTTTAGACCCGTCTGGTTGATCATACAATTTGATGATAAAATTGTCACTTGGTTCGAGCCTATACGTCTGCAAACCATTAACACCGACATCGTAATCAACCGCACGGTGTAATATAAATTTAGCACCACTCACAGCAGATTCACTTATTTTAAAATTAACCTTGTCCTTTTCAAAGAAAGGTGAATTATCGTTCACGTCATTAATTTCGATATTAACACTGTGAATCTCCATTGGATTCTCTAGAATAATCTGAAATTGTAACGTACACAGCTCTTCTTGTCCACACAGCGCCTCTCGGTCTATTCTGTCTTTGATAAGCAGCACTCCCTTTTCGGGGTTCAGTTCCACAAATTCACCAGTCTCGTGGGTAAAGATGCGTGCCTTTCTCGATTTGAGCGTCTTTATATCTACACCCAAATCCTTTGCAATGTCACCAATAACATAACCTTTTGGTAATTCCTCCGGAACAGAGTAGCTGATGTGTCCAAGCGTCGAGCTCCAAAAGCAGAAAGAGAAAAACGTCAATATTTTCAGTCCCATTGTTCCGCACAACAGCATCTCCGAAAAAACACGAGTTACTTTAATCATAATCTCCAATCGCTCAACTAAAGAAATTGTTACACTGTGTAGTCCCAGAAAATATTACATTCGCTAGAAAAAAGCACGCTTGTTTTCAGAGGATGTGTGCTGCGTACGACTTCACCCTCACAATTAAAGATGAGATGGGAGGTCCTAAGAGCTCACAGCACATGTATTGGAACATGGACAACAGCGGCACTTGGAGCTGATGAGATGTCACTACAATTCAACTGCTGCAAAATTCCAAGATATTAAAATGATAATATCTTTTAATAAAGAAAAAGACGTTGTGAATTACAGTCCTGAATAAACAAGTTAATAGAGCTGAATATTTAAAGTAGAGAATGTGCACACGTTAAAATTAACACACGACAGAGAAAAGAAATAATGATGGAAAACAGAAAAATGTAGTACTTATTCGACGTGTCGCTCTCCGTGGTACTAAAAGTGAAAGCGCACTAGACATCTCTAACCTCTAGAGGAGAGTCCGGCTCGTCCAGGATGTTCTTCTCACTCTGTATCCGCTGCATCGTCCCTGTTGAACTGGGATCCATTATCAGCACGTTCTGACTACCACCTCTGCCAAACTTACAGTCACTCTTCCTGGAGTCTGTGGTCCTGCACGTGTCGTAATTGTACACGTGTGGGAGAGTCCCTGTGCCCAGAGTGTCTGAGTAACGTGGAGGATAATATGGGATCACTGGCAGATTGGAGTGATACAGGATGCGAGACTGTCTCCATCTGTAGATTTTCACTGATATAATGACCACGACACACGTGATGAACAGAAAGGAGACTACAGCCAGAGCCAGCACTAAGTAAAAAGTCAGGTTGTCATTGTACTCCTTGTCGTGCGTAAAGTCAGTGAACTCAGACAGTACTTCAGGAAAGCTGTCCGCCACCGCCACGTTAACAATGACTGTAGCTGAACGAGAGGGCTGCCCGTTGTCCTCCACTATAACAGTCAGTCTCTGTTTCACTGCATCTTTATCAGTCACTTGGCGGATAGTTCTTATTTCTCCATTCTGTAAGCCCACTTCAAACAGCGCCCTGTCTGCGGCTTTCTGCAGTTTATAGGAGAGCCAGGCATTCTGTCCAGAGTCCACATCCACAGCCACCACTTTAGTGACCAGATAGCCCACATCTGCTGAACGAGGAACCAGCTCAGCCACCAGAGAGCCCCCAGTCTGGACTGGGTACAGCACCTGAGGGGCGTTGTCGTTCTGATCCTGAACCAGGATTTTCACAGTCACATTGCTGCTGAGAGGAGGAGAGCCTCCGTCCTGCGCTTTGACGCAGAACTGGAAATCCTTGATCTGCTCGTAGTCAAAGGAGCGCACTGCATGGATGACTCCGCTATCTGCACTAACGGACACATATGAGGAGACTGGCACTCCGTTAACGGAGGAGTCCTCCAGTATGTAAGAGACACGCGCGTTCTGGTTCCAGTCAGCGTCTGTGGCTTTCACTGTGAATATAGAGAGGCCCGGGCTGTTGTTTTCTACAATGTAGGCCTCATACGAGCTCCTGTCAAAGACAGGCGCGTTGTCATTCACATCAGAGATGTGTAACGTGAGAGTGACGCTGCTGGAGAGGGAGGGCACGCCCTCATCTGAACACGTGACTATAATGTCGTATTGAGACGCCTGCTCTCTGTCTAAATCACCACCTGTCACTAAACTATAGAAATCGTTGTTCATAAATTTCAAATCAAAAGGAACATTATTACTGATAAAGCACTGCACCTTCCCGTTTTCGGCAGAATCTGTGTCAATGATGTTGACCATCGTCACGATTGTTCCAGGGTTTACATCCTCAGACATACTATTTATTTTAGATAACACCTGTATATCCGGTTTGTTGTCATTTAGGTCTGTAACATAAATAATCACCTGACAGGAGTCGACTAGACCTCCGTCATCACCTGCTCGGATACTTAATTGAAAATTTTGAGCTTTTTCATAATCTACATTTTCCGTAAGCATAATTGAACCGTTTTCTGGATTTATTTCAAATAATCCGCGCGCATTATCTGGCATACTGGACACGGAGTAAGTTATTTTACCATTAGTGCCCTGGTCTGCATCTGTAGCGGTCACTGTCATCACTACTGTTCCGAGTGGCGCATTCTCTTTTATGGACGCTTTATAAATGGGCTTCGTAAAAACAGGAGCATTGTCATTGGCATCTAAGACAGTTATTAGAATCTGCATTGTTCCGGACATCTGCGGCTCTCCTCCATCTAACGCGGTCAGAACTAAAGACAAGTGCTCACTCTTTTCTCTGTCGAGAGCTTTCACTAAAACCATTTCGACATTTTTAGATCCACCTGCTTGATCGTATAATTTGATGACAAAATTGTCACTTGGTTCGAGCCTATACGTCTGCAAACCATTAACACCGACATCGTAATCAACCGCACGCTCTAATATAAATTTGGCACCACTCACAGCAGATTCACTTATTTTAAAATTAACCTTGTCCTTTTCAAAGAAAGGTGAATTATCGTTCACGTCTTTAATTTCGATATTGACACTGTGAATCTCCATTGGATTCTCTAGAATAATCTGAAATTGTAACGTACACAGCTCTTCTTGTCCGCACAGCGCCTCTCGGTCTATTCTGTCTTTGATAAGCAGCACTCCCTTTTCGGTGTTCAGGTCGACATACTCGCCATTTTCGCGAGTAAAAATGCGTGCCTTCCCAGACTTTAGTCTCTTGATATCCAAACCGAAGTCCGTTGTAATGTCACCAATAACATAACCTTTTGGTAATTCCTCCGAAACAGAGTAGCTGATGTGTCCAAGCGTCGAGCTCCAAAAGAGGAGAGTTAAAATCAGAAGCACTTGCACTCCCATTGTTCTGTCCAACACGATCTTCAAAAAAAGTACGATTTACTTTGATTAAAGTCCCAAAAAGACTTTGATCAAAATAATAGAGTACAATTTATATTCCAAAGTGGCAGTATGTTTTTCTGTTTGATATCTCTTTCAGATCCTGAAGATGTGCATCGCGTGTGTATTGTAGCTTAGTAATAACGACGAGATGGGAGGTACATAAAGACCGCAGTAAAAAAAAAAAAAGGAGAACAGCGGCACTTGGTGTTTTAACGGTATTATTGCATTCCAAATGGGAAAAAGTATTATCCTGTGTAAAATGGACGTCATTCTATTGGGGAGTAAAGAGTTAACCTATTCTTCAAATTTATAATAAGTAGATAGTTAAAATCATGTATAAATGTCACGAAATACTGAATATTTTAAAGTTAATTATGAGGGGTAAAGATGGAAAAAAGAGTAAGAGGAACAAGAATAAATGAATAAGAACATCACACTCAAATAACACGTCGCTCTCCGTGGTACTGAATTAGAAGAAATAAAACACTACAGATCGCTAACCTCTAGAGGAGAGTCCGGTTCGTCCAGGATGTTCTTCTCACTCTGTATCCGCTGCATCGTCCCTGTTGCACTGGGATCCATTATCAGCACGTTCTGACTACCACCTCTGCCAAACTTACAGTCACTCTTCCTGGAGTCTGTGGTCCTGCACGTGTCGTAATTGTACACGTGTGGGAGAGTCCCTGTGCCCAGAGTGTCTGAGTAACGTGGAGGATAATATGGGATCACTGGCAGATTGGAGTGATACAGGATGCGAGACTGTCTCCATCTGTAGATTTTCACTGATATAATGACCACGACACACGTGATGAACAGAAAGGAGACTACAGCCAGAGCCAGCACTAAGTAAAAAGTCAGGTTGTCATTGTACTCCTTGTCGTGCGTAAAGTCAGTGAACTCAGATAGTACTTCAGGAAAGCTGTCCGCCACCGCCACGTTAACAATGACTGTAGCTGAACGAGAGGGCTGCCCGTTGTCCTCCACTATAACAGTCAGTCTCTGTTTCACTGCATCTTTATCAGTCACTTGGCGGATAGTTCTTATTTCTCCATTCTGTAAGCCCACTTCAAACAGCGCCCTGTCTGCGGCTTTCTGCAGTTTATAGGAGAGCCAGGCATTCTGTCCAGAGTCCACATCCACAGCCACCACTTTAGTGACCAGATAGCCCACATCTGCTGAACGAGGAACCAGCTCAGCCACCAGAGAGCCCCCAGTCTGGACTGGGTACAGCACCTGAGGGGCGTTGTCGTTCTGGTCCTGAACCAGGATTTTCACAGTCACATTGCTGCTGAGAGGAGGAGAGCCTCCGTCCTGCGCTTTGACGCAGAACTGGAAATCCTTGATCTGCTCGTAGTCAAAGGAGCGCACTGCATGGATGACTCCGCTATCTGCACTAACGGACACATATGAGGAGACTGGCACTCCGTTAACGGAGGAGTCCTCCAGTATGTAAGAGACACGCGCGTTCTGGTTCCAGTCAGCGTCTGTGGCTTTCACTGTGAATATAGAGAGGCCCGGGCTGTTGTTTTCTACAATGTAGGCCTCATACGAGCTCCTGTCAAAGACAGGCGCGTTGTCATTCACATCAGAGATGTGTAACGTGAGAGTGACGCTGCTGGAGAGGGAGGGCACGCCCTCATCTGAACACGTCACTGTGATGTTATACTGTGACTCTGTCTCTCGGTCTAATTCACTGTCTGTGATGATGTTATATAGATTATTGGCCAAAAATGAAATCGAAAAGGGAATATTTTTATTGATTACACAATTAACTTTGCCGTTTTCCTCTGAATCCGGATCGTTTACATTCATTACAGCTACTACTGTCTCAGAGGGAGAGCTCTCTACAATTGAGTCCGTTTTGGAAATCAGTCTAATAATAGGACTATTGTCGTTTATATCGTTTATTTCAATTACGACTTTGCTGGAATCAGAAAGACCTCCTTGGTCTATCGCTTCTATATCTATTTCATGAATTTTGGCCTCTTCATAGTCGAGATATCCATTTAATAAAATATGTCCTTCGTCTGTAATTTGAAAGAGTTTTGATGTGCTTGCCATGTTGTTTCCAATGACATAACTAACCTCTCCATTGCTGCCTTTGTCTGCGTCGCTGGCGCTGACCTGCGTTATGAGCGTCCCCTTTACAGCGTTTTCTTTAATACTCGCTTTGTAAATGGATTGGCTAAATACGGGAGCATTATCATTAACATCTAACACTGTAATGTGAATAATCATAGTCCCTGACCGCTGAGGCTCTCCCCCATCTACAGCGGTCAACAGTAACGAAACAATCTCCTCTTTCTCTCTGTCAAGAGGCTTTTGCAAAATCATCTCCACCTTCTTACCTCCGTCTGATTGGTCATGCAGCTTGAGCACAAAATTATCTGAGGGTTTTAGTGTGTAGCTGTGCAGACCATTTCGTCCTATATCAGGATCTATCGCTTTTTCCAGCATAAATTTAGAGCCGACAACAGCGGATTCGCTAATTTCAAACCGTTTTTCTTGTTTATCAAATAACGGAGGATTGTCATTAATGTCTGTAATTTCCACAATAAAAGGAAACACTTCAATTGGGTTTTCTAAAACAATCTCATAATGTAAGGCACACGGCGTTGTTTGCCTGCAAAGAGATTCGCGGTCGATTTTCTCTTTGATAACGAGGACGCCTCTCTCCCTGTTAAACTGAATGTATTCCTGACTTTCCCCTGTGTGAAGGCGAGCTTTACGCAACTGCAGCCGCTTAACATCGAGACCTAAATCATGAGCAATATTACCGACCAACGAGCCTTTGGCCATTTCCTCCGGAATAGAGTAACTGATCTGTCCAAGCGCACATCCGACAAAAGCAAGAGAGAAACACAGCAGTACTTGCCGTCCCATTGTTCTGAATAATAATTCTGCAAAGCGCATACAGCAGCCAAATAATCCAAACGTTACAAAACACTTCAGAATCCAAAAGCCAGGAGGAAAAAAGGTAAAATCCAAATCATGTTATGTGCTCCACCAATACGTCTCGGTGTGTCTGATTATTTTGGTGTGATGAAGGGGATGTTCTAGTAAAAATACTGGACTACAATCGCTGTGATGTTGGTGAACAGCGGCCCAGTGAGTTCACAGTATGAAACTGCAAGTGTTGAAGAAACAAATAGTTATTACTTACTTATAACATTTTTTATTTTATTGTAATATTTTTAATCATTATTATTTTGGTTAGTATTATTTATTTTATTAAAATGTTGTTTCCTCATAACCCACTGTACACAATACAGCAATAAAGGTCAAAGTAACACTTTATAATGAGGCATACCTACAAATCATTTCTAAATGTTTATTTATTTATTTATTTAAATTAACTAATCATTTAATAAAAATCATCAATCAACAACTGTATAGCTCATTTGCAAACACAGATAAGTGCGATTTAAAAAAAAAAAGTGATCTAGGCTTACAGTTTACTCTTTGTATAGATTTTTTTTCAACAGCTAGATGCAATTGACCTCAGTCTAAATAATATTCCATCCCTCCTTGATAAAATCCACTATGCATTATTGTCATGGATAATATCTGTAGAACATGGCAACAAAAAGGAAAATACGTTTTGCTAGTTTTTCAAAACAGAGTTGTCTGTCTGTTTTTGCAGTGGAACTCTACAAGTGTTTAAAAATAATTTACAAACCTGAACAAAAAAGTGATATTAGTCATTTATCAATCATTCATAAATGTTTAAGTAGAAAGGTTATAGAAATCGATTAATTAATCATCTACAAACAATGTATAATTTTTTATTAATCATTAACTACGCATGTACTAATAATGGCAATTAGTAGAAAATTATTAGTTAATGGTTAATAAACATTTACAAATGATTTGTAAGTATGCCTTAATACAAAGTATTACCAAGGTCAATGAGAGAAATTAAAGGAGAGGCTGTATTTCTTCACTGTCCAAGGTACTGAAAGCAGACCATAGACAAACCAAGGCTATAACACTCAGCACTACATTGAAATGAACATATGAGAGATATTAACCTCTAGAGGAGAGTCAGGTTCGTCCAGGATGTTCTTCTCACTCTGTATCCGCTGCATCGTCCCTGTTGAACTGGGATCCATTATCAGCACGTTCTGACTACCACCTCTGCCAAACTTACAGTCACTCTTTCTGGAGTCTGTGGTCCTGCACGTGTCGTAATTGTACACGTGTGGGAGAGTCGCTGTGCCCAGAGTGTCTGAGTAACGTGGAGGATAATATGGGATCACTGGCAGATTGGAGTGATACAGGATGCGAGACTGTCTCCATCTGTAGATTTTCACTGATATAATGACCACGACACACGTGATGAACAGAAAGGAGACTACAGCCAGAGCCAGCACTAAGTAAAAAGTCAGGTTGTCATTGTACTCCTTGTCGTGCGTAAAGTCAGTGAACTCAGACAGTACTTCAGGAAAGCTGTCCGCCACCGCCACGTTAACAATGACTGTAGCTGAACGAGAGGGCTGCCCGTTGTCCTCCACTATAACAGTCAGTCTCTGTTTCACTGCATCTTTATCAGTCACTTGGCGGATAGTTCTTATTTCTCCATTCTGTAAGCCCACTTCAAACAGCGCCCTGTCTGCGGCTTTCTGCAGTTTATAGGAGAGCCAGGCATTCTGTCCAGAGTCCACATCCACAGCCACCACTTTAGTGACCAGATAGCCCACATCTGCTGAACGAGGAACCATCTCAGCCACCAGAGAGCCTCCAGTCTGGACTGGGTACAACACCTGAGGGGCGTTGTCGTTCTGGTCCTGAACCAGGATTTTCACAGTCACATTGCTGCTGAGAGGAGGAGAGCCTCCGTCCTGCGCTTTGACGCAGAACTGGAAATCCTTGATCTGCTCGTAGTCAAAGGAGCGCACTGCATGGATGACTCCGCTATCTGCACTAACGGACACATATGAGGAGACTGGCACTCCGTTAACGGAGGAGTCCTCCAGTATGTAAGAGACACGCGCGTTCTGGTTCCAGTCAGCGTCTGTGGCTTTCACTGTGAATATAGAGAGGCCCGGGCTGTTGTTTTCTACAATGTAGGCCTCATACGAGCTCCTGTCAAAGACAGGCGCGTTGTCATTCACATCAGAGATGTGTAACGTGAGAGTGACGCTGCTGGAGAGGGAGGGCACGCCCTCATCTGAACACGTCACTGTGATGTTATACTGTGACTCTCTCTCTCGGTCTAATTCACTGTCTGTGATAATGTTATATAAATTATTAGCAGAAGACGAAATTGAAAAGGGAACATTTTTATTAATCAGACAATTTACTCTGCCGTTTTCTTCTGAATCCGGATCGTGAACATTCATTACAGCTACTACTGTCTCAGTGGGAGAATTTTCAGTAACTGAATCTGACTTGGAGATCATTCTAATTGTAGGGCTATTGTCGTTTATATCGTTTAATTCAATAATAACTTTACTGGAATCAGAAAGACCTCCTCGGTCCGTTGCTTCAATATCTATTTCATATATTTTAACCCTTTCGTAGTCAATTGGACCATTAAGCAATATGTTTCCCTCTTGTGTTATTTGAAACAAATTTGTATAACTTCTCCTTCGATTTCCAATGACATAACTAACCTCTCCATTGCTGCCTTTGTCTGCGTCGCTGGCGCTGACCTGCGTTATGAGCGTCCCCTTTACAGCGTTTTCTTTAATGCTCGCTTTGTAAATGGATTGGCTAAATACGGGAGCATTATCATTTGCATCTAACACTGTAATGTGAATAATCATAGTCCCTGACCGCTGAGGCTCTCCCCCATCTACAGCGGTCAACAGTAACGAAACAATCTCCTCTTTCTCTCTGTCAAGAGGCTTTTGCAAAATCATCTCCACCTTTTTATCTCCGTCTGATTGGTCATGCAGTTTGAGTATAAAATTATCAGTGGGTTTTAGTGTGTAGCTCTGTAGACCATTTCGCCCTATATCAGGATCTATCGCTATTTCCAACATAAATTTAGACCCAACAGCAGCTGTTTCACTTATTTCAAACTGCCTTTCTTCTTTGTCGAATGATGGCGAATTGTCGTTAATATCTGTAACTTCAACAGTGATGGGAAATACTTCGATTGGATTTTCTAAAACAATCTCATAACGTATAGCACACAAAGTCGCTTGTCCACAAAGGGCTTCGCGGTCTATTTTCTCTTTGATAACGAGGACGCCTCTCTCCCTGTTAAACTGAATGTATTCCTGACTTTCCCCTGTGTGAAGGCGAGCTTTACGCAACTGCAGCCGCTTAACATCGAGACCTAAATCATGAGCAATATTACCGACCAACGAGCCTTTGGCCATTTCCTCTGGAATAGAGTAACTGATCTGTCCAAGCGCACATCCGACAAAAGCAAGAGAGAAACACAGCAGTACTTGCCGTCCCATTGTCCTTAACAATAATTCTGCAAAGCGCATACAGCAGCCAAATAATCAAAACGTTACAAAACACTTCAGAATCCAAAAGCCAGGAGGAAAAAAGGTCAAATCCAAATCATGTTACGTGCTCCACCAATACGTCTCGGTGTGTCTGATTATTTTGGTGTGATGAAGGGGATGTTCTAGTAAAAATACTGGACTACAATCGCTGTGATGTTGGTGAACAGCGGCCCAGTGAGTTCACAGTATGAAACTGCAAGTGTTGAAGAAACAAATAGTTATTACTTACTTGTAACAGTATTTTTTTATTTTAATATTATTAATCATTATTATTTTGGTTAGTATTTTTTTATTTTATTAAAATGTTGTTTCCTCATAACCCACTGTACACAATACAGCAATAAAGGTCAAAGTAACACTTTATAATAAGGCATACCTACAAATAATTTCTAAATGTTTTTTTTTTTTTTTTTTTTTTTTTTACCAGTAACTAATCATTTACTAAAAATAATAAATTAACAAGTGTATAGCTCATTTGCAAAAACAGATAAGTGCGATTTAAAAAAAAAGTGATCTAGGCTTACAGTTTACTCTTTGTATAGATTTTTTTTCAACAGCTAAATGCAATTGACCTCAGTCTAAATAATATTCCATCCCTCCTTGATAAAATCCACTATGCATTATTGTCATGGATAATATCTGTAGAACATTGCAACAAAAAGGAAAATACGCTTTGCCAGTTTTTCAAAACAGAGTTGTCTGTCTGTTTTTGCAGTGGAACTCTACAAGTGTTTAAAAATAATTTACAAACCTGAACAAAAATTGATATTAGTCATTTATCAATCATTCATAAATGCTTAAGTAGAAAGATTATGGAAATCGATTAATTAATTTCTACAAACAATATATAAATGTTTATAAATCACTAATTACGCATGTACTAATAATGGCAATTAGTAGTAAATGATTAGTTAATGGTTAATAAACATTTACAAATGATTTGTAAGTATGCCTTAATATAAAGTATTACCAAGGTCAATGAGAGAAAT
Organism: Taenioides sp. WSHXM2023; assembly: GCA_029959045.1. NCBI lineage: Eukaryota > Metazoa > Chordata > Actinopteri > Gobiiformes > Gobiidae > Taenioides > Taenioides sp. WSHXM2023. Next base: position 19,950,334 of record CM057100.1, on the reverse strand, counting down.
TAAAGGAGAGGCTGTATTTCTTCACTGTCCAAGGTACTGAAAGCAGACCATAGACAAACCAAGGCTATAACACTCAGCACTACATTGAAATGAACGTATGAGAGATATTAACCTCTAGAGGAGAGTCAGGTTCGTCCAGGATGTTCTTCTCACTCTGTATCCGCTGCATCGTCCCTGTTGCACTGGGATCCATTATCAGCACGTTCTGACTACCACCTCTGCCAAACTTACAGTCACTCTTCCTGGAGTCTGTGGTCCTGCACGTGTCGTAATTGTACACGTGTGGGAGAGTCCCTGTGCCCAGAGTGTCTGAGTAACGTGGAGGATAATATGGGATCACTGGCAGATTGGAGTGATACAGGATGCGAGACTGTCTCCATCTGTAGATTTTCACTGATATAATGACCACGACACACGTGATGAACAGAAAGGAGACTACAGCCAGAGCCAGCACTAAGTAAAAAGTCAGGTTGTCATTGTACTCCTTGTCGTGCGTAAAGTCAGTGAACTCAGACAGTACTTCAGGAAAGCTGTCCGCCACCGCCACGTTAACAATGACTGTAGCTGAACGAGAGGGCTGCCCGTTGTCCTCCACTATAACAGTCAGTCTCTGTTTCACTGCATCTTTATCAGTCACTTGGCGGATAGTTCTTATTTCTCCATTCTGTAAGCCCACTTCAAACAGCGCCCTGTCTGCGACTTTCTGCAGTTTATAGGAGAGCCAGGCATTCTGTCCAGAGTCCACATCCACAGCCACCACTTTAGTGACCAGATAGCCCACATCTGCTGAACGAGGAACCATCTCAGCCACCAGAGAGCCCCCAGTCTGGACTGGGTACAGCACCTGAGGGGCGTTGTCGTTCTGATCCTGAACCAGGATTTTCACAGTCACATTGCTGCTGAGAGGAGGAGAGCCTCCGTCCTGCGCTTTGACACAGAACTGGAAATCCTTGATCTGCTCGTAGTCAAAGGAGCGCACTGCATGGATGACTCCGCTATCTGCACTAACGGACACATATGAGGAGACTGGCACTCCGTTAACGGAGGAGTCCTCCAGTATGTAAGAGACACGCGCGTTCTGGTTCCAGTCAGCGTCTGTGGCTTTCACTGTGAATATAGAGAGGCCCGGGCTGTTGTTTTCTACAATGTAGGCCTCATACGAGCTCCTGTCAAAGACAGGCGCGTTGTCATTCACATCAGAGATGTGTAACGTGAGAGTGACGCTGCTGGAGAGGGAGGGCACGCCCTCATCTGAACACGTCACTGTGATGTTATACTGTGACTCTCTCTCTCGGTCTAATTCACTGTCTGTGATAATGTTATATAAATTATTAGCAGAAGACGAAATTGTAAAAGGAATATTCTTATTAATCACACAATGGACTTTGCCGTTTTCCTCTGAATCCGGGTCGTGTACATTCATTATAGCTACAACAGTGTCAGTGGGACAATTTTCAACTATAAATTCGGATATTGAAATTACGCTAATCGCGGGGCTGTTGTCATTCATGTCGCCAATTTCAATAATAACTTTGGTTGAATCGGAAAGACCCCCACGATCAGTTGCTTCTATATCGATTTCGTACATTTTAGCTTTTTCATAGTCAGTTGGTCCGTTTAGAATGATGTTTCCTCCCTCTGTAATTTGAAAGAGTTTTGATGTGCTTGCCATGCTGTTTCCAATGACATAACTAACCTCTCCATTGCTGCCTTTGTCTGCGTCGCTGGCGCTGACCTGCGTTATGAGCGTCCCCTTTACAGCGTTTTCTTTAATGCTCGCTTTGTAAATGGATTGGCTAAATACGGGAGCATTATCATTTGCATCTAACACTGTAATGTGAATAATCATAGTCCCTGACCGCTGAGGCTCTCCCCCATCTACAGCGGTCAACAGTAACGAAACAATCTCCTCTTTCTCTCTGTCAAGAGGCTTTTGCAAAATCATCTCCACCTTTTTACCTCCGTCTGATTGGTCATGCAGTTTGAGTATAAAGTTATCAGTGGGCTTTAGTGTATAACTCTGCAGACCATTTCGTCCTATATCAGGATCTATTGCTTTTTCTAACATAAATTTAGACCCAGCAGCAGCTGTTTCACTTATTTCAAATCGCCTTTCTTGTTTATCAAAGAATGGAGAATTGTCGTTAATATCTGTAACTTCAACAGTGATGGGAAATACTTCGATTGGATTTTCTAAAACAATCTGGAAATGTAAAGCACAAGGAGTAGTTTGTCCACAAAGGGCCTCGCGGTCTATTTTCTCTTTGATAACGAGGACGCCTCTCTCCCTGTTAAACTGAATGTATTCCTGACTTTCCCCTGTGTGAAGGCGAGCTTTACGCAACTGCAGCCGCTTAACATCGAGACCTAAATCATGAGCAATATTACCGACCAACGAGCCTTTGGCCATTTCCTCCGGAATAGAGTAACTGATCTGTCCAAGCGCACATCCGACAAAAGCAAGAGAGAAACACAGCAGTACTTGCCGTCCCATTGTTCTGAATAATAATTCTCCAGAATTAAGCAGTCAAATAATCCAACCTTTACAAAACACGTCAAAATCCAGAAGCGAGGAGGAAAAAAGGGACAATCCAAATCATGTTATGTGCTCCAGCACGTACGTGTCAGTGTGGTTGACTATTCTGGTGTAATAAAGGGGATGTTCTAGTCAAAATATGGGACTGGAAATCGCTGTGATGTTGGTGAACAGCGGCCCAGTGAGTTCACAGTATGAAACTGCAAGTGTTGTATTTGTAATAATAATAATAATAATAATAATAATAATAATAATAATAATAATAATAATAATAATAATAATAATAATAATAATAATAATAACAATACTACTACTACTACTACTACTACTAATAATAATAATAAAAATAATAATATTGTTATTATTATTATTATTATTATTATTATTATTATTATTATTATTATTATAGACATTTCAATATTAAAATTCAACAAGAGAATATATACGGGACACTGGATCTTGCGCTATTCAACGTGCTGAAAGTAAATACGAGAAATGCAAACCTCTAGAGGAGAATCCGGTTCGTCCAGGATGCTCTTCTCACTCTGTATCCGCTGCATTGTCCCTGTTGAACTGGGATCCATTATCAGCACGTTCTGACTACCACCTCTGCCAAACTTACAGTCACTCTTCCTGGAGTCTGTGGTCCTGCACGTGTCGTAATTGTACACGTGTGGGAGAGTCCCTGTGCCCAGAGTGTCTGAGTAACGTGGAGGATAATATGGGATCACTGGCAGATTGGAGTGATACAGGATGCGAGACTGTCTCCATCTGTAGATTTTCACTGATATAATGACCACGACACACGTGATGAACAGAAAGGAGACTACAGCCAGAGCCAGCACTAAGTAAAAAGTCAGGTTGTCATTGTACTCCTTGTCGTGCGTAAAGTCAGTGAACTCAGACAGAACTTCAGGAAAGCTGTCCGCCACCGCCACGTTAACAATGACTGTAGCTGAACGAGAGGGCTGCCCGTTGTCCTCCACTATAACAGTCAGTCTCTGTTTCACTGCATCTTTATCAGTCACTTGGCGGATAGTTCTTATTTCTCCATTCTGTAAGCCCACTTCAAACAGCGCCCTGTCTGCGGCTTTCTGCAGTTTATAGGAGAGCCAGGCATTCTGTCCAGAGTCCACATCCACAGCCACCACTTTAGTGACCAGATAGCCCACATCTGCTGAACGAGGAACCATCTCAGCCACCAGAGAGCCCCCAGTCTGGACTGGGTACAGCACCTGAGGGGCGTTGTCGTTCTGGTCCTGAACCAGGATTTTCACAGTCACATTGCTGCTGAGAGGAGGAGAGCCTCCGTCCTGCGCTTTGACGCAGAACTGGAAATCCTTGATCTGCTCGTAGTCAAAGGAGCGCACTGCATGGATGACTCCGCTATCTGCACTAACGGACACATATGAGGAGACTGGCACTCCGTTAACGGAGGAGTCCTCCAGTATGTAAGAGACACGCGCGTTCTGGTTCCAGTCAGCGTCTGTGGCTTTCACTGTGAATATAGAGAGGCCCGGGCTGTTGTTTTCTACAATGTAGGCCTCATACGAGCTCCTGTCAAAGACAGGCGCGTTGTCATTCACATCAGAGATGTGTAACGTGAGAGTGACGCTGCTGGAGAGGGAGGGCACGCCCTCATCTGAACACGTTACTGTGATATTATACTCAGAGGCTAACTCTCGGTCCAATTCACTATCTGTTTCCAATGTATAAAAATTTGCAGTTTTTGACCTAAGTATAAAGCGATCATCGTTCTCACTGAAACAATGTACTCTTCCATTTTCAGCGGAATCGACATCTTCTACTTTAATCATTGACACGGCAGTGTTCGGTTTTGCGTCCTCGGATATCACGTTTGATTTAGTCATTATATAAATATTCGGACGATTATCATTTAAGTCTAATACGTCTACTATTAATTTACAAGAGCCGGTCAACCCCCCATGGTCACTCGCCCTGACATTAATCTGATATTGTTTGGACACCTCATAGTCAGTCTTCCCATTTAATGTAACCTCACCACTTTCTCTAGTTATTAAAAATAGACCACGTATTTCGTTTGCCACATTTGTAATCGAATACATAATTTGACCATTAGATCCATGGTCTGCATCTGTAGCAGTGACTTTAACTACAAGAGTGCCGAAGGGTGCATTTTCCTTAATCGATGCTTTATACACAGGCTGTGAAAACACGGGCGCGTTATCATTAACGTCTAAAACTCTGACACGTATTTGCATTGTTCCCGACATTTGGGGCACCCCTCCGTCTACTGCTGTAAGAACTAACGATAGGTGATCTGTTTTCTCTCTGTCTAATGGCTCATTTAAAACCATTTCAACATTTCTATTGTCTTCATCGCCGTTCATTTTAAGGGAAAATGTATCACTGGGTTTGATAAAATAAGACTTCAAACTGTTGGCTCCTACATCCAAATCGGTTGCGGTATCCAAATTAAAGGATGTGCCTACTAAAGCAGATTCACTAATATTAAATTGTACATCATTGTTTATAAAGACAGGAGGGTTATCATTAACATCTACAATTTCCACAGTCACACGGTAAAACTCCATAGGATTCTCCAGTAAAATCTGAAAATGCAAAGCACACGGCATCACTTGTCGACAAAGCATCTCTCTGTCTATTCTATCTTTAACCAAAAGCACTCCTTTTTCTCTGTTCAGCTCAATACACGCCGTATTATCTCCTGTAAAAACGCGAGCCTTTCCGAACTCGAGTCTTTTGATGTCCAAACCCAAATCCTGAGCTACGTTACCGACAATAGAACCCGGGGCCATTTCCTCCGGGATGGAGTAGCTGAGTTGTCCAAGTACAGTGCAGAAAAAAAACAGGGTCACAATTAGCACGACTCGCCGTTTCATTTTTCTGTTCAATGCAGTTATTTTAAAAATCCTTTGAGGAAATCACTGTCACAATGCCTTCTCCAAAATATAACACAATACCGTCTGAAGAATCGACCACAAAAACAAAAAATATTCCAGTGACTCGTCGTTCTTTGTCAGTCATCCGTGTGTTTTCTATGCGCCACCGTCTTTCCCACTATTCGGAGGAGGAGGTGCAACTAGACTGACACTGCTGGAAAACCGGTACTTAATGGTAAACAGCGTCGCTATGAGTTCAAACACTAAACTGCACCATGCACCAAAGGCTGAAGAGTTACATGAAATAATACATCAGGTACATTGTGTGTGCAGTGCCAAAGACAGATATAGGCTGTAAACAATCACCATCCTTTTATATATCATAAACATGTCTTATACTTTTTATTTTCACTTTAAAATTCAATAGTGCACCCGATACATCCCATACATTTGTCGTTAACCATTTTGTTATTTAAAAAAAAAAAAAAAAAAAAAAAAAGAAAGAAGAAGAAGAAAGATTATAATCGAAAAACAAAGCTCAGTTAAAAAATTAAAAATATGCATATTCTGTGTATTTCCACAATGTGTTTTTTATCCAATTCAGGTCTTGACACATTTAGATAGAAGTGAAGTATTATATTAGAGATCATATGCAGTCTTACACGTTTTGGTTAAATCCAAATATGGATCAAGTTATTAGAAGTTGTTCATTACAGTTTTAGTTATAATTGTTATAAGATATAACAAATAAAAATTACAAAATAAAGTAAGCGCTAGCAATTTATCCAGATGTTAAAAACACCTGGATCTATGATTAATATATAAAATATACAAATATACCACTATTTAATATACTGCGTAAAATAAATTAAAATAAAATAAAAGTAAACTAAAGATTTGACAAAAAATATTTCAGAGTTAGGCTAAACTGAAAAATCAGACTTGAGCAAGATGTTTAAAATTTGAAATATATTTAGCTTAAGTTTCTCTAAATGTTTATAAAGTCTACATTTCGACAAAATAGCACTCTATAATGACTTGGTTGAAACTAATGGCATAACAAAGAAAAAACCCAGTCATTGTTACATGATTTTACTCATAATCAGGACACTTCTGAGGATATAAGACAGTCTCTGTCCATGGTACTGATGGGAAAGCTTTTTTTAAATTTTTATTTATTTATTTTTTTTTAACAAATGTGTCACCTTAAAATTGCAAATGTCTAACCTCTGGAGGAAAGACTAATATAATGTGCAAAGAAATCAGCACATGTAAGTCCAAGTGCATCATAAGAATGAAAATAATGCCTCACCAATGTAGAGTTTGTGGATCTCTGATGTCCATTCTGCGCAGAATCAGTCCCGACGTCATCAACACTGACCAGACTTGGACTCATTGGCTGCATGTATTTAATGTCACTCTTTCTGGAGTCTGTGGTCCTGCACGTGTCGTAATTGTACACGTGTGGGAGAGTCCCTGTGCCCAGAGTGTCTGAGTAACGTGGAGGATAATATGGGATCACTGGCAGATTGGAGTGATACAGGATGCGAGACTGTCTCCATCTGTAGATTTTCACTGATATAATGACCACGACACACGTGATGAACAGAAAGGAGACTACAGCCAGAGCCAGCACTAAGTAAAAAGTCAGGTTGTCATTGTACTCCTTGTCGTGCGTAAAGTCCGTGAACTCAGACAGTACTTCAGGAAAGCTGTCCGCCACCGCCACGTTAACAATGACTGTAGCTGAACGAGAGGGCTGCCCGTTGTCCTCCACTATAACAGTCAGTCTCTGTTTCACTGCATCTTTATCAGTCACTTGGCGGATAGTTCTTATTTCTCCATTCTGTAAGCCCACTTCAAACAGCGCCCTGTCTGCGGCTTTCTGCAGTTTATAGGAGAGCCAGGCATTCTGTCCAGAGTCCACATCCACAGCCACCACTTTAGTGACCAGATAGCCCACATCTGCTGAACGAGGAACCATCTCAGCCACCAGAGAGCCCCCAGTCTGGACTGGGTACAGCACCTGAGGGGCGTTGTCGTTCTGGTCCTGAACCAGGATTTTCACAGTCACATTGCTGCTGAGAGGAGGAGAGCCTCCGTCCTGCGCTTTGACGCAGAACTGGAAATCCTTGATCTGCTCGTAGTCAAAGGAGCGCACTGCATGGATGACTCCGCTATCTGCACTAACGGACACATATGAGGAGACTGGCACTCCGTTAACGGAGGAGTCCTCCAGTATGTAAGAGACACGCGCGTTCTGGTTCCAGTCAGCGTCTGTGGCTTTCACTGTGAATATAGAGAGGCCCGGGCTGTTGTTTTCTACAATGTAGGCCTCATACGAGCTCCTGTCAAAGACAGGCGCGTTGTCATTCACATCAGAGATGTGTAACGTGAGAGTGACGCTGCTGGAGAGGGAGGGCACGCCCTCATCTGAACACGTCACTGTGATGTTATACTGTGACTCTCTCTCTCGGTCTAATTCACTGTCTGTGATAACGTTATGTAAATTATTAGCAGAAGAGGAAATTGCAAATGGAATGTTCTTATTAATCACACAATGGACTTTGCCGTTTTCCTCTGAATCCGGGTCGTTTACATTGATCACAGCCACTACTGTCTTAGATGGAGAATTTTCTACTATAGATTCGGATGCAGAAATTACCGCGATGACGGGGCCGTTGTCGTTTATATCGCCAATTTCAATAATAACTTTGCTGGAATCAGAAAGACCTCCTCGATCCGTTGCCTCTACATGAAATTCATACATTTTATCCTTTTCATAATCAATAGGTTCACTTAGAAATATATTTCCTTCTTCCGTTATTTGGAAAAATCTGGAGGAGCCCCTCATGCTGTTTCCAATGACATAACTAACCTCTCCATTGCTGCCTTTGTCTGCGTCGCTGGCGCTGACCTGCGTTATGAGCGTCCCCTTTACAGCGTTTTCTTTAATGCTCGCTTTGTAAATGGATTGGCTAAATACGGGAGCATTATCATTTGCATCTAACACTGTAATGTGAATAATCATAGTCCCTGACCGCTGAGGCTCTCCCCCATCTACAGCGGTCAACAGTAACGAAACAATCTCCTCTTTCTCTCTGTCAAGAGGCTTTTGCAAAATCATCTCCACCTTTTTACCTCCGTCTGCCTGATCTTGCAGTTTGAGTAAAAAATTATCAGTGGGTTTTAGTGTATAACTCTGCAGACCATTTCGTCCTATATCAGGATCTATTGCTGTTTCCAACATAAATTTGGAGCCGACAACAGCGGATTCACTGATTTCAAATCGCCTTTCTTGTTTATCAAAGAATGGAGAATTGTCGTTAATATCTGTAATCTCAACAGTGATGGGAAATACTTCGATTGGATTTTCTAAAACAATCTGGAAATGTAAGGCACACGGCGTTGTTTGTCCACAAAGGACCTCGCGGTCTATTTTCTCTTTGATAACGAGGACGCCTCTCTCCCTGTTAAACTGAATGTATTCCTGACTTTCCCCTGTGTGAAGGCGAGCTTTACGCAACTGCAGCCGCTTAACATCGAGACCTAAATCATGAGCAACATTACCGACCAACGAGCCTTTGGCCATTTCCTCCGGAATAGAGTAACTGATCTGTCCAAGCGCACATCCGACAAAAACAAGAGAGAAACACAGCAGTACTTGCCGTCCCATTGTCTTGTCCTTACTAATAATTCTCCAGAGTGCATAAAGTAGTCAAATAATCCAAACTTTACAAACCACGTAAAAATACAAAAGCGAGGAGTAAAGAAAAGTACAATATCAATTGTGATATTTCCACCGCGTACGCGTCGGTCTGACTGTGATTCTGGTTTGAGCAAAGGAGGATGTGCTAAGCAACATACCGGACTACAAATGGCTGTGGTGCTGGTGAACAGCGGCCCAGTGAGTTCACAATATGAAACTGCAAGTGTTGAAGGAACTTATAGTTGACTTGTAACAGTTTAAAAAAAATACCTATAATTATAATTAGTAGTAATACTATTGGTAAAAGAAGAAATTCAATTCAATAATAATTTGTGCACATTTATTTATTTTCTTTAAATTTTGTCCAATAATAACACATTTTTGACAATACAACAATAAAGGCAAACGGGAGAAGTTAGAGGAGAATCTGCATTTTTCTCTGTCCAAGGTACTGAAAGCAGACCATAGACAAACCAAGACAATATAACTCAAAACCGCATGGAATGGAATGCTTGACAGATCCTAACCTCTAGACTCCAGTTCATCCAGGATGTTCTTCTCACTCTGTATCCGCTGCATCGTCCCTGTTGAACTGGGATCCATTATCAGCACGTTCTGACTACCACCTCTGCCAAACTTACAGTCACTCTTCCTGGAGTCTGTGGTCCTGCACGTGTCGTAATTGTACACGTGTGGGAGAGTCCCTGTGCCCAGAGTGTCTGAGTAACGTGGAGGATAATATGGGATCACTGGCAGATTGGAGTGATACAGGATGCGAGACTGTCTCCATCTGTAGATTTTCACTGATATAATGACCACGACACACGTGATGAACAGAAAGGAGACTACAGCCAGAGCCAGCACTAAGTAAAAAGTCAGGTTGTCATTGTAATAATAATAATAATAATAATAATAATAATAATAATAATAATACATCAGTTGTATATAGAGCTTTTCTGGACACTCCAAGATGCTTTAGAGGACATTACTCATTCATTCCACACTTTGTGGTGGTAAGCTACTACTGTAGCCACAGCGGCCCCAGGGCAGACTGACAGAAGTGAGGCTGCCAATCTGTGCCACTGGCCCCTCCGACCAACACCATCACTCAGACACACAGTACTTTCAAACTAGGCAATGTGAGTGAAGTGCCTTGCCTAAGTACACAACAACAGTTTTTTGCTACTGGCGCCCCACTGTGGCACCTGATTTTCCCAGCGGTCTCCTATCCAAGTACTAACCAGGCCCGGCCCTGCTGAGCTTCTGAAATCTGACAGGATCAGGCTTTGACAAACTGGTACTCCTTGTCGTGCGTTATTTTCAATGAAGCCATTACAAATATTTACAAAAACATGTGAAATCCATTTAAAATGTTTTAAAAGACTAATATCCAGCAGTGTAAAAAGCCACAACAAATCCCGCAGTATGAAACGACTGTCCGCTAGAACAGTAAATGTGAAAATTAGTTTAGGGGGAGGATTGTTCCACAGTATCACAGTCCATTTTCAACAGCGAGGCTCAGAGTCCTAATGGGGTAATGTACCCGGCCAAATGAAATAAATTATTAATAATATAATGATATTAAATTATTTTAAAAATATCTATTAATTCAGAACGAAAAAATATGACCTATAAATAGTCCATTATGTAATTGACTTAAACAAATATTAAATAATGACAATTATAATCATTATTTGTTTTACTTTCATTAGTTTCTTTAACTAAAATTTTATTTATTGATGTTATTATCATAATATATTACTACAAGCAGCATAGTTGTGTTGCATATTAAAATATTAGTACTGGATTCAAACAGTTACTAAATCAAATGCAGCCAAGAGTAGTGCAATACAATAAGTGTTCTGAGAATTACACATTTCAAATAAACTGTCTGATGATTTTCAGCACCAGAGACAGCGTTTAGGATCAGCGCTGAAGAAGCTAAAAAAACTGTATAAACATTACTCACCAGAGTTGACATATTGGAGCCTGCAAATTGTTTCTCTAATTGTTGGGCTTCAGAATCGGTTCCACCAACGTCCAATAAACTCTGACTCATCGGCTGCATGTATTTAATGTCACTCTTCCTGGAGTCTGTGGTCCTGCACGTGTCGTAATTGTACACGTGTGGGAGAGTCCCTGTGCCCAGAGTGTCTGAGTAACGTGGAGGATAATATGGGATCACTGGCAGACTGGAGTGATACAGGATGCGAGACTGTCTCCATCTGTAGATTTTCACTGATATAATGACCACGACACACGTGATGAACAGAAAGGAGACTACAGCCAGAGCCAGCACTAAGTAAAAAGTCAGGTTGTCATTGTACTCCTTGTCGTGGGTAAAGTCAGTGAACTCAGACAGTACTTCAGGAAAGCTGTCCGCCACCGCCACGTTAACAATGACTGTAGCTGAACGAGAGGGCTGCCCGTTGTCCTCCACTATAACAGTCAGTCTCTGTTTCACTGCATCTTTATCAGTCACTTGGCGGATAGTTCTTATTTCTCCATTCTGTAAGCCCACTTCAAACAGCGCCCTGTCTGCGGCTTTCTGCAGTTTATAGGAGAGCCAGGCATTCTGTCCAGAGTCCACATCCACAGCCACCACTTTAGTGACCAGATAGCCCACATCTGCTGAACGAGGAACCATCTCAGCCACCAGAGAGCCCCCAGTCTGGACTGGGTACAACACCTGAGGGGCGTTGTCGTTCTGATCCTGAACCAGGATTTTCACAGTCACATTGCTGCTGAGAGGAGGAGAGCCTCCGTCCTGCGCTTTGACGCAGAACTGGAAATCCTTGATCTGCTCGTAGTCAAAGGAGCGCACTGCATGGATGACTCCGCTATCTGCACTAACGGACACATATGAGGAGACTGGCACTCCGTTAACGGAGGAGTCCTCCAGTATGTAAGAGACACGCGCGTTCTGGTTCCAGTCAGCGTCTGTGGCTTTCACTGTGAATATAGAGAGGCCCGGGCTGTTGTTTTCTACAATGTAGGCCTCATACGAGCTCCTGTCAAAGACAGGCGCGTTGTCATTCACATCAGAGATGTGTAACGTGAGAGTGACGCTGCTGGAGAGGGAGGGCACGCCCTCATCTGAACACGTCACTGTGATGTTATACTGTGACTCTCTCTCTCGGTCTAATTCACTGTCTGTGATAATGTTATATAAATTATTAGCAGAAGATGAAATTGCAAATGGAATATTTTTATTAATCATACAGTTGACTTTGCCGTTTTCCTCTGAATCTGGGTCGTTAACATTCATTACAGCTACTACTGTCTCAGAAGGACAATTTTCTAATATAGATTCAGATTTAGAGATTACGTTAATTATAGGTGTGTTGTCGTTTATGTCAGTTATTTCAATAATAACTTTACTGGAATCAGAGAGACCCCCTCGATCAGTTGCCTCTATATCAATCTCATACATTTTGGCCTTTTCATAGTCAACTGATCCTTTCAGAAATATATTTCCATCTTGTGTTATTTCAAATAAATTTGAATAGCTCCTCCTTCTGATTCCAATGACATAACTAACCTCTCCATTGCTGCCTTTGTCTGCGTCGCTGGCGCTGACCTGCGTTATGAGCGTCCCCTTTACAGCGTTTTCTTTAATACTCGCTTTGTAAATGGATTGGCTAAATACGGGAGCATTATCATTAACATCTAACACTGTAATGTGAATAATCATAGTCCCTGACCGCTGAGGCTCTCCCCCATCTACAGCGGTCAACAGTAACGAAACAATCTCCTCTTTCTCTCTGTCAAGAGGCTTTTGCAAAATCATCTCCACCTTTTTACCTCCGTCTGAATGGTCATGCAGCTTGAGTAAAAAATTATCAGTGGGTTTTAGTGTATAACTCTGCAGACCATTTCGTCCTATATCAGGATCTATTGCTGTTTCCAACATAAATTTGGAGCCGACAACAGCGGATTCACTGATTTCAAATCGCCTTTCTTGTTTATCAAAGAATGGAGAATTGTCGTTAATATCTGTAATTTCAACAGTGATGGGAAATACTTCGATTGGATTTTCTAAAACAATCTGGAAATGTAAAGCACACGGCGTTGTTTGTCCACAAAGGGCCTCGCGGTCTATTTTCTCTTTGATAACGAGGACGCCTCTCTCCCTGTTAAACTGAATGTATTCCTGACTTTCCCCTGTGTGAAGGCGAGCTTTACGCAACTGCAGCCGCTTAACATCGAGACCTAAATCATGAGCAATATTACCGACCAACGAGCCTTTGGCCATTTCCTCCGGAATAGAGTAACTGATCTGTCCAAGCGCACATCCGACAAAAGCAAGAGAAAAACACAGCAGTACTTGCCGTCCCATTGTCCTTAAGAATAATTCTCCAGAATTAAGCAGTCAAATAATCCAACCTTTACAAACACGTCAAAATCCAGAAGCGAGGAGGAAAAAAGGGACAATCCAAATCATGTTATGCGCTCCAGCACGTACGCGTCAGTGTGGTTGACTATTCTGGTGTAATAAAGGGGATGTTCTAGTCAAAATATGGGACTGGAAATCGTTGTGATGTTGGTGAACAGCGGCCCAGTGAGTTCACAGTATGAAACTGCAAGTGTTGTATTTGTAGTAATAATAATAATAATAATAATAATAATAATAATAATATTATTATTATTATTATTATTATTATTGTTGTTGTTGTAGTAATAGTAGTAGTAGTAGTAGTAGTAGTAGTACAAACATTTTAGATAATACAACAATAAAGGTCAACGGGAAAATATTGATATTGAAGGTACTGAAAGCAGACAACCAAGACAATAAGCACTTAGCACTGCATGAAATGGAACGTATGAGAAATCTCTAACCTCTAGAGGAGAGTCCGGTTCATCCAGGATGTTCTTCTCACTCTGTATCCGCTGCATCGTCCCTGTTGAACTGGGATCCATTATCAGCACGTTCTGACTACCACCTCTGCCAAACTTACAGTCACTCTTCCTGGAGTCTGTGGTCCTGCACGTGTCGTAATTGTACACGTGTGGGAGAGTCCCTGTGCCCAGAGTGTCTGAGTAACGTGGAGGATAATATGGGATCACTGGCAGATTGGAGTGATACAGGATGCGAGACTGTCTCCATCTGTAGATTTTCACTGATATAATGACCACGACACACGTGATGAACAGAAAGGAGACTACAGCCAGAGCCAGCACTAAGTAAAAAGTCAGGTTGTCATTGTACTCCTTGTCGTGCGTAAAGTCCGTGAACTCAGACAGTACTTCAGGAAAGCTGTCCGCCACCGCCACGTTAACAATGACTGTAGCTGAACGAGAGGGCTGCCCGTTGTCCTCCACTATAACAGTCAGTCTCTGTTTCACTGCATCTTTATCAGTCACTTGGCGGATAGTTCTTATTTCTCCATTCTGTAAGCCCACTTCAAACAGCGCCCTGTCTGCGGCTTTCTGCAGTTTATAGGAGAGCCAGGCATTCTGTCCAGAGTCCACATCCACAGCCACCACTTTAGTGACCAGATAGCCCACATCTGCTGAACGAGGAACCATCTCAGCCACCAGAGAGCCCCCAGTCTGGACTGGGTACAGCACCTGAGGGGCGTTGTCGTTCTGATCCTGAACCAGGATTTTCACAGTCACATTGCTGCTGAGAGGAGGAGAGCCTCCGTCCTGCGCTTTGATTATGCACACAAACTCTTTGGTTTGTTCATAATCAAATGAGCGCGCAGCACTAATAAATCCGCTTTCTGGATCAACAGAGATATAACCAGAAACAGGAGACCCACCATTGTCACACTTTTCTAAAATATATGATACCCGCGCGTTCTGGTCTTCATCCGGGTCTCTGGCAATGACACTAAGCACAGAAAAACCGGGGGAGTTATTCTCTGTTAAAGTAGCGCTGTAACGAAAACGTGTGAACACCGGTGAATTATCATTCACGTCTGAAATCTTTAAAGTTAATATTTTTGTCACTAAGAGTGGAGGTTTTCCTGAGTCTGTGGCAATTACAGTTATGTTGAATTCTGACAAAATCTCTCTGTCCAGTGGTGCATTAGTTGTCAGTGCGTAATAGTTTCTTACGTTAGATTTAATTTCAACTGGGGATTTTTCTTTAACTGAACACCTCACCTGTCCGTTCTCACCTGAATCAGTGTCTTTAACATTAAGTATACCGATTGTGGTGCCCACTGGGGCGTCCTCTGACACAGGATTCGTGAATGACATCACGTTAATAACAGGTGAATTGTCGTTGATATCAATAATATCGATCTCAACTTTACAAGTACTGGTCAGTCCTCCTTGATCTTTACCTTCAACCCTGAATTCTATTTTTTTGTCCTTCTCAAAATCAATTTTATTGGACACAGAAATTGCCCCAGTGAATTTATTTATTTCGAAGAGATCAGGTATAGTTGCCTTTGATTTAGAAAAAGAATACGTGACCTGCCCGTATGACCCGCTGTCTGCGTCACTGGCGTTCACTGTAACAACATGTGTGCCTTTAGGAGAATTTTCAGTTACAGATGCTTTATAAATACTCTGGTTAAACACAGGGGCGTTGTCATTGGCATCTAATACAACTACGTTTATATTTACTGTACCAGATCTCTGCGGATTTCCACCATCAACAGCCACTAGTTTTAGATTAAGGTGCGCCTGTCTTTCTCGGTCCAATGCGTTCTGTAATACCATTTGAATGTGTTTACTACCGTCCTGACTTACGTACTGTTTTAAATCAAAATGGAAATTTTCAGTTAAGATATAGTTCTGCAAGTCATTTATTCCAACATCCGCATCGCTTGCAGCTTCTAAATCAAAGGTAGATTCAATTGTGGTGAATTCGCTTATTTCAAAATCCAAGCGTTTACTCTGGAAACTTGGGGCATTGTCGTTTATATCCAGCACCTCTATAGTCACGGGGTGTAACTCCATCGGGTTTTCCAGTAAAATCTCAAACGTGAAACTGCAGGGCGTCACGTCTCCACAGAGCTGCTCTCTGTCTATCCTCTCATTCACCACCAGAGTCCCTTTGTCTGTCTTCAGCTCGGCGTACTGAACATTTTCTCCTGTCACGATACGAGCTCGGCCTGAACGAAGCCTTTTTATGTCCAAACCCAAGTCCTGTGCGACGTTACCAATAACAGAGCCCTTCCTCATCTCCTCTGGGATTGAGTAGCGGATCTGTGCGTCGACTTGAATCAAAAATAACACGAGAAAAATACAAGACGAAATACCTTGTACAGATGGCACAAACATTTTTTTAAATGATTTAAAGCCTTTAAATAGTCCAAACGCCATGATGAAAAAAAGTTATTCAAATCAATCTTCCTTGAACCAATTCCATACAATGTTAGATATCTAATTCCGTCAGGCTATATTTCCATTGTAAAGATGAAGGAGGACTGAAAAGCCCCTGTGCAGCTCGAGACAAAACGCGGTGATGGGAGGGAAAAACACAGATCCAAACGCTCTAAACGACTCACAGGACAACAGCGTCACTATGAGGCCAAACAAAGTATTGGGCAAAGATTTAGTTGGACGTATACATTAACAGGCAAGAAAGGGATTGGTCTTTGCTCTTGTTAAATGACATGGGAAAACGATTTAAAAGCATGTATATTATTTAAGAAGTAATTACTAGATGATATAGCAGTTAATAGTAACATTTAAACAAATACTGGCATGTTATAGCTACATATTTCAATATATTACTGCAGAAAAATAACATGAGTTTGACCAAAAATGACTTTTTGCGTTATATCTACATAAAGCAGTCCTAACTCTGAAGTGATAATTTTAGGTTAATTTATTTATGTTTTTGAAGACGAAGGGAACTCTGAAAAAAAAATAAATAAATAAATAAAAAAAATTGACTGTCGCTGGCTTCAGAATGTTAAACAAGCAGCACCATGGACAGTGCACAGCTGAGAAAAACTACACGTATAAGATCAAAGTAGTGTAGGAAAAAAAAAAGTGTACTGCCTAAATTACATTACTAATAGTAATTAGGAGAAAAGGTGTGAATGAGAAAAAATGGACATAAACTGGCCTTACTCAAACTAATTTAGTAATATAATGTTTATATGTAACAGAATAAGTACGTGTAAGTCCAAGTGCATCATTACAATGAAGATAATGTAGAGCCTCACCAATGTAGAGTTTGTGGATCTCTGATGTCCATTCTGTGCAGAATCAGTCCCGACGTCATCAACACTGACCAGACTTGGACTCATCGGCTGCATGAATTTAATGTCACTCTTCCTGGAGTCTGTGGTCCTGCACGTGTCGTAATTGTACACGTGTGGGAGAGTCGCTGTGCCCAGAGTGTCTGAGTAACGTGGAGGATAATATGGGATCACTGGCAGATTGGAGTGATACAGGATGCGAGACTGTCTCCATCTGTAGATTTTCACTGATATAATGACCACGACACACGTGATGAACAGAAAGGAGACTACAGCCAGAGCCAGCACTAAGTAAAAAGTCAGGTTGTCATTGTACTCCTTGTCGTGCGTAAAGTCAGTGAACTCAGACAGTACTTCAGGAAAGCTGTCCGCCACCGCCACGTTAACAATGACTGTAGCTGAACGAGAGGGCTGCCCGTTGTCCTCCACTATAACAGTCAGTCTCTGTTTCACTGCATCTTTATCAGTCACTTGGCGGATAGTTCTTATTTCTCCATTCTGTAAGCCCACTTCAAACAGCGCCCTGTCTGCGGCTTTCTGCAGTTTATAGGAGAGCCAGGCATTCTGTCCAGAGTCCACATCCACAGCCACCACTTTAGTGACCAGATAGCCCACATCTGCTGAACGAGGAACCATCTCAGCCACCAGAGAGCCCCCAGTCTGGACTGGGTACAGCACCTGAGGGGCGTTGTCGTTCTGGTCCTGAACCAGGATCTTAACTAGGACCACTGAGCTCAGAGGAGGAGAGCCAGAGTCACGAGCTGTTACATTAAATTTAACCTTCTTCATTTGCTCATAATCAAAGGATTTTACTGCAGAAATTATGCCATTTTCTGAATTCAGGGACACCAAAGAAGAAAGAGACGCACCATTAATTTCCATTTCCTCCAGGAAGTATGAAATACGAGAGTTCTGCCCCCAGTCTGCATCAGTCGCTCGTACCGTAAATATAGAAAATCCAGGTGAGTTGTTCTCCGGTATTGTTCTACTATATTCTGATTCATCAAACTTTGGGGGGTTGTCATTGACGTCGGAAACTTTGACCTGAATTGTTTTTCTGTTGGAAAGTGGCGGGGAGCCTTGATCAGTCACTGTTAGAGTAATATTATATTCTGACACACTCTCTCTGTCTAACACGTCGTCAGTCACTATTGTATAATAACCAGACAATGAAGATTCAATTTTAAAAGGTAAATCAGAATTAATAGAACATTCTACTACACCGTTTCTCTCTGAGTCGTCGTCATGAACATTAATCACAGCTAAAGTTGTGCCCGGAGGAGCATCCTCGGAGATTGTGCTTGAAAATGACATGAGCTGAATAACAGGCGAGTTATCATTGACGTCAGTTACTTGGATAATAACTTTGCATGTGTCTGAATAGCCTCCGTGGTCACTAGCCCGGACGTTTAATTGGTATGACTTAAAAACTTCATAGTCTACATTGCCTGTGACTTTAATTTCTCCCGTTTTACTATTTACATCAAATAATTGCTTGACCTCTCTAGATACGCGAGAAAACGAATATATAACTTCACCGTTGACTCCTTTATCTGCGTCAGTAGCGCTGACGGTGGTGACCACTGTTCCTATTACAGAGTTCTCTTGAACCTCAGCTTTATACACCTGTTTACTACAGACTGGTGCATTATCGTTCGCGTCTAGTACAGTGATGTGAATACGCGCTGTTCCTGATCTCTGAGGTGCGCCTCCATCTGAAGCGACCAAAATCAGTGTATGTTCCTCATTTTTCTCTCGATCTAATGGCGTTTCCAAAACCATCTCCACAAATTGACTCCCGTCAGACTGTGTTTGCATTTCAAGTTTAAAATGATCCAAGGGTTTTAGGGTGTATTTTTGAATATCATTGATACCTACATCCGAATCATCAGCTGTGTCTAACGAGTAACGAGTCCCTGGCGAAATATTTTCTGCTATTTTTAAAAGGATTTCATCTTTTGGAAAAGCTGGAGTATTATCGTTCACATCTGTTACCTCCACAGTGACTCGATACAGTTGAATTGGATTCTCCAGGATCACCTCAAAACTAAAACTGCAGGGCGTTGTTTTCTTACACAGCTCTTCTCGGTCGATTCGCTCTTTGACAACAAGGATGCCTTTGTCTCGATTTAAATCCACATATTGTCGACTTTCTTTAGTCACAATGCGAGCGTTCCCTGAAACAAGTCTGTACACATCTATTCCCAAATCTGCAGCAATATTTCCAATAAAAGATCCCTCCGCCTGCTCTTCGGGAACGGAGTAACGAGCCTGTCCAGACACAGACCTCAGCGTAAAGAGACAAAGAACCAGGCCGAGCCACTGCCCTCTGTGAACGACTCCCTTCAATGAAGCCATTACAGATATTTAAAAAAAAAAAGAAAAAAAAAAAGAAATCCGTTTAAGTTGTTTTAAAATAATAATATCCAACAGTGAAAAACAACACAATCACTCCGCTAATATGAAACGACTGTCCTCTAGAACAGAAAATGTGAAATGTCAACTAGGGGGAGGATCGTTGTCCAGTATTACAGTCCACAGTCAACAGCGGCGCTCAGAGTCTTAACGTGGTAATGTACCCGGCAAAATGAAATAAACTATTAATAATATATTTATATGACAATATTTAAAAAAATATTTATTAATCAAAAACAAAAAATACGGAATTGACTTCACCATAATAATTATTTGTTTTACGTTCATTGGTTTCTTTAATTAAAATTGGTTTTACTGATAATATTATCGTAATACATTACTATAATCTGCATAGTTGTGTTGCATATTAAAATATTTGCATTGGATTCAAATAGTTACTAAATCAAACACAGCCAAGAGTAGTGCAATACAATAAGTGTTCTGAGAATTACACTTTTCAAATAAACTGATCTGAAGATTTTCAGCACCAGAGACAGCGTTTAGGATCAGCGCTGAAGAAGCTAAAAAAATCTGTATAAAATTACTCACCAGAGTTGACATATTGGAGCCTGCAAATTGTTTCTCTAATTGTTGGGCTTCAGAATCGGTTCCACCAACGTCCAGTAAACTCTGACTCATCGGCTGCATGTATTTAATGTCACTCTTCCTGGAGTCTGTGGTCCTGCACGTGTCGTAATTGTACACGTGTGGGAGAGTCCCTGTGCCCAGAGTGTCTGAGTAACGTGGAGGATAATATGGGATCACTGGCAGATTGGAGTGATACAGGATGCGAGACTGTCTCCATCTGTAGATTTTCACTGATATAATGACCACGACACACGTGATGAACAGAAAGGAGACTACAGCCAGAGCCAGCACTAAGTAAAAAGTCAGGTTGTCATTGTACTCCTTGTCGTGCGTAAAGTCAGTGAACTCAGACAGTACTTCAGGAAAGCTGTCCGCCACCGCCACGTTAACAATGACTGTAGCTGAACGAGAGGGCTGCCCGTTGTCCTCCACTATAACAGTCAGTCTCTGTTTCACTGCATCTTTATCAGTGACTTGGCGGATAGTTCTTATTTCTCCATTCTGTAAGCCCACTTCAAACAGCGCCCTGTCTGCGGCTTTCTGCAGTTTATAGGAGAGCCAGGCATTCTGTCCAGAGTCCACATCCACAGCCACCACTTTAGTGACCAGATAGCCCACATCTGCTGAACGAGGAACCATCTCAGCCACCAGAGAGCCCCCAGTCTGGACTGGGTACAGCACCTGAGGGGCGTTGTCGTTCTGATCCTGAACCAGGATTTTCACCGTCACATTGCTGCTGAGAGGAGGAGAGCCTCCGTCCTGCGCTTTGACGCAGAACTGGAAATCCTTGATCTGCTCGTAGTCAAAGGAGCGCACTGCATGGATGACTCCGCTATCTGCACTAACGGACACATATGAGGAGACTGGCACTCCGTTAACGGAGGAGTCCTCCAGTATGTAAGAGACACGCGCGTTCTGGTTCCAGTCAGCGTCTGTGGCTTTCACTGTGAATATAGAGAGGCCCGGGCTGTTGTTTTCTACAATGTAGGCCTCATACGAGCTCCTGTCAAAGACAGGCGCGTTGTCATTCACATCAGAGATGTGTAACGTGAGAGTGACGCTGCTGGAGAGGGAGGGCACGCCCTCATCTGAACACGTCACTGTGATGTTATACTGTGACTCTATCTCTCGGTCTAATTCACTGTCTGTGATAATGTTATATAAATTATTAGCAGAAGATGAAATTGCAAATGGAATATTTTTATTAATCATACAGTTGACTTTGCCGTTTTCCTCTGAATCCGGATCGTTTACATTCATTACAGCTACTACTGTCTCAGAGGGAGAGCTCTCTACAATTGAGTTTGTTTTGGAAATCAATCTAATAATAGGACTATTGTCGTTTATATCGCTTAATTCAATAATAACTTTACTGGAATCAGAAAGACCTCCTTGGTCAGTTGCTTCGATATCTATTTCATACATTTTTAATTTTTCATAGTCAATTGGTCCATTCAATAATATTTGTCCCTCCTGTGTTATTTGAAATAATTTTAAAGAGTTCTTCCAACGATTTCCAATGACATAACTAACCTCTCCATTGCTGCCTTTGTCTGCGTCGCTGGCGCTGACCTGCGTTATGAGCGTCCCCTTTACAGCGTTTTCTTTAATACTCGCTTTGTAAATGGATTGGCTAAATACGGGAGCATTATCATTTGCATCTAACACTGTAATGTGAATAATCATAGTCCCTGACCGCTGAGGCTCTCCCCCATCTACAGCGGTCAACAGTAACGAAACAATCTCCTCTTTCTCTCTGTCAAGAGGCTTTTGCAAAATCATCTCCACCTTTTTACCTCCGTCTGATTGGTCATGCAGCTTCAGCACAAAATTATCTGAGGGTTTTAGTGTGTAGCTCTGCAGACCATTTCGTCCTATATCAGGATCTACCGCTTTTTCCAGCATAAATTTAGAGCCGACAACAGCGGATTCGCTAATTTCAAATCGCCTGTTCTCTTGATCAAATATAGGTGGATTGTCATTTATGTCTATAACTTCAAGAATAAAGGGGGAAACTTCTATTGGATTTTCTAAAACAATCTCATAATTTAGAACACACGGCGTTGTTTGTCCACAAAGGACCTCACGGTCTATTTTCTCTTTGATAACGAGGACGCCTCTCTCCCTGTTAAACTGAATGTATTCCTGACTTTCCCCTGTGTGAAGGCGAGCTTTACGCAACTGCAGCCGCTTAACATCGAGACCTAAATCATGAGCAATATTACCGACCAACGAGCCTTTGGCCATTTCCTCTGGAATAGAGTAACTGATCTGTCCAAGCGCACATCCGACAAAAGCAAGAGAGAAACACAGCAGTACTTGCCGTCCCATTGTTCTGAATAATAATTCTCCAGAATTAAGCAGTTAAATAATCCAAACTTTACAAACACGTCAAAATCCAGAAGCGAGGAGGAAAAAAGGGACAATCCAAATCATGTTATGTGCTCCACCACGTACGCGTCGGTGTGGTTGACTATTCTGGTGTAATAAAGGGGATGTTCTAGTCAAAATATCGAACTGGAAATCGCTGTGATGTTGGTGAACAGCGGCCCAGTGAGTTCACAGTATGAAACTGCAAGTGTTGAATAAATATTTTTTGTCATTTGAGTTGTTAATAATAATAATAATAATAATAATAATAATAATAATATTATTATTATTATTATTATTATTATTATTATTATTATTATTATTATTATTATTATTATCATCGTTATTATTAATAATAATACTAATACTACTACTACTACTACTACTACTACTACTACTACTACTACTAATAATAATAATAATAATAATAATAATAATAATAATATATTCTAGCCATTACAAAAATAAAGATCAACGGGAGGAAATACACGAGACGCTGAATCTTTCGCTATCCAAGGTACTGGAAGTAGACCATGGACAACCAAGACAATAAGCACTCAGCACAGCATTGAATGGAACGTATGAGAAATGTCTAACCTCTAGAGGAGAGTCAGGTTCATCCAGGATGTTCTTCTCACTCTGTATCCGCTGCATCGTCCCTGTTGAACTGGGATCCATTATCAGCACGTTCTGACTACCACCTCTGCCAAACTTACAGTCACTTTTCCTGGAGTCTGTGGTCCTGCACGTGTCGTAATTGTACACGTGTGGGAGAGTCCCTGTGCCCAGAGTGTCTGAGTAACGTGGAGGATAATATGGGATCACTGGCAGATTGGAGTGATACAGGATGCGAGACTGTCTCCATCTGTAGATTTTCACTGATATAATGACCACGACACACGTGATGAACAGAAAGGAGACTACAGCCAGAGCCAGCACTAAGTAAAAAGTCAGGTTGTCATTGTACTCCTTGTCGTGCGTAAAGTCAGTGAACTCAGACAGTACTTCAGGAAAGCTGTCCGCCACCGCCACGTTAACAATGACTGTAGCTGAACGAGAGGGCTGCCCGTTGTCCTCCACTATAACAGTCAGTCTCTGTTTCACTGCATCTTTATCAGTGACTTGGCGGATAGTTCTTATTTCTCCATTCTGTAAGCCCACTTCAAACAGCGCCCTGTCTGCGGCTTTCTGCAGTTTATAGGAGAGCCAGGCATTCTGTCCAGAGTCCACATCCACAGCCACCACTTTAGTGACCAGATAGCCCACATCTGCTGAACGAGGAACCATCTCAGCCACCAGAGAGCCCCCAGTCTGGACTGGGTACAGCACCTGAGGGGCGTTGTCGTTCTGATCCTGAACCAGGATTTTCACAGTCACATTGCTGCTGAGAGGAGGAGAGCCTCCGTCCTGCGCTTTGACGCAGAACTGGAAATCCTTGATCTGCTCGTAGTCAAAGGAGCGCACTGCATGGATGACTCCGCTATCTGCACTAACGGACACATATGAGGAGACTGGCACTCCGTTAACGGAGGAGTCCTCCAGTATGTAAGAGACACGCGCGTTCTGGTTCCAGTCAGCGTCTGTGGCTTTCACTGTGAATATAGAGAGGCCCGGGCTGTTGTTTTCTACAATGTAGGCCTCATACGAGCTCCTGTCAAAGACAGGCGCGTTGTCATTCACATCAGAGATGTGTAACGTGAGAGTGACGCTGCTGGAGAGGGAGGGCACGCCCTCATCTGAACACGTCACTGTGATATTATACTGTGACTCTATCTCTCGGTCTAATTCACTGTCTGTGATAATGTTATATAAATTATTAGCAGAAGATGAAATTGAAAAGGGAACATTTTTATTAATCACACAATTTACCCTGCCGTTTTCTTCTGAATCCGGATCGTGAACATTCATTACAGCTACTACTGTCTCAGTGGGAGAATTTTCAGTAACTGAATCTGACTTGGAGATCATTCTAATTGTAGGGCTATTGTCGTTTATATCGTTTAATTCAATAATAACTTTACTGGAATCAGAAAGACCGCCTCGATCAGTTGCTTCAATATCTATTTCATATATTTTAACCCTTTCGTAGTCAATTGGACCATTAAGTAATATTTTTCCTTCTTGTGTTATTTGGAATAGTTTGAAAAGGCTCCGCATGCTGTTTCCAATGACATAACTAACCTCTCCATTGCTGCCTTTGTCTGCGTCGCTGGCGCTGACCTGCGTTATGAGCGTCCCATTTACAGCGTTTTCTTTAATGCTCGCTTTGTAAATGGATTGGCTAAATACGGGAGCATTATCATTTGCATCTAACACTGTAATGTGAATAATCATAGTCCCTGACCGCTGAGGCTCTCCCCCATCTACAGCGGTCAACAGTAACGAAACAATCTCCTCTTTCTCTCTGTCAAGAGGCTTTTGCAAAATCATCTCCACCTTTTTACCTCCGTCTGATTGGTCATGCAGCTTGAGCACAAAATTATCAGTGGGTTTTAGTGTGTAGCTGTGCAGACCATTTCGTCCTATATCAGGATCTATTGCTTTTTCTAACATAAATTTAGACCCAACAGCAGCTATTTCACTTATTTCAAATCGCCTTTCTACTTTATTAAATAATGGGGAATTGTCGTTAACATCCATAACTTCAACAGTGATGGGAAATACTTCGATTGGATTTTCTAAAACAATCTCATAATGTAAAGCACACGGCGTTGTTTGTCCACAAAGGACCTCGCGGTCTATTTTCTCTTTGATAACGAGGACGCCTCTCTCCCTGTTAAACTGAATGTATTCCTGACTTTCCCCTGTGTGAAGGCGAGCTTTACGCAACTGCAGCCGCTTAACATCGAGACCTAAATCATGAGCAATATTACCGACCAACGAGCCTTTGGCCATTTCCTCTGGAATAGAGTAACTGATCTGTCCAAGCGCACATCCGACAAAAGCAAGAGAGAAACACAGCAGTACTTGCCGTCCCATTGTCCTGAATAATAAATCTCCAGAATTAAGCAGTTAAATAATCCAAACTTTACAAACACGTCAAAATCCAGAAGCGAGGAGGAAAAAAGGGACAATCCAAATCATCTTATGTGCTCCACCACGTACGCGTCGGTGTGGTTGACTATTCTGGTGTAATAAAGGGGATGTTCTAGTCAAAATATCGAACTGGAAATCGCTGTGATGTTGGTGAACAGCGGCCCAGTGAGTTCACATTATGAAACTGCAACTGCAAATTGAACAAATTACTTTTTGTTATTTGTAGTAGTTATAATAATAATAATAATAATAATAATAATAATAATAATAATAATAATAATAATAATAATAATAATGTTGCTCGTATTATTATTATTATTATTATTATTATTATTATTATTATTATTATGTGTTATTATTATTATTATTATTATTATTATTATTATTATTATTATTATTATTGACATTTCAATATTAAAATTCAACAAGAGAATATATACGGGACACTGGATCTTGCGCTATTCAAGGTGCTGAAAGTAAATACGAGAAATGCAAACCTCTACAAGAGAGTCCGGTTCATCCAGGATGCTCTTCTCACTCTGTATCCGCTGCATCGTCCCGGTTGAACTGGGATCCATTATCAGCACGTTCTGACTACCACCTCTGCCAAACTTACAGTCACTCTTCCTGGAGTCTGTGGTCCTGCACGTGTCGTAATTGTACACGCGTGGGAGAGTCCCTGTGCCCAGAGTGTCTGAGTAACGTGGAGGATAATATGGGATCACTGGCAGATTGGAGTGATACAGGATGCGAGACTGTCTCCATCTGTAGATTTTCACTGATATAATGACCACGACACACGTGATGAACAGAAAGGAGACTACAGCCAGAGCCAGCACTAAGTAAAAAGTCAGGTTGTCATTGTACTCCTTGTCGTGCGTAAAGTCAGTGAACTCAGACAGAACTTCAGGAAAGCTGTCCGCCACCGCCACGTTAACAATGACTGTAGCTGAACGAGAGGGCTGCCCGTTGTCCTCCACTATAACAGTCAGTCTCTGTTTCACTGCATCTTTATCAGTCACTTGGCGGATAGTTCTTATTTCTCCATTCTGTAAGCCCACTTCAAACAGCGCCCTGTCTGCGGCTTTCTGCAGTTTATAGGAGAGCCAGGCATTCTGTCCAGAGTCCACATCCACAGCCACCACTTTAGTGACCAGATAGCCCACATCTGCTGAACGAGGAACCATCTCAGCCACCAGAGAGCCCCCAGTCTGGACTGGGTACAGCACCTGAGGGGCGTTGTCGTTCTGGTCCTGAACCAGGATTTTCACAGTCACATTGCTGCTGAGAGGAGGAGAGCCTCCGTCCTGCGCTTTGATTACGCACACAAACTCTTTGGTTTGTTCATAATCAAATGAGCGTGCGGCACTAATAACTCCGTTTTCTGAATTAACAGAGATACAACCCTGGACAGGAGAGCCACCAATATCACACTCCTCTAAAATATACGACACACGCGCGTTCTGGTTCTCATCCAGGTCTTTGGCAACGACATTTAGCACAGAATGACCTGGGGAATTATTCTCTGATATTGCAGCGTTGTATTGTTGTTGTGTGAAAACTGGAGGGTTATCATTCACATCCGAGATCTTTAAATTCAAAGTTTTGTTGACTGAGAGGGAAGGCTTTCCCGAGTCGGAGGCGATTACAGTGATATTAAATTCTGATAAACTCTCTCGGTCTAATGGCGCATTACTTACCAGCGCGTAATAGTTTCTAATATTAGATTTAACCTCAAGGGGAGCGCTTCCTTCCACTGAGCATCTCACCTTTCCGTTCTCACCTGAATCCAAATCTTTAACATTAATTATACCGATGGTGGTGCCTGCGGGAGCGTCTTCTGAAACTGGAGTAGTGAACGACATTACGTTAATAACAGGCTCGTTGTCGTTTACGTCAATTATATCTATTTCTACTTTACTTGTATCCGTCAGCCCACCTTGGTCTTTAGCTTCAACCCTAAACTCTATTTTCTTGTCTTTTTCAAAGTCAATATCGTTAGCGACAGATATACACCCTGTGACCTCATTTATTTCAAAGAAGTCAGACATTGGTGAGTTTGATTTGGAAAAGGAGAATGTTATTAGTCCGTATGCCCCACTATCTATATCAGTGGCATTTAGCTGAAGAATGTGTGTACCTCTGGGAGAATTTTCAGGCACAGATGCTTTATAAATACTCTGATTAAACACAGGGGCGTTGTCATTGGCATCTAAAATCACTACATTTATATTTACTGTACCAGATCTCTGTGGATTTCCACCGTCAACAGCCACTAACATCAAATTAAGGTTCGCCTGTTTCTCTCTGTCTAATGCCTTTTGAAGGACCATTTGAATATAGTTACTACCATCGGGATTAAGATGTTGCTTAAAAACAAAATAGTCATTTGGGTTCAGTTTATAGTTCTGTAACCCATTTCCCCCTACATCAGCATCCCGTGCAGCTTCCAAATCAAAACGTGATCCAATTGTGACCGATTCGCTTATTTCAAAATGCAATTGTTTGCTCTGAAATGTGGGAGCGTTGTCATTTATATCCAGCACCTCTATAGTCACGGGGTGTAACTCCATCGGGTTTTCCAGTAAAATCTCAAACGTGAAACTGCAGGGCGTCACGTCTCCACAGAGCTGCTCTCTGTCTATCCTCTCATTCACCACCAGAGTCCCTTTGTCTGTCTTCAGCTCGGCGTACTGAACATTTTCTCCTGTCACGATACGAGCTCGGCCTGAACGAAGCCTTTTTATGTCCAAACCCAAGTCCTGTGCGACGTTACCAATAAGAGAGCCCTTCCTCATCTCCTCTGGGATTGAGTAGCGGATCTGTGCGTCGACTTGAATCAAAAATAACACCAAGAAAATATACGACGACATAGCTTGTAAAGAAGGCACGAAAAGTGTCTCCAATGATGTAAAACGTTTAAATAGTCCAAATGTCATGGTGAAAAAAGTCTCGTCAAATAAATCCTCATTAACAGCAAAGACTGCTTTATTGTAGAGATGAAGTCGGACTGAAAACCCCGCTGTCTCCTCAAGACAAAACGCAGTGATGGGAGGGAATAACACAGATCCACAGACCGCTCTAAACGACTCACAGGACAACAGCGTCACTATGAGGCCAAACGCAGAAACTATGGGCCAAAGACTTGGGCGTATACATGAACGGGCAACAGACTGGAATTTACACTTTTCGCATAAACGTAGAGCAAAATAGTATATATAGTATGGATATATTATATATATATTATTTAAGATGTAATTACTAGAAGATTTGTAATAATCGTCTAACAATAATCAA
Organism: Taenioides sp. WSHXM2023; assembly: GCA_029959045.1. Lineage (NCBI taxonomy): Eukaryota > Metazoa > Chordata > Actinopteri > Gobiiformes > Gobiidae > Taenioides > Taenioides sp. WSHXM2023. Next base: position 19,921,330 of record CM057100.1, on the reverse strand, counting down.
AAATAGAATGACATGTCAGTGTAAGAGCATTTAAATATATTACTGCAGAAAACTAATATGAATTTGCCTAAAAATGCAATTCTTTGTTTTGTCAACATAAAGCATTCCTAATTTCCAAATGATAAATGTACATGTATTGTACATGTATATGTACATGTACATTTTTGTCATGTACATTTTTTATCATAAAAAAATTGAGATGACTGCAGTTGGTTCCAAAAAAAAAAAAAAAAAAAAAAAAAAATCAGCACAATGGACAGTGCACATCTCGGAAATGTACACTGAAGTTTTAGTTATAATACCTCAAAATATAAATATGTCACTGCTCAATTTAATGTAAAAATATATTCAAGAAATAAAACATGTATTAAAAAAAAGAACAAAAGAAGAACAAAACCAAGTTCTGAAAGAGAACATAAAAAGATCATATTGGATCTCACTGGCCTTACTCAAACTAATTGATTAATATAATGTTTATATGCATTAAAATCAGGGCGTGTAAACATGCGCATCATAGCAATGAAAAGAATGCCTCACCAATGTAGAGTTTGTGGATCTCTGATGTCCATTCTGCGCAGAATCAGCTACATCATCAACACTGACCAGACTTTGACTCATCGGCTGCATGTATTTAATGTCACTCTTCCTGGAGTCTGTGGTCCTGCACGTGTCGTAATTGTACACGTGTGGGAGAGTCCCTGTGCCCAGAGTGTCTGAGTAACGTGGAGGATAATATGGGATCACTGGCAGATTGGAGTGATACAGGATGCGAGACTGTCTCCATCTGTAGATTTTCACTGATATAATGACCACGACACACGTGATGAACAGAAAGGAGACTACAGCCAGAGCCAGCACTAAGTAAAAAGTCAGGTTGTCATTGTACTCCTTGTCGTGCGTAAAGTCAGTGAACTCAGACAGAACTTCAGGAAAGCTGTCCGCCACCGCCACGTTAACAATGACTGTAGCTGAACGAGAGGGCTGCCCGTTGTCCTCCACTATAACAGTCAGTCTCTGTTTCACTGCATCTTTATCAGTCACTTGGCGGATAGTTCTTATTTCTCCATTCTGTAAGCCCACTTCAAACAGCGCCCTGTCTGCGGCTTTCTGCAGTTTATAGGAGAGCCAGGCATTCTGTCCTGAGTCCACATCCACAGCCACCACTTTAGTGACCAGATAGCCCACATCTGCTGAACGAGGAACCAGCTCAGCCACCAGAGAGCCCCCAGTCTGGACTGGGTACAGCACCTGAGGGGCGTTGTCGTTCTGGTCCTGAACCAGGATTTTCACAGTCACATTGCTGCTGAGAGGAGGAGAGCCTCCGTCCTGCGCTTTGATTACGCACACAAACTCTTTGGTTTGTTCATAATCAAATGAGCGCGCGGCACTAATAACTCCGTTTTCTGAATTAACAGAGATATAACCCAGGACAGGAGACCCACCATTGCCACATTCGTCTAAAAGATATGATACACGTGCGTTCTGGTTTTCATCAAGGTCTTTGGCAACTACATTTAGCACAGAAAAACCCGGTGAGTTATTCTCTATTATTGTCGCACTGTAGAGCGCACTTATGAAGACTGGGGCGTTATCATTTACATCTGACACTTTTAAATTAAATACTTTTGTTACTGAGAGTGGAGGCTTCCCTGAGTCTGAGGCGATTACTGTGATGTTAAATTCCGACATAAGTTCTCGGTCTAACGACGCACAGGTTACGAGCGCGTAATAATTTCTAACATTAGATTTTAATTCAATTGGGGTACTTCCATCCACTACGCATCTCACCTGTCCGTTCTCATTTGAATCCAAGTCTTTGACATTTATTATTCCAATGGTCGTGCCCACTGGAACATCTTCTGACACAGGACTAGTGAACGACATCACGTTAATAACAGGTGCATTGTCGTTGACGTCAATAATATCGATTTCTACTTCACAAGTATCTGTCAGTCCTCCTTGGTCTTTGGCCTCAACTCTGAACTCCACTTTTTTAACTCTTTCAAAGTCAATATCCTTAGCTACAAATATAGCCCCACTGATTTCGTCAATTTCGAATAAATCCTCTGTTGATGCTTTTAGATACGAAATTGAGTAAGTTGCTTGTCCGTTTATACCAGTATCGATATCACTAGCATTAACCGTAACAACATGTGTGCCTACAGGAGAATTTTCAGTCACAGACGCTTTATAAATACTCTGATTAAACACAGGGGCGTTGTCATTGGCATCTAAGACAACTATATTTATATTTACTGTACCAGATCTCTGCGGATTTCCACCGTCTATAGCCACTAGTTTAAGATTAAGACGCGGCTGTTTCTCTCGGTCTAATGCGTTCTGAAGTACCATTACACTATGTTTGCGTCCATGTGAATTGACGTGTTGTTTTAAAATAAAATTATCATTTTGAGTCAAAGCGTAGTTCTGTAAACCATTTATGTCAACGTCAGCATCGCTTGCAGCTTCCAAATTAAAACGTGATCCAGTTATGGCTGATTCGCTTATTTCAAAATCCAATTGTTTGCTCTGAAATGTGGGCGCATTGTCGTTTATATCCAGCACCTCTATAGTCACGGGGTGTAACTCCATCGGGTTTTCCAGTAAAATCTCAAACGTGAAACTGCAGGGCGTCACGTCTCCACAGAGCTGCTCTCTGTCTATCCTCTCATTCACCACCAGAGTCCCTTTGTCTGTCTTCAGCTCGGCGTACTGAACATTTTCTCCTGTCACGATACGAGCTCGGCCTGAACGAAGCCTTTTTATGTCCAAACCCAAGTCCTGTGCGACGTTACCAATAAGAGAGCCCTTCCTCATCTCCTCTGGGATTGAGTAGCGGATCTGTGCGTCGACTTGAATCAAAAATAACACCAAGAAAATATACGACGACATAGCTTGTAAAGAAGGCACGAAAAGTGTCTCCAATGATGTAAAACGTTTAAATAGTCCAAATGTCATGGTGAAAAAAGTCTCGTCAAATAAATCCTCATTAACAGCAAAGACTGCTTTATTGTAGAGATGAAGTCGGACTGAAAACCCCGCTGTCTCCTCAAGACAAAACGCAGTGATGGGAGGGAATAACACAGATCCACAGACCGCTCTAAACGACTCACAGGACAACAGCGTCACTATGAGGCCAAACGCAGAAACTATGGGCCAAAGACTTAGTTGAGCGTATTCATGAACGGGCAACAAACAGTTTGTCCGTTGCACAGGTTACAAGGATAAAGCAGTAGAACAAGATAGTATAAAAAATATTTAACAAGTAATAACCAGAAGATTTGGCAGTTTTTAATAATAACAACAATAAAAGAAAGAATGACCTGCAAGTGTCAGAGCTAAATATTTAAGTATTTTCTTGCAGAGAAGTAAAATTAATTTAACAAAAAAATACACGTTTTAATCTAAATAAAGAAGTCCTAATTCACAAGTGCTAATTTTACAATCATTTATGTATCTTGTTTGATTAAAAAAAAAAAAAAGCTTAAAAACGTAAAAATTAGAAAAAAATGACCGTAGTTGGCTCCAGAACTTAAATAAAAAAAAATATCAGCACCATGGACAGTGCACAGCTTTGAAGGAGTATATGCAAAAGACAATGGTTGAGTGGAAAAAAAATGTAGACTGATGTTGGAGTTACATTACGTCAAATTACTTCAACATGTATACATGTAACTGCTCAATCAAAAGTAAAAACAAATTAGATGAATTAATAGTAACTGGTAATAATTGGTGTGAATAAAAGAGTGAATAACATTAAACCATGGACTTAAAAGTAGCCTTAATGTGCAGATCAATTTGGATATCATTGGCCTTCTACATAATTATTATATGCAACGTAATCATTACGTGTATGTCCAAGTGCATCATTACAATGAAAATAATGCCTCACCAATGTAGAGTTTGTGGATCTCTGATGTCCATTCTGCGCAGAATCAGTCCCGACGTCATCAACACTGACCAGACTTTGACTCATCGGCTGCATGTATTTAATGTCACTCTTCCTGGAGTCTGTGGTCCTGCACGTGTCGTAATTGTACACGTGTGGGAGAGTCCCTGTGCCCAGAGTGTCTGAGTAACGTGGAGGATAATATGGGATCACTGGCAGATTGGAGTGATACAGGATGCGAGACTGTCTCCATCTGTAGATTTTCACTGATATAATGACCACGACACACGTGATGAACAGAAAGGAGACTACAGCCAGAGCCAGCACTAAGTAAAAAGTCAGGTTGTCATTGTACTCCTTGTCGTGCGTAAAGTCAGTGAACTCAGACAGTACTTCAGGAAAGCTGTCCGCCACCGCCACGTTAACAATGACTGTAGCTGAACGAGAGGGCTGCCCGTTGTCCTCCACTATAACAGTCAGTCTCTGTTTCACTGCATCTTTATCAGTCACTTGGCGGATAGTTCTTATTTCTCCATTCTGTAAGCCCACTTCAAACAGCGCCCTGTCTGCGGCTTTCTGCAGTTTATAGGAGAGCCAGGCATTCTGTCCAGAGTCCACATCCACAGCCACCACTTTAGTGACCAGATAGCCCACATCTGCTGAACGAGGAACCATCTCAGCCACCAGAGAGCCCCCAGTCTGGACTGGGTACAACACCTGAGGGGCGTTGTCGTTCTGATCCTGAACCAGGATCTTAACTAGGACCACTGAGCTCAGAGGAGGAGAGCCAGAGTCACGAGCTGTTGCATTAAATATAAACTTCTTTATTTGCTCATAATCAAAGGATTTTACTGCAGAAATTATGCCATTTTCTGAATTCAGGGACACCAAAGAAGACAGAGACGCACCATTAATTTCCATTTCCTCCAGGAAGTATGAAATACGAGAGTTCTGCCCCCAGTCTGCATCAGTCGCTCGTACCGTAAATATAGAAAATCCAGGTGAGTTGTTCTCCGGTATTGTTCTACTATATTCTGATTCGTCAAACTTTGGGGGATTGTCATTGACGTCGGAAACTTTGACCTGAATTGTTTTTCTGTTGGAAAGTGGCGGGGAGCCTTGATCAGTCACTGTTAGAGTAATATTATATTCTGACACACTCTCTCTGTCTAACACGTCATCGGTCACTATTGTATAATAACCAGACAATGAAGATTCAATTTTAAAAGGTAAATCAGAATTAATAGAACATTCAACTACACCGTTTCTCTCTGAGTCGTCGTCATGAACATTAATCACAGCTAAAGTTGTGCCCGGAGGAGCATCCTCGGAGATTGTGCTTGAAAATGACATGAGCTGAATAACAGGCGAGTTATCATTGACGTCAGTTACTTGGATAATAACTTTGCATGTGTCTGAATAGCTTCCGTGGTCACTCGCCCGGACGTTTAATTGATGGGACTTTGATTTTTCATAATCTATTTTACCTGTAACTGTTACTTTTCCTGTTTTGGCATTTATGCCAAAAAGCTGCTTGGCCTCTTTACTGACGTGAGCAAATGAATACGTAACGTCACTATTTGTCCCTTTATCTGCGTCAGTAGCGCTGACGGTGGTGACCACTGTTCCTATTACAGAGTTCTCTTGAACCTCAGCTTTATACACCTGTTTACTACAGACTGGTGCATTATCGTTTACATCTAGTACAGTGATGTGAATACGCGCTGTTCCTGATCTCTGAGGTGCGCCTCCATCTGAGGCGACCAAAATCAGGCTATGTTCCTCATTTTTCTCTCGATCTAATGGCGTTTCCAAAACCATCTCCACAAACTGACTCCCGTCAGGCTGACTCTGTGTTTCCAATTTAAAATGATCATTAGGTTTTAAGTTGTATTTTTGAATATCATTAATACCTATATCCTGATCATCAGCTCGTTCCAGCGCAAACCGTGTCCCTGGCGCAGCAGTTTCAACTATATTCAAATCTAATACGTCTTGAGCAAACGCTGGAGTATTATCGTTCACATCTGTTACCTCCACAGTGACTCGATACAGTTCAATTGGATTCTCCAGAATCACCTCAAAACTAAAACTGCAGGGCGTTGTTTTCTCACACAGCTCTTCTCGGTCGATTCGCTCTTTGACAACAAGGATGCCTTTGTCTCGATTTAAATCCACATATTGTCGACTTTCTTTAGTCACAATGCGAGCGTTCCCTGAGACCAGTCTGTGCACATCTATTCCCAAATCTGCAGCAATATTTCCAACAAAAGATCCCTCCGCCTGTTCTTCGGGAACGGAGTAACGAGCCTGTCCAGACACAGACCTCAGCGTAAAGAGACAAAGAACCAGGCCGAGCCACTGCCCTCTGTGAATGAATTCTCTCAGTGATTCCATTTTAAAAATAAATCCGGTAGAAAATTGTTGTAGTCCGTTTAAAATGTTACAAGAGAGTAATAGTCAAACAAATAAATCCGCAGGGAATCCCGGCGGTATGAAACCACCGTTCTCTGTACCAATATATAGACTGACGAATAAGAGGAGGCTCATGAGACAGTGTAATAGTCGACAGTCAACAGCGGCGCTCAGAGTCCTAACGGGGTACTGTACCCTGTCAAGTGATTTGTACATTAGGCTTATAGAAAAACAAACAGACCAAAGAATAAGGGCTCTGAAAAAGCTCTATATGCACTAATAGATTATAATATTTAAAGAAATAAAAACAATCTAAACGATTTCAGTTGTTTATTTCGTGTTTTCCACTATTTTATTTCCTGACGTTGATGACGTTACGGTAATATATAGACCCTTATGGTAAAAAGAGAAATTCAATTTGAATTCAATTTGAACTGAAGTGAATTTCTCCTTTTGCCATGGATTTTACCTGGACGACTGAGGGATTCTACACACACCCATATGGTACTATATCAGTGTTATATCTTATAAATATTAATCAGTGAGGATTATTACATTAAATGTAGGGAGTAATTGTGCAAAATGGTTTTATACAATACAGTTTCAGTAACAGAGACAGCGTTTAGGACACACACTAAAGCATATAGAAAGTGTAAGGAGACAAATAACCAGGCCGAACCAGGCCAAGCCACTGCCCTTTGTGAGCGACTCTTTTCAATGAAGCCATAGCAAATATTTACAAATATGAAATATTCGTTTAAAAAGATTTCAGAGAATAATATCAAACAGTATAGAAAACCACAACGAACAGTTTGAAACGACTGTCCTCTAGGACAGTAAACGTGAAATGCAGACTAAGGGGAGGATCATTGCAGTATTACAGTCCACAGTCAACAGCGGCGCTCAGAGCCTTAACGGGGTAGAGATATAAGTAATTAAAAATAAGATAGTAATCAATTAATTCATATAAACATATAAATATATATATATATATATATATATATATATATACATATATATATATATATATATATATATATATATATACATATATATATATGTATACATATATATATACATATATATATACATATATATATATATATATATGTATACATATACATATATATATATATATATATGTATACATATATATATATATATATATATATATATATATCTGTGTTGCATCTTAAAATAAAATAATTATTGAATCAAATACAGTCTAAACTTGACTTCTTAGACACATTTCAAAGAAAATGAGCAAGATTTTCAGCACCAGAGACAGCGTTTAGGACACACAATAAAGAATATAGAAAAATATATACAAATTACTCACCAGAGTTGACATATTGGAGCCTGCAAATTGTTTCTCTAATTGTTGGGCTTCAGAATCGGTTACACCAACGTCCAGTAAACTCTGACTCATCGGCTGCATGTATTTAATGTCACTCTTCCTGGAGTCTGTGGTCCTGCACGTGTCGTAATTGTACACGTGTGGGAGAGTCCCTGTGCCCAGAGTGTCTGAGTAACGTGGAGGATAATATGGGATCACTGGCAGATTGGAGTGATACAGGATGCGAGACTGTCTCCATCTGTAGATTTTCACTGATATAATGACCACGACACACGTGATGAACAGAAAGGAGACTACAGCCAGAGCCAGCACTAAGTAAAAAGTCAGGTTGTCATTGTACTCCTTGTCGTGCGTAAAGTCCGTGAACTCAGACAGTACTTCAGGAAAGCTGTCCGCCACCGCCACGTTAACAATGACTGTAGCTGAACGAGAGGGCTGCCCGTTGTCCTCCACTATAACAGTCAGTCTCTGTTTCACTGCATCTTTATCAGTCACTTGGCGGATAGTTCTTATTTCTCCATTCTGTAAGCCCACTTCAAACAGCGCCCTGTCTGCGGCTTTCTGCAGTTTATAGGAGAGCCAGGCATTCTGTCCTGAGTCCACATCCACAGCCACCACTTTAGTGACCAGATAGCCCACATCTGCTGAACGAGGAACCATCTCAGCCACCAGAGAGCCCCCAGTCTGGACTGGGTACAGCACCTGAGGGGCGTTGTCGTTCTGGTCCTGAACCAGGATTTTCACAGTCACATTGCTGCTGAGAGGAGGAGAGCCTCCGTCCTGCGCTTTGATTACGCACACAAACTCTTTGGTTTGTTCATAATCAAATGAGCGCGCAGAGCTAATAACTCCATTTTCTGAATTAACAGAGATATAACCAGAAACAGGAGAGCCACCAATGTCACACTCCTCTAAAATATATGACACACGCGCGTTCTGGTTTTCATCCGGGTCTTTAGCAACGACACTTAGCACAAAAAAGCCAGGGGAGTTATTCTCAGTTATAGCAGCGCTGTAGAGCTTACGTGAGAACACTGGAGAGTTATCATTCACATCAGAGACCTTTAGATGAAGCATTTGTGTTACAGAGAGTGAAGGCTTTCCTGAGTCTGAGGCGATCACTGTGATGTTAAATTCTGATAAACGCTCCCGGTCTAATGGCGCATTGGTTACCAGTGCGTAATAGTTTCTAATATTGAATTTTATTTCAACAGGGGCGTTTCCTTCAACTGTGCAACTCACCAGTCCGTTTTCACTTGAATCCAAGTCTTTAACATTAATTATACCGACGGTAGTCCCTGCTGGAGAGTCCTCGGACACAGGGCTAGTAAAAGACATTACGTTAATCAATGGTGCATTATCGTTGACGTCAATAATATGTATTTCAACTTCACAAGTGTCAGTGAGTCCGCCTTGGTCTTTGGCTTCTACCCTAAACTCGAACTTATTATCCTTTTCATAATCCATGCTTTCTTCTACAAAAATTGTTCCAGTAATTTGATCTATGTTAAAGTAACCACCTTTTGGCGACTTAGATTTTGAAAAAGAGTATGTCACTTTTCCGTTTGCCCCCATGTCAATATCACTGGCGTTCACTGTAACAACAGGCGTGCGTATGGGAGAATTTTCAGGCACTGATGCTTTATAAATACTCTGATTAAACACAGGAGCGTTGTCATTGACATCTAAGACAACTATATTTATATTTACTGTGCCAGATCTCTGCGGACTACCGCCGTCAACAGCCACTAGTTTGAGGTTAAGGCGCGGTTGTGTTTCTCTGTCTAACGAATTTTGAAGGACCATTACGCTATATTTTGTACCGTCAGGATTAAAGTGCTGCTTTAAAGCGAAATTATCATTTGGAGTCAAAATATAGTTTTGTAAGCCATTCTCCCCCACATCGGCATCACCTGCTGCCTCCAAGTCAAAGCGCGATCCTACCATTGCTGTTTCACCGATTTCAAAATCCAATTGTTTGCTCTGAAATGTGGGCGCATTGTCGTTAACATCCAGCACCTCTATAGTCACGGGGTGTAACTCCATCGGGTTTTCCAGTAAAATCTCAAACGTGAAACTGCAGGGCGTCACGTCTCCACAGAGCTGCTCTCTGTCTATCCTCTCATTCACCACCAGAGTCCCTTTGTCTGTCTTCAGCTCGGCGTACTGAACATTTTCTCCTGTCACGATACGAGCTCGGCCTGAACGAAGCCTTTTTATGTCCAAACCCAAGTCCTGTGCGACGTTACCAATAAGAGAGCCCTTCCTCATCTCCTCTGGGATTGAGTAGCGGATCTGTGCGTCGACTTGAATCAAAAATAACACGAGAAAAATACAAGACGAAATACCTTGTACAGATGGCACGAACAATTTCTCTAATGATGTAACACGTCTAAATACCCCAAATGCCATGGTGAAAAAAAGCTATTCAAATCCGTATTTGTTGAACGAACTGCATACAATGTTAGAAATCTAATGTAAAGAAAAAGGAGGACTGAAAATCCGCTGTGTTCCTCGAGACAAAACGCAGTGATGGGAGGGAATAACACAGATCCACAGACCGCTCTAAACGACTCACAGGACAACAGCGTCACTATGAGGCCAAACGCAGAAACTATGGGCCAATAATTTAATTGGGCGTATACATGAACGGGCAACAATCGGATTGACCTTTGCTCTTGTTTTATTAATTTATAAAGGAAAACGATTAAACAGCATATATATTACTTAAGATGTAATACTAGAAGATATAGCAGTTAATAGTAACATTTAAACAAATAGTGGCATGTTATAGCTAAATATTTCAATATATTACTGCAAAAAATAATATGAGTGTGACCAAAAATGACATTTTGTGTTATATCTACATAAAGCAGTCCTAACTCTGAAGTGATCGTTTTACATAAACTTGTTTTAATGATGAAGGAAACTCAAAAAGCATTAGAAAAACTAGACATAGAAGATGACGTACTAATACAAATTAGAAGAAATGGTGTGAATGAGAGAATAAAACTAAACAAAGCTCTGAAAAAGTGGACATAAACTGGACTTACTCAAACTAATTTAGTAATATAATGTTTATATGCAATAAATTAAGTACGTATTTGACCAAGCGCATCATTAAAATAATAATTAAAAACTGTCTCACCAATGTAGAGTTTGTGGATCTCTGATGTCCATTTTGCGCAGAATCAGCTCCAACGTCATCAACACTGACAAGACTTGGACTCATCGGCTGCATGTATTTAATGTCACTCTTTCTGGAGTCTGTGGTCCTGCACGTGTCGTAATTGTACACGTGTGGGAGAGTCCCTGTGCCCAGAGTGTCTGAGTAACGTGGAGGATAATATGGGATCACTGGCAAATTGGAGTGATACAGGATGCGAGACTGTCTCCATCTGTAGATTTTCACTGATATAATGACCACGACACACGTGATGAACAGAAAGGAGACTACAGCCAGAGCCAGCACTAAGTAAAAAGTCAGGTTGTCATTGTACTCCTTGTCGTGCGTAAAGTCAGTGAACTCAGACAGTACTTCAGGAAAGCTGTCCGCCACCGCCACGTTAACAATGACTGCAGCTGAACGAGAGGGCTGCCCGTTGTCCTCCACTATAACAGTCAGTCTCTGTTTCACTGCATCTTTATCAGTCACTTGGCGGATAGTTCTTATTTCTCCATTCTGTAAGCCCACTTCAAACAGCGCCCTGTCTGCGGCTTTCTGCAGTTTATAGGAGAGCCAGGCATTCTGTCCAGAGTCCACATCCACAGCCACCACTTTAGTGACCAGATAGCCCACATCTGCTGAACGAGGAACCATCTCAGCCACCAGAGAGCCCCCAGTCTGGACTGGGTACAGCACCTGAGGGGCGTTGTCGTTCTGGTCCTGAACCAGGATTTTCACAGTCACATTGCTGCTGAGAGGAGGAGAGCCTCCGTCCTGCGCTTTGATTATGCACACAAACTCTTTGGTTTGTTCATAATCAAATGAGCGCGCGGCACTAATAACTCCGTTTTCTGAATTAACAGAAATATAATCAGAAACTGGAGAGCCACCAATGTCACACTCCTCTAAAATATAGGAAACACGCGCGTTTTGGTTGTCATCAAGGTCTTTGGCAACTACATTTAGCACAGAATGACCTGGGGAATTATTTTCTGATATGGTTGCGCTGTAGAATACATGTGTGAAAACTGGAGGGTTATCATTTACATCTGAAATCTTTAAATTCAAAGTTTTGTTGACTGAAAGCGGTGGCTTTCCCGAATCTGAAGCGATTATTGTGATATTCAATTCTGATAAACTCTCCCGGTCAAATGGCGCATTGGTTATCAGTGCGTAATAGTCTCTAACGTTCGACTTTATTTCAACAGGGGTACTTCCCTCCACTGAACATCTCACCTGTCCGTTCTCACCTGAATCCAAATCTTTAGCATTAAATATACCGATGGTGGTGCCCACTGGAGCGTCTTCTGAAACGGGACTAGTGAAAGACATAACGTTAATAACAGGCGCATTGTCGTTCACATCTATAATATCTATCTCTACTTTGCAAGTGTCTGCCAGTCCTCCTTGGTCTTTGACCTCTACCCTGAATTCAATTTTTGTGTCTTTTTCAAAGTCAACTTCTTTAACTAAATATATTTTTCCAGATGTCTCCTGTATTTCAACGAAATCCATGAAAAGTCCTTTTGTTTTGGTAAACGAATACATCATGTATGCATTGGCACCACTGTCTACATCACTCGCATTTAGTGTTAGAATGAGAGTGCCTTTGGGTGTATTTTCCTTCAGAGTTGCTTTATAAATACTCTGACTAAACACAGGGGCGTTGTCATTGGCATCTAAGACAATAATCTTTATATCTACTGTACCAGATCTTTGCGGACTCCCACCGTCAACAGCCACTAGTTTAAGATTCAGATTCGACTGTTTCTCTCGGTCTAATGCGTTTTGGAGCACCATTTGAATGTACTTACTCCCGTCGGTATTTACGTATTGCTTCAAAATAAAATTTTGATTTTGTGTTAAAACATAGTCTTTCAAACCGTTTTCACCCACATCGGAATCCTCGGCAACTTCCAATTCAAAACGTGATCCAGTCGTTGCTGATTCGCTTATTTCAAAATCCAATTGTTTGCTCTGAAATGTGGGCGCATTGTCGTTTATATCCAGCACCTCTATAGTCACGGGGTGTAACTCCATCGGGTTTTCCAGTAAAATCTCAAACGTGAAACTGCAGGGCGTCACGTCTCCACAGAGCTGCTCTCTGTCTATCCTCTCATTCACCACCAGAGTCCCTTTGTCTGTCTTCAGCTCGGCGTACTGAACATTTTCTCCTGTCACGATACGAGCTCGGCCTGAACGAAGCCTTTTTATGTCCAAACCCAAGTCCTGTGCGACGTTACCAATAACAGAGCCCTTCCTCATCTCCTCTGGGATTGAGTAGCGGATCAGTGCGTCGACTTGAATCAAAAATAACATGAAAAAAATAGACGACGACATAGCTTGTAAAGGTGGCACTAACAACGCATCTAATTATGTCAACCGTTTAAATAGTCCACATACCATGGTGAAATAAGGCTCCTCAAATTAATCCTCGTTAACAGACCTGCATAAAATGTTAGACACCTAAGTCCGCCAGGCAATATTTCTATGATAGAGGTGAAAGCGGTCTGAAAATCCGCTGTGCTTCTCGAGACAAAACGCAGTGATGGGAGGGAATAACACAGATCCACAGACCGCTCTAAACGACTCACAGGACAACAGCGTCACTATGAGGCCAAACGCAGAAACTATGGGCCAAAGATTTGGGCGTATACATGAACGGGCAACAAACAGTTTGGCCTTTGCACTTGTCACGTTATATACATACATTATATATATAAGCTTTAGAACCATTTAATAATGCCAGTAATTTTATGTAGGTTTAGGTTTAGAGTTTAGAGCCATTAGAGCTAAAGACTTAAATATATTGCCGCAGAAAATTAACAGGAATTTGAGAAAAAGTGCTCAGTGATAATTTGAAAATCATTGATTTATGTATCTTGTCTGATGAAGAATTAAGTTTGAAAAAATAAAAATCTGAGAAGATTGAGTGTTGTTGGCTGCAAAAAGTAAATAGAAAAGTCAGCACCATGGACAGTGCAGAGCTTCAAAAGAAAACACAAAAAATGAGGGCGAAGATAAAAAAATGTGTACAGTCTGAGTTAAATTACCTCAAAAAGTTAACGTAAAACTGCCAATTCAAAGTACAAAAAATATTACAAATTGTTAATTTAATAAACAAAAATACGTGAATAAGAGCGAATTAAAATAATTGAAAAGTAGCATACATCAGCAGATTATATTGGATCTGATTTGTCTCACTCAAATTAATTTAGTAATATAATGGTTGTATGCAAAAAATCAGTACGTACATGTCTAAGTGCATCATTACAATAAACATAGAGCCTCACCAATGTAGAGTTTGTGGATCCCTGATGTCCATTCTGCGCAGAATCAGTCCCGACATCATCAACACTGACCAGACTTTGACTCATCGGCTGCATGTATTTAATGTCACTCTTTCTGGAGTCTGTGGTCCTGCACGTGTCGTAATTGTACACGTGTGGGAGAGTCCCTGTGCCCAGAGTGTCTGAGTAACGTGGAGGATAATATGGGATCACTGGCAGATTGGAGTGATACAGGATGCGAGACTGTCTCCATCTGTAGATTTTCACTGATATAATGACCACGACACACGTGATGAACAGAAAGGAGACTACAGCCAGAGCTAGCACTAAGTAAAAAGTCAGGTTGTCATTGTACTCCTTGTCGTGCGTGAAGTCCGTGAACTCAGACAGAACTTCAGGAAAGCTGTCCGCCACCGCCACGTTAACAATGACTGTAGCTGAACGAGAGGGCTGCCCGTTGTCCTCCACTATAACAGTCAGTCTCTGTTTCACTGCATCTTTATCAGTCACTTGGCGGATAGTTCTTATTTCTCCATTCTGTAAGCCCACTTCAAACAGCGCCCTGTCTGCGGCTTTCTGCAGTTTATAGGAGAGCCAGGCATTCTGTCCAGAGTCCACATCCACAGCCACCACTTTAGTGACCAGATAGCCCACATCTGCTGAACGAGGAACCATCTCAGCCACCAGAGAGCCCCCAGTCTGGACTGGGTACAGCACCTGAGGGGCATTGTCGTTCTGATCCTGAACCAGGATCTTAACTGGGACCACTGAGCTCAGAGGAGGAGAGCCAGAGTCACGAGCTGTTGCATTAAATATAAACTTCTTTATTTGCTCATAATCAAAGGATTTTACTGCAGAAATTACACCATTTTCTGAATTCAGGGACACCAAAGAAGACAGAGACGCACCATTAATTTCCATTTCCTCCAGGAAGTATGAAATACGAGAGTTCTGCCCCCAGTCTGCATCAGTCGCTCGTACCGTAAATATAGAAAATCCAGGTGAGTTGTTCTCCGGTATTGTTCTACTATATTCTGATTCGTCAAACTTTGGGGGGTTGTCATTGACGTCAGAAACTTTGACCTGAATTGTTTTTCTGTTGGAAAGTGGCGGGGAGCCTTGATCAGTCACTGTTAGAGTAATATTATATTCTGACACACTCTCTCTGTCTAACACGTCATCAGTCACTATTGTATAATAACCAGACAATGAAGATTCAATTTTAAAAGGTAAATCAGAATTAATAGAACATTCAACTACACCGTTTCTCTCTGAGTCGTCGTCATGAACATTAATCACAGCTAAAGTTGTGCCTGGAGGAGCATCCTCGGAGATTGTGCTTGAAAATGACATGAGCTGAATAACAGGCGAGTTATCATTGACGTCAGTTACTTGGATAATAACTTTGCATGTGTCTGAATAGCCTCCGTGGTCACTAGCCAGGACATTTAATTGATGGGACTTTGATTTTTCATAATCTATTTTACCTGTAACTGTTACTTTTCCTGTTTTGGCATTTATGCCAAAAAGCTGCTTGGCCTCTTTACTGACGTGAGCAAATGAATACGTAACGTCACTATTTGTCCCTTTATCTGCGTCAGTAGCGCTGACGGTGGTGACCACTGTTCCTATTACAGAGTTCTCTTGAACCTCAGCTTTATACACCTGTTTACTACAGACTGGTGCATTATCGTTCGCGTCTAGTACAGTGATGTGAATACGCGCTGTTCCTGATCTCTGAGGTGCGCCTCCATCTGAGGCGACCAAAATCAGTGTATGTTCCTCATTTTTCTCTCGATCTAATGGCGTTTCCAAAACCATCTCCACAAACTGACTCCCGTCAGGCTGACTCTGTGTTTCCAATTTAAAATGATCCGAGGGTTTTAGGTTGTATTTTTGAATATCATTAATACCTACATCCTGATCATCAGCTCGTTCCAGCGCAAACCGTGTCCCTGGCGCAGCAGTTTCAACTATTTTTAAAACCATGTCATCTTTTGGAAAAGCTGGAGTATTATCGTTCACATCTGTTACCTCCACAGTGACTCGATACAGTTGAATTGGATTCTCCAGAATCACCTCAAAACTAAAACTGCAGGGCGTTGTTTTCTCACACAGCTCTTCTCGGTCGATTCGCTCTTTGACAACAAGGATGCCTTTGTCTCGATTTAAATCCACATATTGTCGACTTTCTTTAGTCACAATGCGAGCGTTCCCTGAGACCAGTCTGTGCACATCTATTCCCAAATCTCCAGCAATATTTCCAACGAAAGATCCCTCCGCCTGCTCTTCGGGAACGGAGTAACGAGCCTGTCCAGACACAGACCTCAGCGTAAAGAGACAAAGAACCAGGCCGAGCCACTGCCCTCTGTGAACGACTATTTTCAATGAAGCCATTACAAATATTTACAAAAAAATGAAATCTGTTTAAGTTGTTTTAAAATAATAATATCCAACAGTGAAAAACAACACAATCACTCCGCTAATATGAAACGACTGTCCTCTCGAACAGAAAATGTGAAATGTCGACTAGGGGGAGGATCGTTGCCCAGTATTACAGTCCACAGTCAACAGCGGCGCTCAGAGTCTTAACGTGGTAATGTACCCGGACAAGTGCAATGTTATTAATAATAAGATGTTAAGAAATTTATCAATTTTTAAAAATCTATTAATCAAGAATGAAAATAAGAGATTTATTATTCGTAGATAATTCAGTCATAGCCCCCCACACCCCCACCACACACACACATACACACACACACAAACACACACAAACACACACACACACACATACACACACACACACACACACACACACACACACACACACACACACACACACACACACACACACACACACACACACACACACACACACACACACACACATTTCTCTCTTTGATTTCTTGATTTGTTTATTTTTTAACTGATGGTATCGTAATATTGTAATATATGACTACACTGTAGCATAGTGGTGTTACATCTTAAAATAACATTATTGTGTTCTAATAGTTATATAATCAAATAAAACCAAGAGTTAAGTAAAAGAGTTCTGAGACTTGTACATTTCAAGCAAACTCCTCAAGATTTTCAGCACCAGAGACAGCGTTTGGGACCCACACTGAAGCAGTAAGAAAAAAAATTATACAAATTACTCACCAGAGTTGACATATTGGAGCCTGCAAATTGTTTCTCTAATTGTTGGGCTTCAGAATCGGTTCCACCAACGTCCAGTAAACTCTGACTCATCGGCTGCATGTATTTAATGTCACTCTTTCTGGAGTCTGTGGTCCTGCACGTGTCGTAATTGTACACGTGTGGGAGAGTCCCTGTGCCCAGAGTGTCTGAGTAACGTGGAGGATAATATGGGATCACTGGCAGATTGGAGTGATACAGGATGCGAGACTGTCTCCATCTGTAGATTTTCACTGATATAATGACCACGACACACGTGATGAACAGAAAGGAGACTACAGCCAGAGCCAGCACTAAGTAAAAAGTCAGGTTGTCATTGTACTCCTTGTCGTGCGTAAAGTCAGTGAACTCAGACAGTACTTCAGGAAAGCTGTCCGCCACCGCCACGTTAACAATGACTGTAGCTGAACGAGAGGGCTGCCCGTTGTCCTCCACTATAACAGTCAGTCTCTGTTTCACTGCATCTTTATCAGTCACTTGGCGGATAGTTCTTATTTCTCCATTCTGTAAGCCCACTTCAAACAGCGCCCTGTCTGCGGCTTTCTGCAGTTTATAGGAGAGCCAGGCATTCTGTCCAGAGTCCACATCCACAGCCACCACTTTAGTGACCAGATAGCCCACATCTGCTGAACGAGGAACCATCTCAGCCACCAGAGAGCCCCCAGTCTGGACTGGGTACAGCACCTGAGGGGCGTTGTCGTTCTGGTCCTGAACCAGGATCTTAACTAGGACCACTGAGCTCAGAGGAGGAGAGCCAGAGTCACGAGCTGTTGCATTAAATATAAACTTCTTTATTTGCTCATAATCAAAGGATTTTACTGCAGAAATTACGCCATTTTCTGAATTCAGGGACACCAAAGAAGACAGAGACGCACCATTAATTTCCATTTCCTCCAGGAAGTATGAAATACGAGAGTTCTGCCCCCAGTCTGCATCAGTCGCTCGTACCGTAAATATAGAAAATCCAGGTGAGTTGTTCTCCGGTATTGTTCTACTATATTCTGATTCATCAAACTTTGGGGGGTTGTCATTGACGTCGGAAACTTTGACCTGAATTGTTTTTCTGTTGGAAAGTGGCGGGGAGCCTTGATCAGTCACTGTTAGAGTAATATTATATTCTGACACACTCTCTCTGTCTAACACGTCATCAGTCACTATTGTATAATAACCAGACAATGAAGATTCAATTTTAAAAGGTAAATCAGAATTAATAGAACATTCTACTACACCGTTTCTCTCTGAGTCGTCGTCATGAACATTAATCACAGCTAAAGTTGTGCCCGGAGGAGCATCCTCGGAGATTGTGCTTGAAAATGACATGAGCTGAATAACAGGCGAGTTATCATTGACGTCAGTTACTTGGATAATAACTTTGCATGTGTCTGAATAGCCTCCGTGGTCACTAGCCAGGACATTTAATTGATAAGATTTTGACTTTTCATAATCCAGATTTCCAATAACTTTAATTTGCCCTGTTTTAACATTAACTGCAAAAAAATTATTAACATCTTTTGCAACGCGTGACAGAGAATACCCAACTTCACCGTTGACTCCTTTATCTGCGTCAGTAGCGCTGACGGTGGTGACCACTGTTCCTATTACAGAGTTCTCTTGAACCTCAGCTTTATACACCTGTTTACTACAGACTGGTGCATTATCGTTTACATCTAGTACAGTGATGTGAATACGCGCTGTTCCTGATCTCTGAGGTGCGCCTCCATCTGAAGCGACCAAAATCAGTGTATGTTCCTCATTTTTCTCTCGATCTAACGGCGTTTCCAAAACCATCTCCACAAACTGACTCCCGTCAGACTGTGTTTGCATTTCAAGCTTAAAATGATCTAAAGGTTTCAGGTTGTATCTAATAATATCATTGACACCAACATCAGGGTCATGTGCTGTCTCTAACGAATAACGAGTCCCTGGCGCAGCAGTTTCAACTATTTTAAAAATAATTTCTTCTTTCAGAAAAGCTGGAGTATTATCGTTCACATCTGTTACCTCCACAGTGACTCGATACAGTTCAATTGGATTCTCCAGAATCACCTCAAAACTAAAACTGCAGGGCGTTGTTTTCTCACACAGCTCTTCTCGGTCGATTCGCTCTTTGACAACAAGGATGCCTTTGTCTCGATTTAAATCCACATATTGTCGACTTTCTTTAGTCACAATGCGAGCGTTCCCTGAGACCAGTCTGTGCACATCTATTCCCAAATCTGCAGCAATATTTCCAACGAAAGATCCCTCCGCCTGCTCTTCGGGAACGGAGTAACGAGCCTGTCCAGACACAGACCTCAGCGTAAAGAGACAAAGAACCAGGCCGAGCCACTGCCCTCTGTGCACGAATTCTCTCAGTGATTCCATTTTAAAAATAAATCCGGTAGAAAATTGTTGTAGTCCGTTTAAAATGTTACAAGAGAGTAATAGTCAAACAAATAAATCCGCAGGGAATCCGGGCGGTATGAAACCACCGTTCTCTGTACCAATATATAGACTGACGAATAAGAGGAGGCTCATGAGACAGTGTAATAGTCGACAGTCAACAGCGGCGCTCAGAGTCCTAACGGGGTACTGTACCCTGTCAAGTGATTTGTACATTAGGCTTATAGAAAAACAAACAGACCAAAGAATAAGGGCTCTGAAAAAGCTCTATATGCACTAATAGACTATAACATTTAAAGAAATGAAAACAATCTCAACGATTATAGTTGTTTATTTTGTATTTTCCACTATTTTATTTCCTGACGTTGATGACGTTAGGGCAATATATAGACCGTTATGGTACTATATCAGTGTTATATATAAATATTAATCAATGAAGATTATTATTTCAAATGTAGGGAATAGTTGTGGAAAATGGTTTTAGACAATGCGGTTTCAGCACCAAAGACAGCGTTTAGGACACACAATAAAGCATATAGAAAAATATAGACAAAGTACTCACCAGAGTTGACATATTGGAGCCTGCAAATTGTTTCTCTAATTGTTGGGCTTCAGAATCGGTTACACCAACGTCCAGTAAACTCTGACTCATCGGCTGCATGTATTTAATGTCACTCTTCCTGGAGTCTGTGGTCCTGCACGTGTCGTAATTGTACACGTGTGGGAGAGTCCCTGTGCCCAGAGTGTCTGAGTAACGTGGAGGATAATATGGGATCACTGGCAGATTGGAGTGATACAGGATGCGAGACTGTCTCCATCTGTAGATTTTCACTGATATAATGACCACGACACACGTGATGAACAGAAAGGAGACTACAGCCAGAGCCAGCACTAAGTAAAAAGTCAGGTTGTCATTGTACTCCTTGTCGTGCGTAAAGTCCGTGAACTCAGACAGTACTTCAGGAAAGCTGTCCGCCACCGCCACGTTAACAATGACTGTAGCTGAACGAGAGGGCTGCCCGTTGTCCTCCACTATAACAGTCAGTCTCTGTTTCACTGCATCTTTATCAGTCACTTGGCGGATAGTTCTTATTTCTCCATTCTGTAAGCCCACTTCAAACAGCGCCCTGTCTGCGGCTTTCTGCAGTTTATAGGAGAGCCAGGCATTCTGTCCAGAGTCCACATCCACAGCCACCACTTTAGTGACCAGATAGCCCACATCTGCTGAACGAGGAACCATCTCAGCCACCAGAGAGCCCCCAGTCTGGACTGGGTACAGCACCTGAGGGGCGTTGTCGTTCTGGTCCTGAACCAGGATCTTAACTAGGACCACTGAGCTCAGAGGAGGAGAGCCAGAGTCACGAGCTGTTATATTAAATATAAACTTCTTTATTTGCTCATAATCAAAGGATTTTACTGCAGAAATTACGCCATTTTCTGAATTCAGGGACACCAAAGAAGACAGAGACGCACCATTAATTTCCATTTCCTCCAGGAAGTATGAAATACGAGAGTTCTGCCCCCAGTCTGCATCAGTCGCTCGTACCGTAAATATAGAAAATCCAGGTGAGTTGTTCTCCGGTATTGTTCTACTATATTCTGATTCGTCAAACTTTGGGGGGTTGTCATTGACGTCGGAAACTTTGACCTGAATTGTTTTTCTGTTGGAAAGTGGCGGGGAGCCTTGATCAGTCACTGTTAGAGTAATATTATATTCTGACACACTCTCTCTGTCTAACACGTCATCGGTCACTATTGTATAATAACCAGACAATGAAGATTCAATTTTAAAAGGTAAATCAGAATTAATAGAACATTCAACTACACCGTTTCTCTCTGAGTCGTCGTCATGAACATTAATCACAGCTAAAGTTGTGCCCGGAGGAGCATCCTCGGAGATTGTGCTTGAAAATGACATGAGCTGAATAACAGGCGAGTTATCATTGACGTCAGTTACTTGGATAATAACTTTGCATGTGTCTGAATAGCCTCCGTGGTCACTAGCCAGGACATTTAATTGATATGACTTAGATATTTCGTAGTCTAGATTCCCCATTAATTTAATTTGTCCTGTTTTGGCATTTACGTCAAACAGTTCCTTGGACTCTTTACTGATATGAGCAAATGAGTACATGACTTCACCGTTGACTCCTTTATCTGCGTCAGTAGCGCTGACGGTGGTGACCACTGTTCCTATTACAGAGTTCTCTTGAACCTCAGCTTTATACACCTGTTTACTACAGACTGGTGCATTATCGTTTACATCTAGTACAGTGATGTGAATACGCGCTGTTCCTGATCTCTGAGGTGCGCCTCCATCTGAAGCGACCAAAATCAGTGTATGTTCCTCATTTTTCTCTCGATCTAATGGCGTTTCCAAAACCATCTCCACAAACTGACTCCCGTCAGACTGTGTTTGCATTTCAAGCTTAAAATTATTTGAAGGTTTTAGGTTGTATTTCTGAATATCATTGATACCTACATCCAAATCATACGCACGTTCTAACGCGTACCGTGTCCCTGGCGCAGCAGTTTCAACTATTTTTAAAACCATGTCATCTTTTGGAAAAGCTGGAGTATTATCGTTCACATCTGTTACCTCCACAGTGACTCGATACAGTTGAATTGGATTCTCCAGGATCACCTCAAAACTAAAACTGCAGGGCGTTGTTTTCTTACACAGCTCTTCTCGGTCGATTCGCTCTTTGACAACAAGGATGCCTTTGTCTCGATTTAAATCCACATATTGTCGACTTTCTTTAGTCACAATGCGAGCGTTCCCTGAGACCAGTCTGTGCACATCTATTCCCAAATCTCCAGCAATATTTCCAACGAAAGATCCCTCCGCCTGCTCTTCGGGAACGGAGTAACGAGCCTGTCCAGACACAGACCTCAGCGTAAAGAGACAAAGAACCAGGCCGAGCCACTGCCCTCTGTGAACGACTCCCTTCAATGAAGCCATTACAAATATTTACAAAAAAATGAAATCTGTTTAAGTTGTTTTAAAATAATAATATCCAACAGTGAAAAACAACACAATCACTCCGCTAATATGAAACGACTGTCCTCTCGAACAGAAAATGTGAAATGTCGACTAGGGGGAGGATCGTTGCCCAGTATTACAGTCCACAGTCAACAGCGGCGCTCAGAGTCTTAACGTGGTAATGTACCCGGACAAGTGCAATGTTATTAATAATAAGATGTTAAGAAATTTATCAATTTTTAAAAATCTATTAATCAAGAATGAAAAAAATAGATTTATTATTCGTAGTTCATTCAGTCATAGCCCCCCACACCCCCACACACACACACACACACACACACACACACACACACACACACACACACACACACACACACACACACACACACACACACACACACACACACACACACACACACACACACACACATTTCTCTCTTTGATTTCTTGATTTGTTTATTTTTTAACTGATGGTATCGTAATATTGTAATATATGACTACATTGTAGCATAGTGGTGTTACATCTTAAAATAACATTATTGTGTTCTAATAGTTATATAATCAAATAAAACCAAGAGTTAAGTAAAAGAGTTCTGAGACTTGTACATTTCAAGCAAACTCGTCAAGATTTTCAGCACCAGAGACAGCGTTTGGGACCCACACTGAAGCAGTAAGAAAAAAAATTATACAAATTACTCACCAGAGTTGACATATTGGAGCCTGCAAATTGTTTCTCTAATTGTTGGGCTTCAGAATCGGTTCCACCAACGTCCAGTAAACTCTGACTCATCGGCTGCATGTATTTAATGTCACTCTTTCTGGAGTCTGTGGTCCTGCACGTGTCGTAATTGTACACGTGTGGGAGAGTCCCTGTGCCCAGAGTGTCTGAGTAACGTGGAGGATAATATGGGATCACTGGCAGATTGGAGTGATACAGGATGCGAGACTGTCTCCATCTGTAGATTTTCACTGATATAATGACCACGACACACGTGATGAACAGAAAGGAGACTACAGCCAGAGCCAGCACTAAGTAAAAAGTCAGGTTGTCATTGTACTCCTTGTCGTGCGTAAAGTCAGTGAACTCAGACAGTACTTCTGGAAAGCTGTCCGCCACCGCCACGTTAACAATGACTGTAGCTGAACGAGAGGGCTGCCCGTTGTCCTCCACTATAACAGTCAGTCTCTGTTTCACTGCATCTTTATCAGTCACTTGGCGGATAGTTCTTATTTCTCCATTCTGTAAGCCCACTTCAAACAGCGCCCTGTCTGCGGCTTTCTGCAGTTTATAGGAGAGCCAGGCATTCTGTCCAGAGTCCACATCCACAGCCACCACTTTAGTGACCAGATAGCCCACATCTGCTGAACGAGGAACCATCTCAGCCACCAGAGAGCCCCCAGTCTGGACTGGGTACAGCACCTGAGGGGCGTTGTCGTTCTGGTCCTGAACCAGGATCTTAACTAGGACCACTGAGCTCAGAGGAGGAGAGCCAGAGTCACGAGCTGTTATATTAAATATAAACTTCTTTATTTGCTCATAATCAAAGGATTTTGCTGCAGAAATCACACCATTTTCTGAATTCAGGGACACCAAAGAAGACAGAGACGCACCATTAATTTCCATTTCCTCCAGGAAGTATGAAATACGAGAGTTCTGCCCCCAGTCTGCATCAGTCGCTCGTACCGTAAATATAGAAAATCCAGGTGAGTTGTTCTCCGGTATTGTTCTACTATATTCTGATTCATCAAACTTTGGGGGGTTGTCATTGACGTCGGAAACTTTGACCTGAATTGTTTTTCTGTTGGAAAGTGGCGGGGAGCCTTGATCAGTCACTGTTAGAGTAATATTATATTCTGACACACTCTCTCTGTCTAACACGTCATCAGTCACTATTGTATAATAACCAGACAATGAAGATTCAATTTTAAAAGGTAAATCAGAATTAATAGAACATTCAACTACACCGTTTCTCTCTGAGTCGTCGTCATGAACATTAATCACAGCTAAAGTTGTGCCTGGAGGAGCATCCTCGGAGATTGTGCTTGAAAATGACATGAGCTGAATAACAGGCGAGTTATCATTGACGTCAGTTACTTGGATAATAACTTTGCATGTGTCTGAATAGCCTCCGTGGTCACTAGCCAGGACATTTAATTGATAAGATTTTGACTTTTCATAATCCAGATTTCCAATAACTTTAATTTGCCCTGTTTTAACATTAACTGCAAAAAAATTATTAACATCTTTTGCAACGCGTGACAGAGAATACCCAACTTCACCGTTGACTCCTTTATCTGCGTCAGTAGCGCTGACGGTGGTGACCACTGTTCCTATTACAGAGTTCTCTTGAACCTCAGCTTTATACACCTGTTTACTACAGACTGGTGCATTATCGTTCGCGTCTAGTACAGTGATGTGAATACGCGCTGTTCCTGATCTCTGAGGTGCGCCTCCATCTGAGGCGACCAAAATCAGTGTATGTTCCTCATTTTTCTCTCGATCTAACGGCGTTTCCAAAACCATCTCCACAAACTGACTCCCGTCAGACTGTGTTTGCATTTCAAGCTTAAAATGATCTAAAGGTTTCAGGTTGTATCTAATAATATCATTGACACCAACATCAGGGTCATGTGCTGTCTCTAACGAATAACGAGTCCCTGGCGCAGCAGTTTCAACTATTTTAAAAATAATTTCTTCTTTCAGAAAAGCTGGAGTATTATCGTTCACATCTGTTACCTCCACAGTGACTCGATACAGTTCAATTGGATTCTCCAGAATCACCTCAAAACTAAAACTGCAGGGCGTTGTTTTCTCACACAGCTCTTCTCGGTCGATTCGCTCTTTGACAACAAGGATGCCTTTGTCTCGATTTAAATCCACATATTGTCGACTTTCTTTAGTCACAATGCGAGCGTTCCCTGAGACCAGTCTGTGCACATCTATTCCCAAATCTGCAGCAATATTTCCAACGAAAGATCCCTCCGCCTGCTCTTCGGGAACGGAGTAACGAGCCTGTCCAGACACAGACCTCAGCGTAAAGAGACAAAGAACCAGGCCGAGCCACTGCCCTCTGTGCACGAATTCTCTCAGTGATTCCATTTTAAAAATAAATCCGGTAGAAAATTGTTGTAGTCCGTTTAAAATGTTACAAGAGAGTAATAGTCAAACAAATAAATCCGCAGGCAATCCCGGCGGTATGAAACCACCGTTCTCTGTACCAATATATAGACTGACGAATAAGAGGAGGCTCATGAGACAGTGTAATAGTCGACAGTCAACAGCGGCGCTCAGAGTCCTAACGGGGTACTGTACCCTGTCAAGTGATTTGTACATTAGGCTTATAGAAAAACAAACAGACCAAAGAATAAGGGCTCTGAAAAAGCTCTATATGCACTAATAGACTATAACATTTAAAGAAATGAAAACAATCTCAACGATTATAGTTGTTTATTTTGTATTTTCCACTATTTTATTTCCTGACGTTGATGACGTTAGGGTAATATATAGACCGTTATGGTACTATATCAGTGTTATATATAAATATTAATTAATGAAGATTATTATATCACATGTAGGGAATAGCTGTGGAAAATGGTTTTAGACAATGCGGTTTCAGCACCAAAGACAGCGTTTAGGACACACAATAAAGCATATAGAAAAATATATACAAAGTACTCACCAGAGTTGACATATTGGAGCCTGCAAATTGTTTCTCTAATTGTTGGGCTTCAGAATCGGTTACACCAACGTCCAGTAAACTCTGACTCATCGGCTGCATGTATTTAATGTCACTCTTCCTGGAGTCTGTGGTCCTGCACGTGTCGTAATTGTACACGTGTGGGAGAGTCCCTGTGCCCAGAGTGTCTGAGTAACGTGGAGGATAATATGGGATCACTGGCAGATTGGAGTGATACAGGATGCGAGACTGTCTCCATCTGTAGATTTTCACTGATATAATAACCACGACACACGTGATGAACAGAAAGGAGACTACAGCCAGAGCCAGCACTAAGTAAAAAGTCAGGTTGTCACTGTACTCCTTGTCGTGCGTAAAGTCAGTGAACTCAGACAGTACTTCAGGAAAGCTGTCCGCCACCGCCACGTTAACAATGACTGTAGCTGAACGAGAGGGCTGCCCGTTGTCCTCCACTATAACAGTCAGTCTCTGTTTCACTGCATCTTTATCAGTCACTTGGCGGATAGTTCTTATTTCTCCATTCTGTAAGCCCACTTCAAACAGCGCCCTGTCTGCGGCTTTCTGCAGTTTATAGGAGAGCCAGGCATTCTGTCCAGAGTCCACATCCACAGCCACCACTTTAGTGACCAGATAGCCCACATCTGCTGAACGAGGAACCATCTCAGCCACCAGAGAGCCCCCAGTCTGGACTGGGTACAGCACCTGAGGGGCGTTGTCGTTCCGATCCTGAACCAGGATGTTAACTAGGACCACTGAGCTCAGAGGAGGAGAGCCAGAGTCACGAGCTGTTACATTAAATTTAACCTTCTTTATTTGCTCAAAGTCAAAGGATTTTGCTGCAGAAATTACACCATTTTCTGAATTCAGGGACACCAAAGAAGACAGAGACGCACCATTCATTTCCATTTCCTCCAGGAAGTATGAAATACGAGAGTTCTGCCCCCAGTCTGCATCAGTCGCTCGTACCGTAAATATAGAAAATCCAGGTGAGTTGTTCTCCGGTATTGTTCTACTATATTCTGATTCGTCAAACTTTGGGGGGTTGTCATTGACGTCGGAAACTTTGACCTGAATTGTTTTTCTGTTGGAAAGTGGCGGGGAGCCTTGATCAGTCACTGTTAGAGTAATATTATATTCTGACACACTCTCTCTGTCTAACACGTCATCAGTCACTATTGTATAATAACCAGACAATGAAGATTCAATTTTAAAAGGTAAATCAGAATTAATAGAACATTCTACTACACCGTTTCTCTCTGAGTCGTCGTCATGAACATTAATCACAGCTAAAGTTGTGCCTGGAGGAGCATCCTCGGAGATTGTGCTTGAAAATGACATGAGCTGAATAACAGGCGAGTTATCATTGACGTCAGTTACTTGGATAATAACTTTGCATGTGTCTGAATAGCCTCCGTGGTCACTAGCCAGGACATTTAATTGATATGACTTAGATATTTCGTAGTCTAGATTCCCCATTAATTTAATTTGTCCTGTTTTGGCATTTACGTCAAATAGTTCCTTGGACTCTTTACTGATATGAGCAAATGAGTACATGACTTCACCGTTGACTCCTTTATCTGCGTCAGTAGCGCTGACGGTGGTGACCACTGTTCCTATTACAGAGTTCTCTTGAACCTCAGCTTTATACACCTGTTTACTACAGACTGGTGCATTATCGTTCGCGTCTAGTACAGTGATGTGAATACGCGCTGTTCCTGATCTCTGAGGTGCGCCTCCATCTGAAGCGACCAAAATCAGTGTATGTTCCTCATTTTTCTCTCGATCTAATGGCGTTTCCAAAACCATCTCCACAAACTGACTCCCGTCAGACTGTGTTTGCATTTCAAGCTTAAAATTATTTGAAGGTTTTAGGTTGTATTTCTGAATATCATTGATACCTACATCCAAATCATACGCACGTTCTAACGCGTACCGTGTCCCTGGCGCAGCAGTTTCAACTATTTTTAAAACCATGTCATCTTTTGGAAAAGCTGGAGTATTATCGTTCACATCTGTTACCTCCACAGTGACTCGATACAGTTGAATTGGATTCTCCAGGATCACCTCAAAACTAAAACTGCAGGGCGT
This sequence comes from Taenioides sp. WSHXM2023, assembly GCA_029959045.1. NCBI lineage: Eukaryota > Metazoa > Chordata > Actinopteri > Gobiiformes > Gobiidae > Taenioides > Taenioides sp. WSHXM2023. Next base: position 19,892,867 of record CM057100.1, on the reverse strand, counting down.
TGTTTTCTTACACAGCTCTTCTCGGTCGATTCGCTCTTTGACAACAAGGATGCCTTTGTCTCGATTTAAATCCACATATTGTCGACTTTCTTTAGTCACAATGCGAGCGTTCCCTGAGACCAGTCTGTGCACATCTATTCCCAAATCTCCAGCAATATTTCCTACGAAAGATCCCTCCGCCTGTTCTTCGGGAACGGAGTAACGAGCCTGTCCAGACACAGACCTCAGCGTAAAGAGACAAAGAACCAGGCCGAGCCACTGCCCTCTGTGAACGACTCCCTTCAATGAAGCCATTACAAATATTTACAAAAAAATTAAATCCGTTTAAGTTGTTTTAAAATAATAATATCCAACAGTGAAAAACAACACAATCACTCCGCTAATATGAAACGACTGTCCTCTCGAACAGAAAATGTGAAATGTCGACTAGGGGGAGGATCGTTGCCCAGTATTACAGTCCACAGTCAACAGCGGCGCTCAGAGTCTTAACGTGGTAATGTACCCGGACAAGTGCAATAAGTTATTAATAATAAGATGTTAAGAAATTTATCAATTTTTAAAAATCTATTAATCAAGAATGAAAAAAAGAGATTTATTATTCGTAGATCCCCACCCCCCCACACACACATACATTTTTCTCTTTGATTTCTTGATGTTTATTTTTTAACTGATGGTATCGTAATATTGTAATATATGACTACATTGTAGCATAGTGGTGTTACATCTTAAAATAACATTATTGTGTTCTAATAGTTATATAATCAAATAAAACCAAGAGTTAAGTAAAAGAGTTCTGAGACTTGTACATTTCAAGCAAACTCGTCAAGATTTTCAGCACCAGAGACAGCGTTTGGGACCCACACTGAAGCAGTAAGAAAATAAATTATACAAATTACTCACCAGAGTTGACATATTGGAGCCTGCAAATTGTTTCTCTAAATGTTGGGCTTCAGAATCGGTTCCAGCAACGTCCAATAAACTCTGACTCATCGGCTGCATGTATTTAATGTCACTCTTCCTGGAGTCTGTGGTCCTGCACGTGTCGTAATTGTACACGTGTGGGAGAGTCCCTGTGCCCAGAGTGTCTGAGTAACGTGGAGGATAATATGGGATCACTGGCAGATTGGAGTGATACAGGATGCGAGACTGTCTCCATCTGTAGATTTTCACTGATATAATGACCACGACACACGTGATGAACAGAAAGGAGACTACAGCCAGAGCCAGCACTAAGTAAAAAGTCAGGTTGTCATTGTACTCCTTGTCGTGCGTAAAGTCAGTGAACTCAGACAGTACTTCAGGAAAGCTGTCCGCCACCGCCACGTTAACAATGACTGTAGCTGAACGAGAGGGCTGCCCGTTGTCCTCCACTATAACAGTCAGTCTCTGTTTCACTGCATCTTTATCAGTCACTTGGCGGATAGTTCTTATTTCTCCATTCTGTAAGCCCACTTCAAACAGCGCCCTGTCTGCGGCTTTCTGCAGTTTATAGGAGAGCCAGGCATTCTGTCCTGAGTCCACATCCACAGCCACCACTTTAGTGACCAGATAGCCCACATCTGCTGAACGAGGAACCATCTCAGCCACCAGAGAGCCCCCAGTCTGGACTGGGTACAGCACCTGAGGGGCGTTGTCGTTCTGGTCCTGAACCAGGATTTTCACAGTCACATTGCTGCTGAGAGGAGGAGAGCCTCCGTCCTGCGCTTTGATTACGCACACAAACTCTTTGGTTTGTTCATAATCAAATGAGCGTGCGGCACTAATAACTCCGTTTTCTGAATTAACAGAGATATAACCCTGGACAGGAGACCCACCAGTGTCACACTGCTCTAAAATATATGACACGCGCGCGTTTTGGTTTTCATCCGGGTCTTTGGCAACTACACTAAGCACAGAAAAACCAGGGGAGTTATTCTCTGTTATGGTAGCGCTGTAGAGCGCATGTGTGAACACTGGAGGGTTATCATTTACATCTGAAATCTTTAAAATAAACGTTTTATTGACTGAGAGCGGAGGCTTTCCCGAGTCGGAGGCGATTACTGTGATGTTAAATTCCGGTAAACTCTCTCTGTCTAAAAGCGCATTGGTTAGCAGCGTATAATAGTTTCTCACGTTAGATTTTATTTCAACAGGGGCATTTCCGACAATTGAGCATCCCACCAGACCGTTCACACCTGAATCCAAATCTTTTACATTAATTATACCGATCGTTGTGCCAATCTCAGAGTCCTCTGACACAGGACTGGTGAATGACATGACGTTAATAACAGGTGCATTGTCATTAATATCTAGAATGTCTATTTCTACTTTACAAGTATCTGTCAGTCCTCCTTTGTCTTTAGCCTCAACTCTAAACTCCAACTTTTTGTCTTTTTCAAAATCTAGTTCCTTCGCTAAAAAAACACCCCCTGTGTTTATGTCAATTTCAAAGACATCAGCTACTGATGCTTTTGATTTGGAAAAGGAGTATTTTACTTCACTGTTTGCCCCACTGTCTATATCACTAGCATTTACCGTAAGGACATGCGTGCCTCTGGGAGAATTTTCAGGCACAGATGCTTTATAAATACTCTGATTAAAGACTGGGGCGTTGTCATTGGCATCTAAAACAACTATATTTATATTTACAGATCCAGATTTCTGCGGACTTCCGCCATCCAGAGCCACCAGTTTAAGATTAATGTGCGACTCTTTCTCTCTGTCTAGTGCAGTCTGAAGAACCATCTGAATGAATTTAGTGCCGTCAGAATTAACGTTTTCTTTCAAGGCAAAATTATTATTTTGAGTTAACACATATTCTTGTAAACTGTTTTGTCCCACATCAGAATCACCTGCCGCCTCCAAGTCAAAACGCGATCCTATCATTGCTGCTTCACCGATTTCAAAATCCAACTGTTTACTCTCAAAACTGGGAGCATTGTCGTTTATATCCAGCACCTCTATAGTCACGGGGTGTAACTCCATCGGGTTTTCCAGTAAAATCTCAAACGTGAAACTGCAGGGCGTCACGTCTCCACAGAGCTGCTCTCTGTCTATCCTCTCATTCACCACCAGAGTCCCTTTGTCTGTCTTCAGCTCGGCGTACTGAACATTTTCCCCTGTCACGATACGAGCTCGGCCTGAACGAAGCCTTTTTATGTCCAAACCCAAGTCCTGTGCGACGTTACCAATAAGAGAGCCCTTCCTCATCTCCTCTGGGATTGAGTAGCGGATCTGTGCGTCGACTTGAATCAAAAATAACACCAAGAAAATATACGATGACACTGCATGTATAGATGGCACGAAGAATGTTCCTGATGATTTTCCGTGTTTGAATAGTTCGAATGCCATGGTAAAATACGGCTATCAAAGAGCTTGCAAAATCGATATTTGTTGAATAACATCTACTAGTACAATGTTATGGATTTACGTTCGTCAGGCTATATTTCTCCTGTAGAAGATGAGGCGGACTGAAAATCCGCTGTGCTTCTCGAGACAAAACGCAGTGATGGGAGGGAATAACACAGATCCACAGACCGCTCTAAACGACTCACAGGACAACAGCGTCACTATGAGGCCAAACGCAGAAACTATGGGCCAAAGACTTAGTTATGCGTATACATTAACGAGTAACAAGCGAATTGGGTTATGACTTTGTCAAATCAAACGATATATAAAACGACATCCCTATGTATAATATTTATAAACTAATTATTAGAATATTATTTCATGACAAAGAATGACATTTCAAAACTAATCAACAAAGTAAAAATAGGAAAGCAGAACATGTGCATATGTTTGACCAAATATTATATTGTTTATTAGATTGCAATAAAGCAGTCTTAATTTCCAAGTGAAAAGTCAATTATTTCACATTAATTTATACATAAAGAGTATGTGAAATATTGTATTTCACAGAGTAATATGAAAACATGAAAATCCAAAAAGTCTGACTGTAGCTGGACTTCAGAAAGTAACTTATAAAATCAGCACCATGGACAGTGAACAGTCACGAAGATCTACGTGTAGCAGGTGTAAGGAAAAAAATGAAGTTGCAGTTACATTACCTCAAGAATTAAATATATAAAAATAACAGTGTCAATTAAATTAATAAAAAATACTTAGGAAAAATCGGGAATGAAAAGAGGGGATAACAATTAAACAAGAAGTGCTACACCAAGTAGCCTAAATTTTTAGATCAAGTCACATCTCTCTCAAAAACAATTGCTAATAAAATATTTCTATTAAACGATATCATTATGTGTATGTCCAAGAGCATCAATACAATAAAAATAAGTCTCACCAATGTAGAGTTTGTGGATCTCTGATGTCCATTCTGCGCAGAATCAGTCCCGACGTCATCAACACTGACCAGACTTTGACTCATTGGCTGCATGTATTTAATGTCACTCTTTCTGGAGTCTGTGGTCCTGCACGTGTCGTAATTGTACACGTGTGGGAGAGTCCCTGTGCCCAGAGTGTCTGAGTAACGTGGAGGATAATATGGGATCACTGGCAGATTGGAGTGATACAGGATGCGAGACTGTCTCCATCTGTAGATTTTCACTGATATAATGACCACGACACACGTGATGAACAGAAAGGAGACTACAGCCAGAGCCAGCACTAAGTAAAAAGTCAGGTTGTCATTGTACTCCTTGTCATGCGTAAAGTCAGTGAACTCAGACAGTACTTCAGGAAAGCTGTCCGCCACCGCCACGTTAACAATGACTGTAGCTGAACGAGAGGGCTGCCCGTTGTCCTCCACTATAACAGTCAGTCTCTGTTTCACTGCATCTTTATCAGTCACTTGGCGGATAGTTCTTATTTCTCCATTCTGTAAGCCCACTTCAAACAGCGCCCTGTCTGCGGCTTTCTGCAGTTTATAGGAGAGCCAGGCATTCTGTCCAGAGTCCACATCCACAGCCACCACTTTAGTGACCAGATAGCCCACATCTGCTGAACGAGGAACCATCTCAGCCACCAGAGAGCCCCCAGTCTGGACTGGGTACAGCACCTGAGGGGCGTTGTCGTTCTGGTCCTGAACCAGGATTTTCACAGTCACATTGCTGCTGAGAGGAGGAGAGCCTCCGTCCTGCGCTTTGATTACGCACACAAACTCTTTGGTTTGTTCATAATCAAATGAGCGCGCGGCACTAATAACTCCGTTTTCTGAATTAACAGAGATATAACCCTGGACAGGAGACCCACCAGTGTCACACTGCTCTAAAATATATGACAGGCGCGCATTTTGGTTTTCATCCGAGTCTTTAGCAACTACATTCAACACAGAATAACCAGGGGAGTTATTCTCTGTTATGGTAGCGCTGTAGAGCGCATGTGTGAACACTGGAGGGTTATCATTTACATCTGATATCTTTAAATGTAATGTTTTATAGACTGAGAGCGGCGGCTTTCCCAAATCCGAGACAACTATTGTGATGTTAAGTTCTGATAAACGCTCCCGGTCAAATGGCGCATTGGTTATCAGTGCGTAATAGTTTCTGACATTAGACTTTATTTCAACCGGGGTACTTCCCTCCACTGAACATCTCACCTGTCCGTTCTCACCTGAATCAAAGTCTTTAACATTAATTATACCGATGGTGGTGCCCACTGGAGCGTCTTCTGAAACGGGACTAGTGAAAGACATAACGTTAATAACAGGCGCATTGTCGTTGACGTCTGTAATATGTATTTCCACTTCACATGTATCCGTCAGTCCTCCTTGGTCTCTGGCCTCTACCCTGAACTCCACTTTCTTGTCCATTTCATAATCAATTTCTTTCGTAACATAAATCCCGCCAGTGTCCCGATTTATATCAAAGAAATCCGTGACCGATGATTTTGATTTTGAAAAGAAGTAGGTCACTTGGCCATTTGCTGCGTCATCTACATCACTGGCATTTACTGTGACAATAAGAGTCCCCTTTGGTGAGTTTTCAGACAGAGTAGCTTTATAAATACTCTGACTAAACATAGGGGCGTTGTCATTGGCATCTAAGACAACTACATTTATATTTACAGTACCGGATCTCTGCGGACTACCGCCGTCAACAGCCACTAGTTTGAGATTAAGGCGCGGCTGTTTCTCTCTGTCCAAAGCATTCTCCAACACCATTTGGATGTATTTACTCCCGTCAGCTTTAACGTGCTCTTTCAAAACAAAATTTTCATTTGGCGTCAACGCATAGTGTTGCAATCCATTTTCTCCTACATCAGAATCACTTGCCGCCTCCAAATCAAAGCGCGATCCAGTTGTAGCGAACTCGCTTATTTCAAAATCCAACTGTTTACTCTCAAAACTGGGAGCATTGTCGTTTATATCCAGCACCTCTATAGTCACGGGGTGTAACTCCATCGGGTTTTCCAGTAAAATCTCAAACGTGAAACTGCAGGGCGTCACGTCTCCACAGAGCTGCTCTCTGTCTATCCTCTCATTCACCACCAGAGTCCCTTTGTCTGTCTTCAGCTCGGCGTACTGAACATTTTCTCCTGTCACGATACGAGCTCGGCCTGAACGAAGCCTTTTTATGTCCAAACCCAAGTCCTGTGCGACGTTACCAATAACAGAGCCCTTCCTCATCTCCTCTGGGATTGAGTAGCGGATCTGTGCGTCGACTTGAATCAAAAATAACACCAAGAAAATATACGACGACATAGCTTGTATAGAAGGCAGGGAAAAAGTCTCTAATGATGTAGCGCGTTTAAATAATCCAAACGTCATGGTGAAAAAATTAATCAAATCATTCTTCGTTAACAGAACTGCATACAATGGTATCTAATTTCGTTAGGCTAAATTTCAATTGTACAATTTAAGGCGGATTGAAAAGCCGCTCTGCCGCACGAGACAAAACGCAGTGATGGGAGGGAATAACACAGATCCACAGACCGCTCTAAACGACTCACAGGACAACAGCGTCACTATGAGGCCAAACGTAGAAACTATTGGCTAAAAACTTGAAAACAAACGGGACTGTATTTTGCACTTAACACATTAAATAATGAAGTGAAACGATTAGACAATATTTTGAGAATAATTTACAAGTGATATTTCGATATTTATTCATGTAGATATTTTATGAAGAAGGAAAACTGACTGTAGTTTGGTCCAAAAAAAAATAAAAATAATAATAATAAAAAAAAAATGCAGCACCACGGAAAGTGCACTGCCTCGAAGGGTTAGGTCTACACGTAGAAAATAACGACAGAAAACAATGTATTCTGTCTGTAACTGCTCAATCCAGAAATAGTGAACAAATATTGATTAAAGAAACAAAAATTAATTAAGGAAGATTGTGTGAATATGTCACGGGCCGGACACGCCCCAATTTGAAAACCTCTGGTCCCAAGGGGAGGTGCTCTATTAAATAAAAATGCCACCCGTAATTAAAAGAAATGTACAAAATTTATTGAGTCTATGAATGATAAAATGTCCAAAACTACTAAAAGCTAAACTATTAAGAGTCCCTCATTGGAGGTAGGTGGATGGGTCCCCTGGGATCGCGGCTCCGGTGCTCCTCCACAGCTCCCGCTATGCCTCAGTCTCTCCCTCTTGTCCCGGCCGCTCTGCCATGCGCGCGCTGCACTCGTCCATGCGCTCAGGAGGCCTGCGTGCAGGAACAGGCCGTCAGTTGGCCGGCAACAGGTAGGAACTCTTAATTGAGCAGTGGACTTTGGGCCAGGGCTAATTTGCAGAATACTTCACTAAAATCCAAATTAAAACATGCAACTTTGAGTAGCCCTGCCACACGCACAACAAACAAGAAAAGCCACTTAGCTGGGAGGAGGGGGGTTGTCACACTCGCCCCCTCCACTGTTCCCACGTTGCGTCCTGTCGCTCGGGCGCCAAGGTCGTGCGCCGCTTCCTCTGCCCACCTCCTGCGCTCCTTCAGCGTGGCCCTATGTCTGGTACCGCGGACGCCCGACCCAGCTCCCAAAACCGTCCGTCTCCTCTGCTCAGCCCCGTCGTGCTGCCACTCGCACCGCTCTCCCCCTTTTACTGACACACCTGCGCCCTATTAGTCCTAATTTTGGGGGCAGGGTCAGAGTCAGTCCCGCGCACACACACACCTCCCTTCCAATCAACCCACACACGCCCAGTCCAGTCACCCCGTGACACCCCCCCTGACCAATATGTTCTAGTCCCTGGAACAACATACAAAGTTCTAGTCCATATACCTGCGGGGTCGTACCCCCATATTGGTCCTCTGAGACCGTCTTGGCTCAGGTGAGAGTGGAGGCCCCTCTTGCCCACCCTCTCCCAACGGCAACAAGAGTCCCCACATCGGCATTAGCGCGTTGTCTTGGTGATGAATGGCACCGGTCTCAGGCGCCGTATAATGGAGGCACGGCCGTAGATTGTTGCGATGAACCACACGTTCAGGCTCGTCCTTCCCCTCTGGACGCACTTTATAGACCGGCCGATCAGGATGAAGTCTAGCAACAACAACAAAGGGTCTCTTTTCCCACCGGTCACTGAGTTTACCAGTCTGCCGCCGCCTGTGGTCCCGCACCAGTACTCGCTCCCCAGGCAAGAGCGGAGCATCTTTGGCAGTGCGGTCATAGAGCATCTTATTTTTCTGACCAGCCTTCTGGAGGCTATCGGATGTCCTCTGGTAAGCATAGGCCAAGTGTTCTTGGTGCTTGGCCACCCAGTCTGTAGTGTCCATGGGGGCCTCAGTTCCAAAGCCTCCCGTCAGCAGGTCCACAGGAGTCCTCATATGACGGCCAAACATCAGAAATGCAGGTGCATATCCTGTAGACGCATGGACAGTGTTGTTATACGCTTGGATGAGTCCAGGTAAGAACTCTACCCACCTCTGTTGCTTTTCTACTTCTAATGTACCCAGAAGGTTCAGCACTGTCTGGTTAAAACGTTCACAGGTTCCATTCCCCATAGGGTGATACGGGGTGGTTCGGCTTTTACGGGACCCATACATTTGGCAAAGTTCATATATCAACCGGGACTCGAAATTAGTGCCTTGGTCAGAATGAAGTACTTCTGGGCACCCAAACGGCTGGATCACATAGGTCCACAGGGCACGTGCTGTTGTGAGGGCCGTTTGGTCTAGTGTAGGTACAGCCCATGCAAACTTTGTGAACAAATCAGTCATGACAAGTATATTTTGGTATCTATCGGTAGGGCGGCTCAATGTCAGAAAATCAACAGCTACAATGTGCATAGGGGCCTTGGCAATCAGTGGCACTAGAGGGGCTTTACCTTGGGGCCCGGGTTTATGCAAAACACAGCGCGGGCATGCTTGTAGCCAGGTATTGACCATGACCTCCATCTGTGGCCAATAAAAACCTCTCCGCAGCAGAGCCAATGACTTCTCCAGCCCCGGATGTCCCATCCGCTCATGGTACATAGTCCAGAGATGTCGTGCCTGTGAAACTGGAACGACAATTTGGTGTACAGTCTCTAATGTTCGCGGATCTTGGATGGTTCTACACACAACACCGCCTCTTAGCTCCAACTTCCGCCAGTGCCGCAACAGAATCTTTCCAGGCGGAGCCATGGCTTGCCGTTCTGTAGCATTTGGTAACATACCTCTCTTAATGTGTTCCTTGATCTTGCACAAACCAGGGTCCTCTCCCTGTAGACTCCGCCATCGGTCTAGGTCCCATCCCCAGCTGTCAGCTCGGGTCTGTGGAGAGACCGCGGTCTCCACCGCTGCCACCAGTGGCTCCTGCTCCTCCGGGACCTGATTTGGTGGTACAATGGGGAATCTAGAAAGGACGTCAGCATTAGTGTTCTCTCTTCCTGGGCGGAATCTGATTGAGTAATCAAAGTTGGCCAACTGTGCGACCCACCTTTGTTCCGTCGCTCCCAACTTAGCCGTTTGTAAATGTACCAGTGGGTTATTGTCCGTCACAACAGAAAATTTTGCACCCCAAAGATAGTCCTTGAACTTTTCTGCTACCGCCCACTTCATGGCAAGAAGCTCAAGCTTGAACGAGCTATAATTCGCATCATTACGTTCTGCTGGATGCAAGCTTCTGCTGGCATATGCAATTACGCGCTCAACCCCCCCTTGGTCTTGCGCCAACACAGCACCGAGCCCGGTGTTACTGGCATCCGTGTAGAGGGTAAAAGGTAAGGTGTAATCGGCATACGCTAAAACGGGGGCCTGCAGTAGTTCTTTCTTTAACTGCTGGAAGGCCATTTCACACTGCTCATTCCACTCAACAGAAGGGGAGCCCCGCCCTCTGTTTCGACTAGTGCCTACTAAGAGTCCATTCAGGGGCTTAGCAATCTTTGAAAAGTCTTTTATAAATCGTCTATAGTACCCCACAAACCCCAGGAATGAGCGGACTTGCCTGACAGTAGTAGGGGGTTGCCAATCTGCAACAGCTGCCACCTTCTCTGGATCAGGGGAAACTCCCTCACTGCTGACTAAATGCCCAAGGAACTTAACCTGCTTCCGGAACAGCTGGCATTTTTCCGGGCGGAGTTTAAGACCATAGGTGCTCAGGGACTGAAAGACAGACTCTAGGTGTTGAAGGTGTTCTGCAAAATTTCTGGAAAACACAATCACATCATCAAGATAAACCATTGCTGATTCGGCTAACTGATTCCCCAGGCACTTCTGCATTAACCTTTGAAAGGTTGCAGGTGCATTACACAACCCAAAGGGCATTCTTTCAAATTCAAATAAACCAAAAGGAGTAGTGAATGCAGTTTTCCCTCTGTCCCTTTCCTCTACCTCCACTTGCCAATAACCACTGGCTAAATCTAGGGTGGAATACCACGTGGCTCTATTCAGGCTGGTTAGAGAGTCTTCAATTCTAGGCAACGGGTAGGCGTCTTTGTGGGTTACACTATTTAACTTGCGATAATCCACACAAAATCGCCAATCTCCATTCTTCTTTTGAACAAGGACAATGGGGGCCGCCCAAGGGCTACAGCTCTCTCTAATGACTCCCCCCTTTAACATGTCTTTTAAGAGGCTACGTATCTCCTTATAAAGGGTCGGGGGTACTGGCCTAAACCTCTCACGGATAGGATTAGCATCACCTGTTGGTATGGCGTGTTTCACAGCACCCGTCCGTCCATAGTCCTCATGTAAGGAAAAGACATGTGTCCATCGCTGTAATAGTTGCTCCAGTTGCCTTTGTTCCTCCTCATTCAATCCATCTCCCTTAAGGAAAGAAAAAGCAGAACTCTCTGCATTTACCTTAGGTTTTTCTACCGCAGAATTGATCAAACCAACTTCCACGACTCCAGGGTCCACTTCCACAATGGACAGCTCCTGGCCATCCCGCACACTGTCAGGGCTGATTTCAGACACAGCTGCCAACCTCTGAAATCTGCTGAGTGTAACATCAAAGGGATGGAGGTTCCGGACCCTCACGGGAATACGGCCCTTCCCCACAGTTACCAGAGCTCTTGCCACTTCGACCCTTCCCTGTTCCCCTAGGGGTTCTACCAGTGCATCACATGGTCGACTTTGGGCGGGCGGCGGAATTTTGGCCCAAAGAGTCATTTCGCTCTGTGCAGGTACAGTTACAGGGGAGCGACTGGCTAGGCGAGCTGTAACTTTCCACTGGTCCGCCGTTGACATAGCACGGACACGTTGACAGTCTACAAAAACAGAATCCCATTCTTTACCAAGCGGGGGCTTTGGATGGTTTACGGATTCCCTGTACTTGCTAAAGAGTTCTTCCCAACAATCAGCAATTACATTCATCCCAAGGATGGCTTTATCGGCTCCAATACATTCATCCTTGGCTACAGCAATACCACGCGCTGGCACCCGGACCCCATGGATGACAAAGTCAGCTACCATGTAACCCACCCATGGGATATTAAGCCCATTAGCAGCCCTCAATGTTAACCATGGCAATCCTTCGCTTTTTAGTTGCTTACTCCCAAGGAGCTTCCTACAGACACTCTCACTAAACAGCGTTACTTGAGATCCAGTGTCTACCAAACACTTAACATTTATCCCATCTACACCCACATCTATTAGGGGACAATCTCCAATAAGCTTAGCTTTAGGACTGCAATTGATTGGGTCACTAGGAGAGGGTCCGGACACTTGACCCGCAGTGGCCGGGGCATTTAAAAACCCTGACTGGACAGTTTGGAGGGGCACCTACGACTAATATGACCAATTTGTTCACACACATTGCATATAGGACGGCCTTGGGGATCCCACTTAAATCTTGCATTAAGAGGGGTTCTAGGTCTCGGGCTTCTACTTGGGTGTCGAGCGGTGTCAAAAGGAGGGGAGACCGCTCCCTTTAGCTCTTCCAAAATTGTCTTTGTCATTGCTGACATTTGCTCCTTTACATCCTTCATAACTTCAGCACGCAACTCTTGTTTCCAGTCCGTAGCTACACTTGTATTTGTCGGGGGCGTTCTACTCACCGCCAAGCAGTCATAGGCTGGCCAATGTTCACCCTGCTCCTCCTCTAGGGCCAGAGCTTCCATTTTTACCTCTTCAAAGGTAAGGTGGGGGCTCTTTCGCACCTGCCGCCTGAGCTCTTGGCGGATGGGGCCCTCCTTCAGGCCCATCACAAACTGGTCTCTTAGAACCAAATCTCCCCGCTCCAAGCCCATGGTGTCTCTCTGCTTCAACCTGGAAAACAGTTCACGCAATCGTAAAGAGAAAGCCCTCAGTGACTGGTTAGACTCCTGTCTGCAGTTGAAAAACTGAGCTCTTAAAATGGAAACATGGGTGTTGTCTCCATACAGTTCAGACAGTGCATCAAAAATCTTCTTTGAGGTGTTCCTTTCAGTCCGGTCTAAAGCTAGAATCTCCCGTTTTGCTTCTCCATCTAAAAATCCTAGAACAAAGTCAGCTTTTTGAGAGTCTCTGATAGGTTGGAAAGTAAGCATAGTCTCTATTTGGCTCCGCCATTCTCCAAATTTAACATCGGACTGTGTCCCACTAAATCTTGACACCCAAGGTCCGCCCATAAAAAAAGGCATCATCATCATGGACTGTCCACCTGACTGTGTCTCTTCAGTAGACATATTTATTTAATAGAGGCTCAACCCAAGGACCAAATCCTGCCGACAACGCCACTTTCTGTCACGGGCCGGACACGCCCCAATTTGAAAACCTCTGGTCCCAAGGGGAGGTGCTCTATTAAATAAAAATGCCACCCGTAATTAAAAGAAATGTACAAAATTTATTGAGTCTATGAATGATAAAATGTCCAAAACTACTAAAAGCTAAACTATTAAGAGTCCCTCATTGGAGGTAGGTGGATGGGTCCCCTGGGATCGCGGCTCCGGTGCTCCTCCACAGCTCCCGCTATGCCTCAGTCTCTCCCTCTTGTCCCGGCCGCTCTGCCATGCGCGCGCTGCACTCGTCCATGCGCTCAGGAGGCCTGCGTGCAGGAACAGGCCGTCAGTTGGCCGGCAACAGGTAGGAACTCTTAATTGAGCAGTGGACTTTGGGCCAGGGCTAATTTGCAGAATACTTCACTAAAATCCAAATTAAAACATGCAACTTTGAGTAGCCCTGCCACACGCACAACAAACAAGAAAAGCCACTTAGCTGGGAGGAGGGGGGTTGTCACACTCGCCCCCTCCACTGTTCCCACGTTGCGTCCTGTCGCTCGGGCGCCAAGGTCGTGCGCCGCTTCCTCTGCCCACCTCCTGCGCTCCTTCAGCGTGGCCCTATGTCTGGTACCGCGGACGCCCGACCCAGCTCCCAAAACCGTCCGTCTCCTCTGCTCAGCCCCGTCGTGCTGCCACTCGCACCGCTCTCCCCCTTTTACTGACACACCTGCGCCCTATTAGTCCTAATTTTGGGGGCAGGGTCAGAGTCAGTCCCGCGCACACACACACCTCCCTTCCAATCAACCCACACACGCCCAGTCCAGTCACCCCGTGACAAATATGAGAGAGAATAAAACTAAACCAAGCACTGAAGTAGGACGTTAACAGATCATACTGGATCTCACTGATCTCAGTCAACGTAATTGAGTAATATAATGTTTATATGCAATGACATCAATGTGTGTATTTCCAAGCGCATCATTACAATAAAAATAATGCCTCACCAATGTAGAGTTTGTGGATCCCTGATGTCCATTCTGCGCAGAATCAGTCCCGACGTCATCAACACTGACCAGACTTTGACTCATCGGCTGCATGTATTTAATGTCACTCTTTCTGGAGTCTGTGGTCCTGCACGTGTCGTAATTGTACACGTGTGGGAGAGTCCCTGTGCCCAGAGTGTCTGAGTAACGTGGAGGATAATATGGGATCACTGGCAGATTGGAGTGATACAGGATGCGAGACTGTCTCCATCTGTAGATTTTCACTGATACAATGACCACGACACACGTGATGAACAGAAAGGAGACTACAGCCAGAGCCAGCACTAAGTAAAAAGTCAGGTTGTCATTGTACTCCTTGTCGTGCGTAAAGTCAGTGAACTCAGACAGTACTTCAGGAAAGCTGTCCGCCACCGCCACGTTAACAATGACTGTAGCTGAACGAGAGGGCTGCCCGTTGTCCTCCACTATAACAGTCAGTCTCTGTTTCACTGCATCTTTATCAGTCACTTGGCGGATAGTTCTTATTTCTCCATTCTGTAAGCCCACTTCAAACAGCGCCCTGTCTGCGGCTTTCTGCAGTTTATAGGAGAGCCAGGCATTCTGTCCAGAGTCCACATCCACAGCCACCACTTTAGTGACCAGATAGCCCACATCTGCTGAACGAGGAACCATCTCAGCCACCAGAGAGCCCCCAGTCTGGACTGGGTACAGCACCTGAGGGGCGTTGTCGTTCTGATCCTGAACCAGGATTTTCACAGTCACATTGCTGCTGAGAGGAGGAGAGCCTCCGTCCTGCGCTTTGATTACGCACACAAACTCTTTAGTTTGTTCATAATCAAATGAGCGCGCGGCACTAATAACTCCGTTTTCTGAATTAACAGAGATATAACCCTGGACAGGAGACCCACCAGTGTCACACTGCTCTAAAATATATGACACGCGCGCATTTTGGTTTTCATCCGAGTCTTTAGCAACTACATTCAGCACAGAATAACCAGGGGAGTTATTCTCTGTTATGGTAGCGCTGTAGAGCGCATGTGTGAACACTGGAGGGTTATCATTTACATCTGATATCTTTAAATTCAATGTTTTATAGACTGAGAGCGGCGGCTTTCCCAAATCCGAGACAACTATTGTGATGTTAAGTTCTGATAAACTCTCCCGGTCAAATGGCGCATTGGTTACCAGTGCGTAATAGTTTCTGACATTAGACTTTATTTCAACCGGGGTACTTCCCTCCACTGAACATCTCACCTGTCCGTTCTCACCTGAATCAAAGTCTTTAACATTAATTATACCGATGGTGGTGCCCACTGGAGCGTCTTCTGAAACGGGACTAGTGAAAGACATAACGTTAATAACAGGCGCATTGTCGTTGACGTCTGTAATATGTATTTCCACTTCACATGTATCCGTCAGTCCTCCTTGGTCTCTGGCCTCTACCCTGAACTCCACTTTCTTGTCCATTTCATAATCAATTTCTTTCGTAACATAAATCCCGCCAGTGTCCCGATTTATATCAAAGAAATCCGTGACCGATGATTTTGATTTTGAAAAGAAGTAGGTCACTTGGCCATTTGCTGCGTCATCTACATCACTGGCATTTACTGTGACAATAAGAGTCCCCTTTGGTGAGTTTTCAGACAGAGTAGCTTTATAAATACTCTGACTAAACACAGGGGCGTTGTCATTTATATCTAAAACGATTATATATATATTTACAGTACCAGATCTCTGCGGACTACCGCCGTCAACAGCCACTAGTTTGAGATTAAGGCGCGGCTGTTTCTCTCTGTCCAAAGCATTCTCCAACACCATTTGGATGTATTTACTCCCGTCAGCTTTAACGTGCTCTTTCAAAACAAAATTTTCATTTGGAGTCAACGCATAGTGTTGCAATCCATTTTCTCCTACATCAGAATCACTTGCCGCCTCCAAATCAAAGCGCGATCCAATCGTTGCTGATTCGCTTATTTCAAAATCCAACTGTTTACTCTCAAAACTGGGAGCGTTGTCGTTTATATCCAGCACCTCTATAGTCACGGGGTGTAACTCCATCGGGTTTTCCAGTAAAATCTCAAACGTGAAACTGCAGGGCGTCACGTCTCCACAGAGCTGCTCTCTGTCTATCCTCTCATTCACCACCAGAGTCCCTTTGTCTGTCTTCAGCTCGGCGTACTGAACATTTTCTCCTGTCACGATACGAGCTCGGCCTGAACGAAGCCTTTTTATGTCCAAACCCAAGTCCTGTGCGACGTTACCAATAACAGAGCCCTTCCTCATCTCCTCTGGGATTGAGTAGCGGATCAGTGCGTCGACTTGAATCAAAAATAATATCAAGAAAAACCAGGACGACATTGCATGTACAGATGACACGAAAAATTGCCAACTTGATCCTCCGCTCGCTGCGTGTTTTTGTAATGCCATATTCACTTGTTAAGCTTAATTCAGAATCTAAAAGAAATAATAGTATTCAATGTCGTAAATTCGTTTATTCGTTCCATCGGTTATATCTGTATCCCAGTTAAATGCGGCGTCGAAAAGACACACCTCTGGATAAAACGCAGCAACGATGGGAGGATAAAGCAGATACGCAGAACAGCTGAAATTATCTCACAGGAAAACAGCGTCGCTATGAGGCCAGAAAGCGACATTGGAATTGTTCACTTTTACCGAGGACCCATTGCATCTGTCAAGCCCTGGAGAGAGCCTTTTATTTGTGCTTTTTGAGTCATTGTAAAATATTAAGCATTCACTCAGAGTACAGTCGGGTAAGATTTCAGGCAAAAAGAACAGAAATAAAAGCATATTCATTACAGACATTTTTATTGCTCTAATAGCCTTGGGGGAAAAAAATAAAATAAAAATAACTTTTGTAACTTTTCTGGTGGAAGGTCATGGCTTGTCTCCATGGAAATGTACCATAGATTAGCATAAAACAGCTCTATCTCCATGGAGAAAGTTTCATTCTTCACACTTGATATGCAACTACATTTAAACACATAAAACAAACAAACAAACAAACAAACAAACAAATGCATACATACATACATACATAAGCACAGCCCCACTGCTCCACTGACTGACTCACATAGTGACCTAGTTTTAAGCAGAGGAATTAGTGCAATCCTTGGACTGCCACACACTTACAAATATGTTTTACTGCTGAATGTTGTTGCTTTGCCAATGAATACATAAAATAAAATGCATAACTTTTTTTCATACTACACCAATCAATACAAGCAATCTGAATTCTACATGGCAACATAAGTAGAATTTGCTTTTTAAGCTGTAATAGCACAATGACATAAATTATATTTTTTTGCATCTGATAGGGAAAGCTTTGAATGAGTGAATGTGTAAGAAATACATTGTGTTCCTTTAATTTACTTTGTGATTAGTCAACAGAAAGATAAAAAGAACAGCGTTAGATAGATGTGAAGATGTTGAGATGAAAGATGAGGATTTTAGTGAATGAAACTAAGTAGAGTTTAAGGAAATAAAATTATCTTACCTGCTGAAAGATCACGTACAGTGCCCATGGAAAAATATGCCAAAAAAGAGAAAAAAAAGATATTTATTAGCACATGACATTTCTGTTAATTGTCACAATCAAAGGTTAATTGTATTAAGTCTGGTTAAAATCAACATTTTTAAATGTAGTTTTTCCCTCTTTACAATCAGAAACAACACTGAATGGGGAAATGGGAGCTGTCCCTGGTGCTGATGAAACAGCTCATGAATACTTGTGCCATTGTGTCATTGTGTCATTTTACTCTTCCCCTCCTGTATCATTTCTATCATTCATTGTGCTGGAACAAGGAGGAGTCGAATTTGAAATGAATTGTTTTT